>CM053560.1:2913794-2980847 GCA_028646485.1 Cryptoprocta ferox | reverse complement strand
TTCTCTTACGGATCTAAGAGCAGCTGCCTTGCAGTTTGTTCAACTGTTCAGCTATCAGGACAGACCGGCAACTTCAAGTTCCTTCTAGGCTGGACCAGAAACCAGAGCCATTCACTCACTTCTAAGGCATCCTGACTGCTCTTTGTGTTTTGGAAAGCATGGAGTCAACTGGAGCTGTGGCCTCTCTGAAAGATCCTCTCTTGAAAGAATCCATTCCACCCTCTTATCCACACCCCCCACCCCATATGTACCCAGATTCCTTGGGATTCTTCTGGAACCAACGGAAGGTCCGATTCTCACGTGCCCAGAAAGCCTCCAAAATGGATCAAACGAGGACATCCATTGCCTTAACCCCAAACCAAACCAAAACCAAACAACCCCAATCTTCCCTCCTGCTTTCCTTACCTCTCATTTGAAGGATGCTCAGGGTTGGAGCCAGGCAAGCTCCCAGGACAGTCAGGGGACAGTCCAGCCCAAACTGCCCCAACGCCAAAACCATGCAAGACAGACCCCTGTGAAGCCCCTCCCACTAGTCAGTTACCATGAAGAAGTTAAAATGCAAAAACTCCCCACAGACATTAAAGCCCCAGCGGCATGAGGGTCCCCACAGCCTGGCACACAGACTCATCTGTCAGGGTCCACGTGTGGTTCGCTGAAGCTCCGCGGGGGCCGGGGCTGAGTCATCTTTCACCAACTGGCTGGTTTCAGGAGCAACCACAGGAGGGATTAATCCAACTCGAGTTCCCCAAAGTGGCCAGGACATCGAGGATGAGCCCCCCCCCACCCCAGACTCAGCCCAAGGGAAGGCAGGGTCTCCCTTCCGCCCTGCACAGAGCAGGGGAGGAACCAGGAGCCACCTGGGCGGAACTAGGAAGCCACCTGGGTGGAAACAGGAAGCCAGGAGACGGGAAGCCCTGGCTCTTTGGCGCCAAGATGCCAGTTGTTCTTAGTTCACACCTTGTGAGCTTAAAACTCCAGGGGGGGAAATCCTACCAGGAAGCAAACTGTGGACACCTCTCTACTTCATGCATTCTCACAGAGAGCCTCCTTCATGTGGCTGCTTCTTCCAGAAAACAGGATCCAAAACATCCCTCCTTCAAAGTTGGTGATTTTGCCCTTGTGGATGGTACCTCACGCCCGATTTCACCTCCAGGCCTCTGAAGTGGGGGTGTCTGCTGTTTTTGTGCCCTGGCATCCATCCTCACAGCAACTAGACCCCACTAAGGAACCCCACTCTCTCGCAGTCATGCCTGTGGTGATGCCGCTGGACTAAAAAGCAGGTGATAACCCACAGACAATAATCTGGAATATTCCATCAGGTTAGGAAGGGACACAGGACCCTGGACTTCAGTTTATAAGAGTCTGAAACCATAGGGCCACACTCAAGTGGCCTAAAGAAGCCCAGCTGAGATCCCTGCTGACCTCCCCGGATCCCCAGTCAAGCTGCACCTGAAGCCAGATCTAGACTTTTCCAGCTTTTGTGAACAAATAGATTCCCTTTTCACTTAAGCAAGGCTGAGTCAGATTTTCTGTGGCTCGAACAACTAAAGAAGTCTTTCTCCTCTTAGAGTCCTGGGTGTTTAAACTCTTTTTATTTCCCCTTCGAAACCCCACCCCCACCCCCACACAGTGTCCCACATACATACACACCCACAACAAGAAAGTCTCCAAGGAAAGGTCTAGACCTCACGGACCCTGCACCAATGGCCTGCGCTATGCCCCCGTTCTGCCCTGGGCCTGGAGTTGCTGCCCCCTCCTCTTCTAGAATATGCCTTCATAGATGGGGCAGCCCCAAGGCAGAGTCCTCTTGCAGCCCAAACTCATCCTCCTTGGAAAGTGTCCCTCTGGGTGCTGGCTGCTCCTTCATCCCGGCTCATTCCGAGCTCCTGAATTTCCCGTGAATCCCCGGGGCAACGGAAGCCTCCTCCATCCTGTCTTCTTCCCGCAGACTTGGGCTTCCCTGCAGTTCTTCCCTTCGTCCACCGCTCGGGCGTCTCCTGCTCCTGTGCCCGCCACGTGGACAACAGGTTGGAGGGACCAGCCTTGCCCCTCTGTTCCCCATCTGTGGTTTGGCTGCAGGACCAATTCCTGCTTTTAACTCAGACCAAGTGCCGCCTGAGACGCCGGTGTCCTGCTCCCCGTGGCCGATGACAGTGTGTGCGCGACCCACCTTCCGAGACCTTCCCTGCTTCTGCTTGGCCTTCTTCCCCTGGCCTCTCTTGGCGCACCTGGTCTGCAGCTGACAGTTCCAGCTTTAGGCGTTTTCAATTCCCTCCCTATGCCTCGGGTTCGCTGACCTTCCCTGGCGTGTTCTTCTGCCTCAGCCCCACAAGCAGACGAAGGGTCAGTGCTGTCCGTACCCTTTCCCTGGTCATTAAACACCCACCACCCCACTGGGGCTGCGCCCACAGCCTACATCCCTGAAACTTACTAGTTTAAGTAAGTCTAGGGACTTCAGTCAGCAAATATTTCTTGAGGGCCTACTGTGTGCCAGGCACAGTGGTTAGTGCCGGAGCTGCATCTGTGAACAAGGCAGATAAGAAACCCCCACCTGCGTGGAACCACAGACAACAGACAGTAACCATAATTAACCCGCTAACTATCCAATGTGTTAGGTGCTGTGACAAAAAGGAGGGAGGCAGGACTCAGGAAGGGACCCTGGGGCCAGCAGCAGGGCTGGCTGGACGGCGGAGGTGGGGGCACAGATTTGCAGGTGGCATTTGCAGAAACAGAAGACCCTGCCTTGGGAGCCCTCAGAGTGTGGGGTGAGGGGCTGGAGGCCAGCGTGGCTGGAGCCCAGGGGGACAGAGATCTTCAGGGAGTCAAAAGGATTTTGAGGGGTGCCTGAGTGGCTCAGTCGGTTAAGCATCCGCCTTTGGCTCAGGTCACAATCTCAGGGTTTGTGGGTTCAAGCCCCATGTTGGGCTCTGTGCTGACAGCTCAGAGCCTGGAGCCTGCTTTGGATTCTGTATCTCCCTTTCTCTCTCTCTCTCTCTCCTCTCTCTTTCTCAAAAATAAACATTAAAAAAAATTTTTTAAGGACTTTGGCTTTTACTTGGAGGGAAGAGGGGAGCCATTGAAGGGTTTCGAGCACAAAAGTATGTGATCCGACTTGCAGTTTAAGTGAACCACCCCAACTGAGAAGAAATGAGCACAGAGAGGCCGATGTGGCTGGGGTCCAGAGCAGAGACCACGGAGGCAGGACCGCGTGGCAGCCGCGGGCATGGTGAGAAGTGGTCAGATTTGGGTATAGTTTGAAAGAGGATCCAGGGGGTCCCCTGGTGGCTTTCACAAGGGCCAGGAGGGAGGAGAGGAGGCAGGGATGGGTGGGGCTTTGGGCCGGAGCACTGAGGGGTGAAGTGCCATCCACTGTCCTTCATTCTCAGAGAGGCGGCTGCAGGAGACATGGGGGGGAGAGGGCCAGGGCAGAAGACAGGGCTGAGTCTGGGTGTGAAGTTTGGAACGTCATCAGCCACCAGGAGTAAACAGCTGGCGGTGGGCGGGAGCTACAAATGTGGGTGTGCTTGCCGTGCAGCTGAGACTCCCGAGGGGCAGTGCAGGTGAGGTCAGGGACTGAGGATTGAGACGGGGAGAAGGGGCTGAGAACGTGCGGGGGGCGGGGGGGGGGAGCAGAGGACCCCCCTCAGCCCGCCTGCATCCGGGCTGGAGAAGGGGGGACTTAAGTGGGAGAGGCACGTCCTGCGTGTTCGTGGGTGCCACTGACCGCAGCCCCAGGTGAGACAGGGTGTGGGGATAAAAAAGACACACCTCTGTGACCGAAGTCACGTTCGCCAGCACACGGCCCATACCTGAGCTCCGCCCTTATTGAAATGAGGTCTCCCTGCCCCCACAGTCTGACCTGGGCCGACTGGGCGACACCACCCGCCACGCCGCGGTGTCCCCGCTGTCCCCGCTGTCCCCACTGCCCTTGTGCAGCAGCGAGGCCGCCGCGGCCGGGTGGTAGGAGGACGACCTGGGGAAGGAACCGGCCGGGCCACCGGGGGTCAGCAGCCCCGGCGGGGCTGACAGCAGGGAGAGGCCAGCCCAGCTCCTGCTGGGCGCCCGCAGCGCAGGCCCCCTGCAGGTGGGAGCCGAGAAGTGGACGCTCCTGGCCACGCCCACCGGCCACGCCCACTCCCTGCACCTGTCAGATCAGTGTTGGTCCCGTTAGGGCTCGGGAGATGCGGGCATCGAGACCCGTTTCCAGACAAACTGTGCAGGTGCGCCCCGCACACCCGAGCTGGGGGGCCCAGGGCTGAGCCCACGCCTCTTCTGGGAATGTCAAGGGTGCGCTGCCTTCGAGACCTCTGGAACCGGCCCAGCCCTCAACCCACGCTGAGATGTGGTTCCGTCACTGCACAGAAGAGGAGACCAAGGTTCAGAGAGGTCAACTGGCACAGGGCCCTTGAGTAGCGGGCTTGGCGGTCTCCGATGCGGGGCTCGGTCTTTGCGAGGCTTTTCTGGGTGCCCCGCCCCAGGCACAGGCTGTCTTCTGGGAAGCTCGTGCTTGGTTTCGTCTCATTATTTGTTGGTTTATTTTATTTTTGTTGTTTCTATCGTATTGTATTATTTTTAGCACCGAGAGCCTGGAGCCACTCCCTGGGCCTACCTGAAGTCACTGCCCAGCTTGGGGACGCCAGTGTGGGCCTGGGACAGGGGTCCCAGGGGGTCAGCTCTACCCACCTTTTAGTGGCTCATCCGTCACTGGAGTTCTGCCATCAGGACCTGTCCCTCAGCCCCCACACTGGGTATTAAATAAAACAGGTAACAGGTGTAGGTACCCAATCAGAAAGATGCCAGCGACGCGAAGGAAGTGGGGCTCTCACACCTGCAGGGGAGCTGGGGGGCCGTCCGCCTGGAGCTCCCGACTTCCACGAGCAGGGAGGAAGAGCAGACTCCATGGCCCCAGGAAATGCACCACCTGCTCTTGTTAGCATCTTCACGCGCGGCCTCAGAGGGGGGTCCAGGGGTCCTAACCTCGCCAGCACCCCTCCTCCAGACTGATGGGGCCAGAACCCCAGACACCGGGTTCCTCAGGGCTGCACGTCCCTCCCTGGTCCTCCATCCACCCATCAGAGGAGGAAATGGCCTGGCCCCTGCCTGCCCTCAGAGCCCAGCCTGGTCATCTGGGGACATCTCATCTGTGACCAGGGGCAAGGGAAGGGTCTCTGATTGCACAGGGTCCTGGCCATGAGGCTCACCTGGCCGTGCCCTTGAGCACACCCCTCCTCCCCCTCCCAGGCTTCGCCCCGCTGCCCCTTACTGTCCAACAGGAAACCACATTTCTCCTCTCTCGTTGCCTCCACCCCCTCCAGGCCCTTTTGAGCATTTTCTGCGCTACTGTGTCCCTCCCCCCATCACTGGGCCCTCAATATTTCCAGAAGAAAGAAGGGAGGGAGGGAGGGGCAAATGGACAGAGGAACGAAGGAGAATGAAAGCTAAGCTGCGCGAGGTGTCGGGGGTCATAGGCGGGAGACACTCCTCTGGGGAAGCTGTGGCAGCCAAGGCCTCTCACGGGGGAGCAGACGCTGGGACTCAACAGGTGTTTGCCAGAAGCTTCCATGGTGTCTGGGGCGGCCCCTCCTGCCCCGGCGCCCAGAGGTGCGGGGAGGGGGAGGGGCGGAGGGAGCAGCTCGGCTCAGCCAGGTGGCCCTCACACGCCACCACATTTCCTTCCCGCCCCTTTGAACAAGTCCGTGAGAAGGTGCCGGGGATCCCCGGGCACCACTTCTGGGGCTCAGGAGGTTGGTTCTGGTTTCAGGTGGCCGCCCACTGCCTCCTGGGTGATGTGTGTGTGAGTCCCTTCCTCTCCCAGGACGGCCCAGAGCCACACGGTCCCCACGCTGCTTCAGAGCCCCTTTGAACCGAGCTGCCTTGTAAACGCAGCAGGAGCGGGGAAGGGAATGTAAAGACTAAGGGGGAAAAAAAACAAACCCAAAATAACTCTTAGTACACGTTACATGCATTGCATGTGAAAATGATGTTTGAGATGTATTGGGTCAAATCAAAGATATATTAAAATTAATGTCACCTGTCTCTCTTTACTTTCTCAGGGTGACCGCTAGAACATTTTAAATCACTTATGTGCCTCTCGTTCTGTTTCTGCTGGATGGTGCTGGTCTGGAGAGTTCCAAGGCCGTTTGATGTGAGTGCTGTGTGAGCTAAGATCCCCCCCTCCCCCCAGACACACATACAGAGTGAGGAGAAACTTGATCTTGTTGGCTGGTTGTCTGAGCCCTTAGGAAGTGTGACATGAAGGGGGGAAGGGCCAGGCAGCCTGGGGGCGGCAGGGCTGCAAAGGCAGCTTCTGGAGGCTCTTGCTGAGACGGGATAGGGGAGAAGCTACTTGCTTTTCTCTCTTCCAGATCTTCCAGAACTCTCCGGGAAAGCAAGGGGAGGGGCTGGGAATACCAGTAAGGGCTGGAGCAGAAAGAAGCATCCAGCTCCGGAAGGCTTGTGGCCCTCAGTTCTTCTGGGGGGGGGGGGGGTTGGGGGGGTATCAAATGGTTTAGCCTTCCAGAGAGGTTTCCCAAGAAAGTCACTTCCTTCCCTGTCTGCCCACAGCCCGGCAGGTGCCAGCCTAACAGAGGCCGGAGGTCATGGCCTCTCCGCCCCAAGGTTCATTCATCCCAAAGGAGGCTGGTGGCTCAGCTTGACGGATGCATGTCCCCAGGTCACGGTAACGGGAGAGTGGTATTTCCCTGGGGAAAAGCCCATTGGGGGGGGGGGGTCAGTGGTCAGGTACCTGGGTGCGTGGTGGTATGTCAGCAAAACAGGACTGGCTGGGGACAGGGTCCAGGGAGAGAGCAGGGGCAGAGGGCCTCCCCTAGCAGGAAGCTAATCAAGCTCTTCCCAGGGTCAAAGCAGGGCCCTCTGGCCAAGCCAACCCCGCAGACACACCTTCACACTCTGGCCACGACTTGTCCTCTCCATGCCAACGTCCTGTAAGATTTTGGTCCTCCCCATCTTTCGCCCAGTGGCCGCCCCTGGGGAGCCTCCCTCGGCTTCCAGAGGGCCCGCCGCACCCCCTCCTCAGCCGGCCTCCAGGAGTCACCATGCCAAGTAGGGAGAGGCACCGTGGATGGTTGCAGGCTCAGACGCAGAGGGAGTACGGCTGGGGGTCAGGCCACCGGTGCACAGCCCACCCCACTGTCTGCCATCTGACTTCCCTGTCACACTGTGGGCTCTGCCGCGGCAGAGATGGGGTGGCAGTGCTCACCAGCTCTGCAGGTGCTCAGTAATGCTCCTGTTATCACAGAAGCGTCCAGAGCCCAGGGGCTGGGGCAGCAGGCATGGGGCCATCGGGGTACAGAGAGAAGCTGGGAGGAACCAGGACCCGGTTGAAAGGTGGAGACTGGCTGCACAGACCCCCTTGAGCCTCGGAGCAGGAGGCAAGGCCAGGGCAGCGTTCCTGGGACTGTGCAGAGCTGGGCCCAGCGGCCGCGAAGAAAGAAGTGCGTAGAGGGCACCCGGGCGGTGAGCGCCAGACTTTCCATTTCCGCTCAGGTCATGATCCCAAGGTCAAGGGATCAAGCTTCTCGTCAGGCTCCGCACTGAGCATGGAGCCTGCTCAAGATTCTCTCTCTCTCTCTCTCTCTCTCCCCCCCGCCCCCTCTCCCACTCGTGCTCGCGTGCGCGCGCGCTCTCTCTCTCTCTAAAATAAAAAATAAAGACATCAATCATATTGGAGTAGGGCCCCTACCCCCAATAACCCAATCTTAACTACATCTGCAAAGACCTTGTTTCCAATAAGATCACATGTTGAGGTGCTGGGGGCTAGGACTTTAGCACACAGTCAGCCCATTATGGACTGACTTGTGTCCCCCCCCAAATTCATAGGTTGAATCCCAAACCCCCAAGGTGGCTATATTCGGAGGTAGGGCCTTTAAGGAGGCCTTTAAGGATAAATGAGGTCGCGAAAATGAGGCCCTGATCCTGTAGGGCCTGTGTCCTACTAAAAAAAGGAAGAGACACCAGAGATCTCTTTTTCCATGCGCACGCGGAGGAAGGTGAGGTCACAGCAAGAGGGCAGTCTCTGGGAGCCGGGAAGCGAGTTCTCCCTGAAAGCCCTCCCTGGTGGCACTTTCATCGCAGACTTCTGGCCTCCAGAACTGTGAGAAAATCAGACTCGGTTGTTGACGTCACCCAGTCTGTGATGCCACCCTGAGCAGATTAAAGCATAAACCGTACCAGAGCCTTGTCTGTTAAACCGTTTGAGTGACAGAATCTCAGCTTAAATCCCCTTAAACAAAAAGAAAATGTCTTGAGTCAGTAACTGACCAGTCCAAGATCCGGTGACACAGACCCAGCATTTCCTCTGGCTCTTTCTCCCTCTCTTCTGCGTGTGCCCCTCCTGGCTCCTCTCTCCTCCTGGTGGCTCCGTCCCGGGATAAGTCCCCTGGCCAGCGCCAGCTCCTTCTGTAGATCAGGCCCAAGGCACTGAGGGACTCAGGCTTCACGGCCACACCCCCGGGGAGGGCAGGGTTGTCCCTCCAGAACACGGGGACTGACCATGAAATGCAGAGCTCAAAAAACAAAAGATTGCAAGGATGATGACGAAGGAGGCCTGGAGTGACAGAAAGAGCTCCCCGTGCCAGCAGTGGATCGATGGGCACAACAGAGTGAATCGCTTCATATTGGATTACAACCCAAAGGAAAAAAAAAAAAAAGAAACATCCACAAGTTCATATCGACATAGACGACAGAATAAACAAACAAATGTGGGAAAAGAGACAAATCTCCCGCGCAGAAGAATTCGCGATAATGACCGCTGATGCCCCTCCCTCAAGGGGACGACTCCCCATGCAAGCATGGGCTGCCAGTGACTCCCCTCCACAGATGACAGTGTGGATGCGGCGAGGTAACGTGGTTTTTTGTCAGGAGAAACCGGACACACGTTATCTCAGCCAAGGTCAGCATCCACAGTGATGCGTCACGGCGATAGGACATCCCTTGAAATGATGTGATGGAAGTAAAACTTGACTTCTGTGCTCTGCTCCCCAAATCCCGTAACCCCAGCGTAATCATGAGAAAGACATCCAGCAAAACCCAGTTGGGGGACATCTTACACAACATTCAACCAGTCATTGTCAACATATCAAGGTCAGAACAACAAGGAAGGTCTAAGAAACTGCCGCTGCCAGGAGAAGCCTAAGGAGACACGATGACTGAATGCAGTGTGGCTCCTGGAAAGGATTCTGGAAGAGGAAAAGGACAAAAGGGAAAAACTAACGGAATCGGAATGAAATACGGAATTCGGTTCATAATAATATATCAACAGAGGCTCAATAAATGTGACAAAGGTACCATATTATTAATAGCAAGGGACATGGTGTGGAGTACATAGGAACTCTCTGTACTATCTTCATAATAATTTGGTAGCTATAAAAGTGTCCTCAAATAAAAGGTTTATTGAAAACTAAATAAAATTGGGAGCTGCCTGGGTGGTTCAGTCAATTAAGCGTCCAACTCTTGACTTCAGCTCAGGTCGTGATCTCATGATCCTGGAATTGAGCTCCACGTTGGGCTCCGCACCGAGCATGGAGCCTGCTTAAGACTCTTTCTCTGTCTCCCTCTCTCTCAAAATAAATAAATAAACATTAATACTAAATAAAATTGAGACCAGGTCCTGTGATGGTTAATTTCATGTCAACTTGACTGGCCCCATTAAATATTATTTCTGAGCGCGTCTGTGAGGGTGTTTTGGGATGAGATTAGCGCCTGACTCAGTGGACTCAGTGGAGCAAGCTGCTCCCCCACCCCCAATGTGGATGGGCACTGATAAAGCTGGACACATTGAGCACCTAGATTCTGAGGAGTCTTCTGTAGTAGTAGAAAGGGTCTCCCCACCCACCAGTGGTATTGACCTCTGCACCTATAGAGGTAGACTTTCCCACCCCCATCTGAGGGGATTAACCCTGCATTGTCTGAGAAATCTGTAACCATCCCCTCGAGACTGGTGTCATGCAGGACAATGGTGGTTCTCTGGAGGACCACAGGTCCTTGCTCCTTGACCTATAGCTAAGGTCTAGTCCCATCGGCCCCCTCAGATGAGGCATGAAGTGTGACTCACCGGGAGCTGTGTTAAAAACTGAATGTTTTAAATTTATACAGACAGAAATTCGGGGAGCGTGTGTGGGAATGGATAGTAAGGATGTGGGATGTGGTGGAAGGAACATAAAGTTGGTCAAGCCAAATATTTTGACAGGTGCTCACGAAGCAGAACTTCTGTACTGAATGTTGCAGCTTGAGATGTTAGCAAGGGCTGTCACGGTTTGGATGGCTAATGGGCTGAAACATGGGCCAAATCACGGTCAAAACACACAAAGCTTTTTGTGTCTACTGTGAATGGTCACCAAAAGTGACCTCAGCATTGGAGAATTTCAATAATCAAGTAGATAGATTTTAATAATGAAAGGGTGGTCGCTTTCCCCAGCCACCTCTGTCATCACCAATGGGCTTGGGAACAAAGTGGTCATGGTGGCAGGGATAGAGATGACGTGTGGTCGTAGCGGCATGGACTTCCACTCACCAAAGCCGATCTGGCTACAGTCTGGCAGGGTGCCCAATCTGCCAGCAACAGAGATCAACACTGGCCCCCTGATAAGGCACCATTTCCTGGGATGGTCAGCCAGCTGCTACCTGATGGCAGGCTGATTACATGGGCCACCCTCACTGTGGGAGAGGCAGAGTTTCATTCTTACTGGAAAAGACGTTTACTCTGGGTATGGATTTTCTTTCTTTGCATGCACTGCTTTAGCCAAAACTACCATCTGTGGACTAAGAAAGCCCCTTATCCATTGTCATGGTACTCCACACATCATCGCTTCTAGTCAAGGAACCCCCTTCATAGCAAAAGATGTGCAGCAATGGGCCCATGTTCACGGAACTCGTTGGTCTTTCCATGCTCCCCACTATCCTGAGGCAGCTGGCTTGAGAGTGGGGTAGAAAGGCCCTGGTAAGACTTAGTTATGGTGAAACTAGGTGGCAGTACCTTGCAGGGTTGGGGCAAGGTTCTCCCGAAGTTTGGCTATGCTCTGAAGAGCACCCAATATACGGTGCTAGTTCTCCCATAGCCGGGATCCGCAGGTCCGGGCATCAAGGTGTAGAGCTGGGAATGGCGCCACTCCCTATTACCCCTAGTGACCCACAAACAAGCTTTACTTCCTGTTCCCTCAACTTTATGTTCTGCTGACCTATAGGTCTTATTTCTAGAGGAAAGAGTCCCTCCACCGGTAGACACAACAATGAGTCTGTTGAACCGGAAGTTAAGCCTGCCATCTAAGCACGGTGGGCTCCTTATGCCTCTGAAGCAGCAGGCAAGGAAGGGAGATATGGTGTTGGCCGGGGTGATTGACCCTGACCTCAGGGGAAGTGAGGCTACTCCTCTACAGTGAAGGTAGGGAAGAGTATGTTTGGAACACAGGAGATCCCTAATGGCGTCTCTCAGTATCACCATGCCCCGCGATTGGTGTTCATGGAAGACTACAACAACCCAATCCAGGCAAGACCACAAGGGGCCCAGGCCCTTCAGGAATGAAGATTTGGGTCACCCCACCATATAACGGGCCAGAACCAGCTAGGGTGCTTGCTTAAGGCAAAGGCAATAAGAATGGATAGTAGAAATAAGTTGTTATAAATACCAGCCATTACCCCATGACCACTTACAGAGACAAGGACTGTGATTGCCATGGGTATCTCCTTCTTATTTTGCTATGAATGTGTACGTGTGTGTGTGCGCATGTTCTTTCCTCTCTTATTTCCTTATCATGTAACATAAAATATGTTGACTTTATATCATCGTATTCAATTGTTAATTTTACGTCATGGTATTTATGTTACAGAAGATCAAGAAGAAGTGTAAACGTCACTCAAGGACTTTACCTTGTCTTCTGGGGAAGGAGTGGGTGTGTTTTGTGTTGCACGCTGTATGGCTGTATCTTGTTGGCAGAATCGTGACCTTGTTCGTGTTTACTCGGAGGTAAGTATGGTTTAGGGGATGGGTGCCAATTCGACAAAGGGTAGACTGCTAAAAGTTAGTTTTACATGTCAACTTGCCTGACCATGGGGTACCCAGATGAAACGTTATTTCTGAGTGTGTCTAAGAGGGTGTTTCTGAATGAGATTAGTATCTGAATTGGTGGACTCAGTAAATTGCCCTCCATTATGTGGGTGCCCTCAATCTGATCCATTGATGGCCTGAATAGAACAAAAGGTGGAGAAAGGAGGAATCTCTCCCTTTTCTTCTGCTTCGTTGAGCTGGGACATCTCCCCTCACCTCCTCTTGCCCTCAGACTGGGATTTATACCACAGGCTCGCCTGGTTTTCAGAACTTCAGACTCTGAACCACACCACCAGCTGTTCTGCGCCTCCAGTTTACAGACCGCAAACCATGGGATTTCTCAGCCTCCAAAATTGTGTGAACCAATTCTTCATAATAAATCGCCCTTCGTATCCATAAATATCCTCTTGCTTCCATGTCACTGGAGAACGCTGACTGATACAGCTCCTTAAAGTAACGTTGGGCATTCCAGAAACGTGTCACTACTAAAAAGCCTAAACCTCACACCGAAATAAATTCTGGATTCTAGATAGATGGAGGAGTCAAATATATATGTGTATTAAATGAAACCATAAAAGTACTAAATGAAAATTGTGGTAAATATTTATATAATCTTGAAATCAAGACATTTTTCCTGATTTTAACTCCAAAGGCAAAATCCATGAAAGATAGCTTTTTTTTTTTAAAGAAGGCTTCACACCCAGCGTGGAGCCCAACACGGGGCTTGAACTCACAATACTGAGATCAGGACCTGAGCCGAGACCAAGAGTCAGACGCTCAACTGACTGAGCCACCCAGGAGCCCCAAAAAGATAGATGTGAGTACACAAAATGTAATCTCTGTATGGCTGATAAAAAAAAATAATACAGACACTAATTTAAAAAAAAAAAGCAGATATTATCTCATATTCACTCTATTGAAGACACTGTTGTAAACCTTTTATTAAATCATTCAACCCCCATAACGAGCCTACAAAGTGTTAATACTACTCGTAGCTATAGACGAAAAAACAAAGGTGGGTGTTCTGGTAGGTGAAGGAACGTACCCTAAGTCTCACAGTTAGGAAGTGATAGGGCATTCTGACCGCGTGTGTGCTCTTAACCACAACAGAGACACACACCACAGCCTGGAAAACCTGAGAACATTTCTTGAACCGTATACAAAAAGCAGAGATTAATATCTTTATGACGGTAATACATATATGCGCTCTTACCAACAAGAAAAAGACAAACACCTCGATAGAAAAACAGGCAAAGGAAGTAATGAAAAAAGGCAATCCACACAGGAAGTAATTCAGTCAATGCCTGTTTAAAAAAAAAAAAATCAACCCCACCAGTTGTCGAGGCGAGGCGAATTGAAACAAGGAACCTACCCACTCTACCAAACTGCCTAAGCTCCTAAACAATTTGCCTCCATCGGGTTCTTCCAGAAGCCGAGTCTGAAATGGAGTTAGTGAGCAATGGGATGTTTATTAGCGACTGGCCTTAGGATCCATGCCTGTGGAAGGAAGGGGAGGGAAGGGCAGGTCAGAGGCAGAAGGAAACTTTGAAGGAGACCCGGCGGTAGCTCCCACAGGGAGAGCCGGAGGCTGGAGCCGTGTCCTGAGTTGGGTGGAGTTGGATGACCTTTGCACCCCCACATTGATGTGTCGCTGGAGGAGGGTGGCCCGGAGAAGGGAGAATGGTCATGACTTCGGGCGAGGGGGCTCTGCAGGGGCTGACAGCTGAAGGCACTCCCAGCAGCTGGGGCGACAGGTCTTTCCTGGAAGAGGAATCTGGGTGACTCGTCACAAAGCTACAGAAAAATACATATTAAACCCATTTAAATATGCAACCCGTTTCTCTACGCTCCATGACAGAAGTTAAAGGGGGGGGTAGAGTTCTCATTCTTGGAAGACCTGCATGCCTCCTCCCCCCCACCTCAACCCCCTGCTCTCACGTCCCACCGGGTCTGCTTTGGAGACCACCAGGGCCTCTCCCGTGATGCCCTGTACCCAGTGCTCTGCCCTTGGGAAAGGCTTGTACCTTTCTGAAAGGCATTCTGCAAGCTGGTTGTTAACCTGCTGAAATGAGCCATCGTGGGAGTATTTATACCATGGAAATGGGCAAATGCTACAAGTCAGGCCAAAAGGGCATCATTGACTCTACAGCCTTGTTCTCTTCATCCATCAGGGACACCAGGCTCCCAGGCCATCCCTTGGGACCCTATTCCCCAGAAGGTTCTGCCCCATCCTCCAACCCTGCTCCACTCCCAAAGCCTTTCACTGTGCCCTCGGAACTTAAGAAGCACCATGAGCAAGAGCATCTCCCTCCTGCAAGTTCTCTCCATGGTCTTGCTCTGTCTGGAACCCAGCTCTCTGTGGCGTCCCTCTTGCTCCTCATGTTTACTTCCAGATCACCATCCCTCCCACCTGCCCCAAACCCTCCAGCTCCTGGTGGCAGCTGTCCGCTAATCCCTAGTCCCTCTTGCTTGTTCCTAGATTTCTACTTCTGGCTCACTGTCACTCACCCTAAACCACCCTGTCCTAATTCTTGGTGATCTGAATATCCACAGAGATGACCTCTCTATTCTTTGACCTCCACTCCTCCAATGACCTTGTCTTTCACGCTTCCTCAGCCACCCCTCCCCATGATCATTCTTTAGTCATGCGCCGTCCGGTACAGTGGCCACAAGCCACTTGAAATGTTGCTAGCCCAAAGTGAGATGTGCTGTCAGTGAAATACAGATTTCAAAGACTTAGCCTAGGAAAACAATTCTAACTATCTCATCAATAATTGGGGGGGGGGGGTCTCAATTCGTCTTAAGATTTTTTAAACCTTTTTTCCAGCTTTTTGAGGTATAATCGGCAAATAAGAATTACATATATTCACAGTGTGCCATGTGATGTTTTCATATATGAGTACATTGTGAAGTGATTACTGCAATCAAGCTAATTAACATATTCATCACCTCACAGAGCTGTGTGTGTGTGTGTGTGTGTGTGATGAATGAGAACATTTAAGATCTACTCTTTAAGCAAATTTCAAGTACACGATACGGTATTATTACCTATAGTCAAGTCACCACATTGTACATCAGGACTCTAGGACTTATTTATCCCGCATAACTGAGACTTTGCATCCTTTGACAAACATCCCTATTTCCCCCACCCTCCAGTCCCTGGTACCTACCAGTCTACTCTCCGTCTCTGTGGCTTCAATGTTTTCAGATTCCACATGTAGGTGAGGTCATGCAGTATTGGTCTTTCTGGGCCTGGCTTATTTCACTTAGCATAACGCCCTCCGGGTTCATCCAAGTTGCCACAAATGAATTTCTTTCTTTTATATGACTGAATAACATTCCATTATATTTATATCATATTTTCTCCATCCATTAATCCTTTGGTGGACTCTTAGGTCGATTCCATATGTTGGCTCTTGTGAGTAATGTATCTCTTTGAGATACTGAGTTCATTAGCTTTAGATACACACTCAGAGTGCAATCGCTGGATCGTAAGGTGGTTCTGTTTTTAATTTTGGGGGGAAACTCCATCCTGTTTCCCACAGGGGCTGCACCAGTTTACATGCCCGCCAGCTGTGCCAAGGGTTCCCTTTTCTCCACATCCTCACCAACCCTTGTAATCTTTTGTCTTTTTGGCAATTCTAACTAGTGTGAGGTGGTATCTCATTATGGTTTTAATTTGCATCCCCCTGATGACTAGTGATGTTGATCATTTTCTTATATACCTGTTGGCCATTGGCATGTCTTCTTTCGGGAAATGTCTCTTCAGGTCCCTTGCCCATTTTTTTCATCAGGTTATTTGGTTTGTTTCTTATATTGAGTTGTTTGAGTTCCTCATACATTTTGGATCAGAACCCCTATCAGATGAATGGCTCGCAAACGTTTCCTCCCGTGTTGTCGGTTGTCTTTTCACTCTGTTGATGGTTTCCTTGGCTGGGCAGGAGATTTTTATGCAACCCCATTTATCTGTTTTTGCTTTTGTTGTTTGTGCTTTTGGGGTCAAAAAAGTATTGCCCAAACCAATGTCAAGAAGCTTCCCCATGTCTCCTTCATTAATAATTCATAAAATTTAATTGTATGTTGGAATGATTATCTCTGGGTTGCATTGACTCAAATAAAATATATTATTTAAATTATTTTTGCCCACTTTTTACTTTTTTAACTTGGCTTCTAGAGAATGTTCAGCTCCCTGAGTGGCTCCCGTGTGTACCTCCCACAGGATCTCTGTCAGACCACGCTGCTCTAGACCTTGCCATTTACCCAGACTGTGTTCCTTCTATAACCTCAGTTTCAAGCATGCCACCTCCAGACGGCCACCTCTCATCTTCCCAACTCACACCAACCAGTGTCCTTAGGCCAACAACTTTCAAACCCACCGAGATCTACAAGTCATCAGTTGGCCTCTCCACTTGTTCCTACCCCTTGTCCACCTTCTGTCTTCACTCCTCTTCCTCCCCAGCAGGAATTCCATGTTCCCTCATTGCAGCCCCATCTCATGTGTATCTTCTGCTTACTCATCTCTCTCTCACGACACTGTGTGCACTTGGGAAATCCTCTGACCTGCTTAGTTACGATGCCATATAAAGCCTGTTTGGTTGAACGAGGCTGAAGGAAAACTGGCAAACATGGTGACTGGTCTCATTTTAGATCTCATGTGCCAAACTCAGTTGTTCCCTTAATGCAGATTGGCCATCCCACTACATTTCCACTCCTTTCTCCCCAAAATCTCAGCATCTTTTTCCCTGTTTCAAGACATCATGCTCAGCTAGTGACTTATTTCCTATTTCACTAAGACAGGGAAGTGAGCCAAAGAAAACAATGGCAGTCTCCCCACCACATTTGCCCAGACATCCGCCCCATCATTCCCTGGCTGTGCCCCAACGCCGACCCCCCACTTACCAGCCAGCTCTCCCCACTTCAGCAACTTTCCACCCCCCATCCCCCCTCTCTATTGGATAATTCCCACTACTTCCCATTCAAAAACTTGATTTCTCCTTCCATTTCTCTCCTCTTTTCAGGAGTCAATTCTTGCTCTTGGCAATTCCTCTCCTTATTTTCCCTTGAACCTGTTTCAGTCAGGCTTCTGCCTCTTACCAGTGCAGTGAAACTCTTTAGTGGCACCTCTGTTTCACTGGGAACAAAAGCTAAAGTCCTTACGATGGTCCGCAAACCCTATACGATCCTTGCATGACCTGGTCTCCTGTTACCATTGCCCATTAACAGCTGCCATTCTATGTAACAGCCAGGCCAACTATTTTACAGCCAAATTCAGAGGACACCATCAGAACATGTGGGGACCAGATGACCCCTTCTTGCTGGCTACGAAAAGGATCCAGAAATCCTACAGCCCACCCACTACACCCCCACAATCTCCAGCAGAGGAGTAGAGGACGAGGGCTGTAAAAAATCTGATTGACCACGCATGTCAACCTAAGAACCACAAATTTCTCAAAGAACTGTCTGGATTATTGTATTAGATTAAGGTTACTACACTGCACTTTTTTTCCGCCCTTCTTATTACCCAGCAGATGGAACCTCTCAAGAAAGATCAGATTAAGTAGGAAAATAAAGAAGCTCTGTTTTCTTTGCACGTCTGATGTACTGTGAGTGACTCTGGGACCCTGATGCACGCACACATATGCACAGAAAATAAAGATGACAAAATACAGACCAAAATGTTAATAGTGGTTGTAGATGAGTAGTTTTTATTTTCTTCTTTATATTTTTGTTATTTTATGATTTTTTTATAGTGAGCATAAGCTAATTTTACAACTGGAAGAGTATTTTCAATTTTAAAAGAAGATGGAGAGCCACCTGTGTGTCTCAGTCGGTTAGCATCCGACTTCGGATCAGGTCTTGATATTATGGTTCATCAGTTCGAGCCCCACATCAGGCTCTCTGCTGTCAGCACAGAGCCCGCTTCAGATCCCATTCCCCCCCCCCTTCCCTTTCCTGCTCTCTCTCTCTCTCTCAAAAATAAACATAAAAAAAATTTTTAAGAAAATGGAGACTTTCACTCCCAAACAAGATAAATAGACTAGATTCACCCTCCTTCCTAAAGCAACCAAAATAAGTTGGACCAAATATATGAAATAAAAGTTCTCAACTCATTGGATATCAAGCAACAAAACACAATAGAATGTGGGAATAAATGACATGAAGCCCACAATTACCTAATATTACATCCTTGAGAGGATTTCCAAGCACAGCACAGAAAGGGGTACCCAGGTGGAATTTGACAGACATCTTGCATTGAGGAGACAGAGTAGAGAGTCCAGGGAGAATGATATAGCCAGAACTCTTAGGGTAGACGACCAGAGAAGAGAGAGCTGCACAGAGACAGAACCTAGAGATCTGCAGGGCCCTCCCGAAGCATTCCACAGAGAACTGATCAGCCCATGCCTCTGAGAAATGGAGGGGGGATGGCGAAAATCATCTGAAAAGATTAGGGGTGACAGTGCCTGCTATTCACATAGGGTTGAGGCTAGTATCTGTTCCAACTATCCAGACTGGAAAACTCATAATTCATAAGGCATTGGGTAAAGTACTGAGAAAGTGCTTGCCTCACTAGTGGGAAATAATTAGTCCTAGAATAAAAGTTATTACGTGCCGAACTAACATATCATAACACAAGGCCAGAGAGAATTAAACTGTGTCTAAGCAATTTAATTGTACTGTAAAACAAAGTTCAAGAACATTTAGAGCAATCCAAATGTCTAACACCCAACAAGATAAAATGGACAATACCTGGCATCCAATCAAAAATTTCCACACATGAGGAGCAGCTGGGTGGCTCCGTCAGTTAAGCATCCAACTTGGGCTCAAGGTCATGATCTCACGGTTCATGAGTTCAAGCCCCACGTCAGGCTCTGTGCTGACCCCTCAGAGCCTGGAGCCTACTTCAGATTCTGTGTCTCGCTCTCTCTGTCCCTCCCTGCTCACGATCTCTCTCTCTCTCTCTCTCTCTCTCTCTCTCAAAAATACACATAAAAAAATTCTAGACATGCAAAAACGTCAGAAAACATAAGGAAAATACTCAGTCAATCAAATAAACTCAGAACTGACATAGATGTGAGAATTAGTAGACAAAGACATTAAAACAGTTAATAAAAATGTGTTCTGTATGTTCTAATGTTATGTAGTGAAACGTAGACATAAAAAAGACCCAAATCAACTTTTTAGAGATAAAAACTACATTGTGTGAAATGAAAAGAACACTGGATGAAATTATTAGCAAATTGACATTGAAGAAAAAAGATTAGTTAATTCAAAGACAGCACTAGAAACTCCAAGATAAAACACAAAGAGAAAGAAAACAACAACAATAAAAAAATTAATGAGAAGAACACCAGTAAGCTGTGAGACAACTTCAAGTGATCTAACTTACATATAATTAGAATCCCCAAGTAAGAGGAGAGAAAGGTTAAGAAAAATTCAAAGAAATAACGGCCCAAATCTGCCGATTTGTTGATAACTACAAACCCACAGATCCAGGAATCTCAACAAATCCAAAATCCAAAGAACAGGATAAAAACACTTGTGGGGAAGAGCGCTGGGTGTTATATGGAAACCAACTTGACAATAAACTATAAAGTTTAAAAAAAAACCTCCATCGAGGTGCATCATAATCAAATTGCTCAAAACCAGTAATAAAGAGAAAAATCTGAAAAAGTAACCAGAGGAAAACAAATACATCATGTACAGAGGAACAAAGAGAAGAATGGCAGATTTCTCTTCAGAACAAATCCACGCAAGAAGGCAAGAGAGAGCGACATCTTTAGAGTACTGAAAGAAAAAACTGCCCATCTAGTCTATGCCCAGCAAAAATAGTTTTTTCATGAAAGCAAAATAAAGATAATTTCAGACATACGCAAGCTTAAAGAATGTACTGACAGCTCTGCACTATAGAGCATGTTAAAGGATGTTGTTTATATAAAGGGAAATATGGATCTACACAAAGGAATGAAGAGTACTTGAAATGTTAACAGCATGAATTAATAGCTAAGTGTTTTTCTTATTATTTACAATTCTTTAACATATAATTTATTATCTAAACAAAACAAAAATGATGTGTTGTGGGATTTATAACATATGTATAAATAAAATGTATGACAACAACATCAAGGCCATGAGGAGGGCTATGGAAGTCTATTATTATATGGTTCTTATACCATAAGTGAATAGACGTGGAGGTAAACTGTGATAAATTAAATATGTATACTGTAAGCCCTAAAGCAGCCACTAAAATATCAAAACAAAGGCTCAGAGCTAAAAAACCAACAAAGGAAGTAAGACGGAAACATAAAAACTACTCCATTAAGGGGCGCCTGGCTGGTTCAGTCGGTTAAGCGTCTGTCTCTTGGTTTCAGCTCAGGTCATGGTCTCATGGTTCATGGGATTGAGCCCTGAACAGAGCCTGCTTGGAATTCTCCCTCTCCCTCTTTCTCTCTGCCCCTCCCCTGCTTACGCACACACTCTCACTCTCTTTCTCAAAAACAAATAAACATTTTTAAAAATTACTAAGTTAACAGAAGGCAGAGAAAGAGGAGAAAAAAGACAAAGAACAGGTGGACAAACAGAAAAAACAGCAAGATTGTAGACTCAAACTTAACCATATCAATAATCATACTATATGTAAATGGTCTAAATGCCCTAGACCATTTGATGGATGGATTGAATTTAAAAAGCAACACCCCGCTATTTGTTGCCTATAAGAGATGCAGTTTAACTACAAAGAAATTAATAGGCTGAAGATAAAAGGAAGGAGATACAGATACCATGCTAACACTGGTCAAAAGAAAGCTGAAGTGGCTCTATTAATATCAAAGCAAATTTCAGAGAAAAAATATTTCCAGTGATAAAAGAGATCACTTTCTAATGATAAAGGTGCTAGCTCATCAAAAGGACATGTTTGCACTTAATAGCAGAGTTTCAAAATACAAGAAGCAAAAACTGTTAGAACAGCAAAGAGAAATACACAAATCCACAATTATAATTGGAGATTCCAGCAACTCTTTTTCAGTAATTGATAGAATAAGTAGACAGAAAATCAGCAAGAATACATCAGCCCTGAGCAACATTATCAACCAACTTGACCTCACTGACATTCGTTGAGCATTTCACCCAACAACCAGAAAAGTACACATTCTTTGCCAGAGCAGATGGAACATTTATCAAGATAACTCATATTCTTGGCCAGAAAACAAGTCTTGATAAGTTTCAAAAGGATTCACATAATTCAGAGTATGCCCTCTGGCTACAACGGAATTGAATGACAAGTCAGTAACAGGAAGGTATCTGGAAAATCTCCAGTTATTTGGAAACTACATATACTTCTAAATAACCATGGATCGAAGAAGAAGTCAAGGGGAAATTAGAATGTTCTGAACTGAAGGAAAATGAAGACAGAATGTATGAGAATTCGGGGGAGATGCCATTCACCATGGGCTGAATTGTGTTTCTCCAAAATTCATATGTTGAAGCCCTGACCCCCAATGGGAAGTATTTGGAGATAGGGCCTTTTGGGGGGCAATGAAGGATAAACGAGGTCATAAGTGTGGAGGCTTAACCTGACAGGGCTGTTGTCCTTATAAGAAGAGGGAAGAACACCACAGATCGATCTCTCTCTCTCTCTCTCTCTCTCTCCCTCCTCCTCCACGCATACAGAGGAAAGTCCACGTGAAGACCCAGCACATAGCTCATTGCCTACAAGCCAGTAACAGATCTCCTCAGAAGCCAACACTGAAGTCACCTCGATCTTGGATGTCTAGCTTCAGGACTGTGAGAAAATTAATTTCTGTTTTTAAGCCACCCGGTCTGTGGTATCTTGTTATGACAGTGAGCTGACAAATACACCATTAAAACCGTACTTGGGGGAAATTTATAACATTAAACACCTATACGAGAAAAAAAAAATCTCAAATTGATGACCTAAGCATCCACTTGAAGAAACCAAAGAAAGAAGAGCGAATGTAACCCAGAGGAAAGGAAATAATAATGATTAAAGTGGAAATCATCGAAATAGAAAACAGAGAAAAACAATAGATTAAAATCAATAAAACCAAAAGCTTATTATTTGAGAAGATTAGCGAAATGAATAAACGTCTCACAGGACTGATGAGAAGGGGGGAAAAAAAGACACAAATTACCAAACTCAGGAAGAAGAGAGGCGATATCACCAGAGACCCTGAAAATATTTTTAAAAATAGTAAAGGAATATTACGAACAATTTTATATCCACAAAATAGACAATTCAGATTAAAATACACAAATGCCTTGATTGACACAGACCATTCAAGTTCTCCAAAAAAGAAACTGATCACCTGAATAGGTTCATCTATTACCTGTTTAGCACCTATTCTCCATTACCACGTAGCGTTGGTAATAAAATAACCTTCCCTCGGTGAAAACCGGTGAATTCTACCAAGGAGGAAATAATACTCATTCTAAAAACATTCTTCCAGAAAAATGAAAAAAAGTGCGTATCTCCTAACTATATGAAACGAGTATGACCTTGATACTAAAACCAAAGGTATTGCCAAAAAGAAAGAAAGAAAGAAGGGGATGAAGGAAGGAAGGAAGGAAGGAAGGAAGGAAGGAGAGAGGGAGGGAGGGAAGGAGGGAAGGAGGGAAGGAGGGAAGGAAGGAAGGAAGGAAGGAAGGAAGGAAGGAAGGAAACTACAGACCAATATTCCTTACGCACATAGACACAGAAACACAAACAAAACTGTAACAAATGGGGGGCACCTGAGTGCCTGCTTCAGATTCTGTGTCTCCCTCTCTCTCTGCCCCTCCCTTGTTCGCACTCTGTCTCTCTCTGTCTCAAAAATAAATAAACATTAAAAAATTTAAAAAAATAAATAAAATGTACAACTCACTAAGTAATCCCTACACTCAGTGTGGGGCTTGAACTCGTGACCCCAAGATCAAAAGTTGCGTGTCTACCAACTGAGCCAGCCAGGTGCCCCCAGTTCGCTGAGTGCTGACATCAACACACCCCTGTGAAGCCTTTACCATCGTCAAGATAAACGATCTGGCTACTCAGAGTTTCCTCATGTTTGGAGTCCTCCCTTGTCCTTCTGTTCCTCCGACTCCAGGTGACCAGTGATGTGCTTTCCGTTCTATATATTACATAAAATTTCCTAGAATTTTACAGAAATGGGATCATACAGTGTGTACGCATTTTATGTCTGTTTCCTTCCCCTCAGCATCATGATTTCCAGATTGACCTACTTGGTACCAGGCATCAATACTGTAACCTTGTGTTCCAGATGAGCCGCACCTAGCCATGACCTACAGTCCTCTTCAGCAGGTCATTGCATTCCATTTGTTTAAACGTATATTTATTTTTGAGAGACAGACAGACAGTGCGTGGGGGAGGGGCAGAGAGCGAGTGGGAGACACAGAATCCAAAGCAGCCTCCAGGCTCTGAGCCGTCAGCCAGAGCCCGACGTGGGGCTTGAACTCATGGACTATGAGATCATGACCTGAGCTAAAGTCGGACGCTCAACCGACTGAGCCACTCAGGAGCCCCAACATTTTATTTTTTTAATGTTAATGTATTTATTTTGAAAGAGAGAGAAAGAGCGTGAGCAGGGGAGGGGCAGAGAGAGAGGGAGACAGAGAATCTCAAGCAAGCTCTGCGCTATCAGCACAAAGCCTGAGGTGGGGCTCAAACTCACAAACCATGAGATCACGACCTGAGCCAAAGTCAGCCGCTTAACCAACTGAGCCACCCGGGCACCCCTGTGAATCGTGCTCTTTAAATATGTGTAGTTTATTTTATGGATTAAAACTCAATAAAGCTGTTTGTAAACATAAGATGAAGAATCCCACATGAGAACGTTTTCTCTTGTCCAAAACCTGCCTTCCCAACTCTCTGCTCTTGAACGTTGAATCACTGAGCAGGCTGAGGACCTCCCCCCACCGCCAAGGATGCCTGCCCTCCGCCAGGGTTCCCAGGGGTCTGGGGGTGGGGCAGGAGGCGCTTAGGGCCCAGCCACAATTTGGTTTAAAAAGCCAAAGTCACTGGGGCGCCTGGGTGGCTCAGTTGGTTAAGCGTCTGACTTCGGCTCAGGTCATGATCTCACAGTTCGTGCGTTCGAGCCCCGCGTCGGACTCTGTGCTGACAGCTGAGAGCCTGGAACCTGCTTCAGATTCTGTGTCTCCCTCCCTCTCTGCCCCTCCCCGCCTCAAGCTCTGTCTCTCTCTGTCTCAAAAAATAAATAAACATTAAAAATTAAAAAAAAAAAAGAAAAAAAGCCAAAGTTACTTATTTCTAAGAAGCCCTGAGCCTGAGGCTGCCCACATTTGGGGCCAATCTCTTTTCTCCTTACACTTTGTGCATTTTTCTTCTGGAACCCCTGGTGGCTTTGCGCCTTTTCCCAGGGATGCTGATTTGGTGTCACTCCAGAAGACCCCACACCTGGGTGGCTCAGTCAGTTAAGCGTCCGGCTCTTGACTTTGGCTCAGGTTGTGATCTCACAGTTCGTGGGTTCGAGTCCTATGTTGGGCTCTGAGCTGACCGTGCGGAGCCTGCTTGGGATTCTCTCTCCCTCTCTATGCCCCTTCCCCACTCATGTTCTCTCTCTCTCTCTCTCTTTCAAAATAAATAAATAAACAAAAAAACAAAGAGTCCAGGCCTGGTTTTCGCTGCTCTTGGTGATGACTGGCACCAGGGCCTGTCAAACCTTGGTGGCCATCGGCATCAGAGGCCAGGGGCCTGTTGACTGAAAGCTCTGCATTAGGCTCAGGAATCTGCGTTCTCATGCGCTCTCCCCCAAGAGATTCTGTGTGTAAACCCCTCGCTTGGGACCCGGGTGACCAAAACAGGGGCCACAGCTCTGTCCCTGAGTGCAGCGTGGAAATAGACTCCGTTTCCCAGAATTTCTCCCCGAGTGGAGGACCCAGAGGAGGCCGGTGTTCAACAGTAAAAGGAGGAATCGTTTCAATGGAAGCATCTCAGGCAAGGGTCACGGACAGGGGTGTGGAGGGTGTGGGAGGAAGACGGGCTTCCTGGCGCCCAGTGCGCAGGAGGGACCAGACAGCCCCGCCTCGGCCAGACCGAGTCTGTTTTGACCTTTCGGAGGGAAGAGAAGGCCACCTGGAAATAGAACCATCATTCTCCCTGCCCTCCTCACTTAAATGCTTTCGAGACGTGGCAGGAGGGAGCTATAGGCTGGAGCAAACCCTCTGCCGCCTGTGAGATGGAAGAGGCCGGCCGGGGAGAGACAAGGAGGCAGCGGGATGGAGGGGTCCCCAAGTGCCCTGGGTTCCCACCATGGGGCACGTGCCCCAGCCACCCCGCAGCCACAGCCGACAGCGGAGGACGCTCCCGCTGCCAATCCCTCGGACCCACCTCCTCGGAAAGTCATGCATCAGCCTCATGGACTCGACAGCCTGCCGTTGCCCATCACACGGGAAGGCGGTGGTGTCACACAAGGCCCTTGGACTCTGCATCTGACGGTCTCGGGCTCAAGTTCCGGTGTTATCATTTACAGGCTCAAAGGTGCGTTTACTGAGAAGTGAAACGAGTTCACTCGAGGGGCCCCTGCCCTACACCGGCCTTCCCAAGGTCCTGGACCTCACCTTGTAACAGCCATTCTCTCCCTTCAAGGACCTGCCCTAATTTAAAAGCTTTAGGCCTCACAAAACTGGCTCCACCCCTAAGAGGGGCGGGTCGACAGCATGGGGATAATAATCACCCCCTCACCAGCTGGTTTGGGACCTCATCACCGGAGCACACTGCCTCCCCCTTGACCACTAGGACCCGCGTCCCGGCTTTCTCTCAAAACCCGGGGCTCTGGGGAGCACGCCACCTTGCAGGGCCGCCTTTGTCAGTACCTCCTTGGGAGGCAAAGCAGTTCAGGGTTTAGACGCGGCGGTTCTCTGCTTGGAGCGAGGGAACCAGCTTGCAAAGGGAGAAGAGGAGAAATCGGCAGATTTATTATTTCACAGATTGTTCCTCTCAGGTAAACACGCCTAATAATATCTGCTTAGCTAACGAACACCAATCCACATTGTCTCCGGGCCCCGGCTCGCGAGGTCCCTCATCTCCATGGCGCCCACGCCCACCCGACGCCCAGCGCTGCCGCTGAGCCCGTGGGGCACATGCAGGTCCACATCTGATACGTGGTATCGTGTATGAGCGCGAAAGCGTGTCCCGCAGAAACAACCGGACAAAATCCGCGCGTCCATTTGGCCGGCCTGCATCCTCTGGGCCCGTTCCCACCTATTCCGGTACCTGGTGCAGCCTCACGAATCACCCCCAAACCGAGCCGCTTAAGACACCGATGAGCACCTACAATAAGTACTGTGTCCTCATCTCCCCAGTGCAGGGATCAGCGAGGCCGCTCTCAGCGTGGCCGGGGTCTGGGACCAGGGTTAGGGCCACCGGGAGCCTCCCTCACTCGCACCGCTGGTCTGGCTGCTGCTGCAAATGGGCTGAGGTCTCGGCTGGGGGTGCTCCTGGGGGGGGTGGGGAGGCGCGGCCCGCTGGCAGGAGCTTGGGGAGCTCCGGGAAAATGGGCCGCGGCTCCATGAAGGGGCTGGCGAGGGGCGCGGAGCGCGGCGGGGGTAAGAGAGGAGGCTGGAAAAGCCAGCAGAAGGGGTCTCGGTCAGGAGGTGACATGAGCAGATTTGGGCTTTTGGTGGGTGGTTCCGGCTGCTGGCGCAGTTGGGACCGCGGGAGAAAGGAGCGGGTCTGGGGAAGGGCGTGATGGGCACCCAGAAGCGGCAGGAGTCCTGATCTGGGCCCATCAGATCCGACACCCACAGGCTACACTGGAAACGTACTTCGGCCGTGCCATAAAATGAACCTGAAAGGTTTCTTTTGTTTGTTTGTTTGTTTGTTTTTGCTTTTGAAATTCTTTGTGGGTAACACACTTCATGGAGCCTTGGCTGTAACTGGCTGACGGTTACTGCGGGCACACGCCTGCAGACCCCTCCTCCTGTTTGGGAGGTGGGGGCAAGAGCGGGTGGAGACCGATCCAGGTCTAGCAGGTCCTCCCACGTACACTCCCTCCACCACCTGCCCCTTGAACGGCTCCCCCCTGACCCTCTGACTGGGGCTGTGTACCCAGTAGTGTGATAGCCATTAGGGGGACCCTGGAAGGAGACTTAGGGCTTGAGGGCAAGGAACTGTAGGATCCCAGATACCGAAAAGTGTGGTCTAGAAGGGTGCGGGGTATGGGCTCCAGCTGGGCTCATGCCCTTGGCCCTCCCAGCCAGGCAGGTGTGCTGGAGGTGCTGGGCCAGGGTGGAGCCCGCGAAAGCACAGGGCCCTGGGTGTGGGCCCCCAGATGCCCTCAGGTTTCAGGGTGGTAATGTTTCCCAGAGAATCCTTGTAAAGTAGGAAACTCTAACCCAGCAACCGTTTTCAAGATAGTTTTATGTTTATGTTAACTTTATATTAACTTTATGTTATGGATCCTTTATGTTAACATGCAAGGTAATCGACTCATGAAATTGGCATAATACCAACAGAGCCTGTGGATGTTTCCTGGTCCCAGGCTGCTGTGGAGGCCCCTGAGACAGTCAGTCCCTGTGCCTAACGCTGTGGTGGCCTGGCCGGGGCACCAGCTGGGAGGCGGGTGCGGTGATCCCGGAGGCGGTGAGCCAGCCACAGACGGTGGTGCCTGCCCTTAACCCAGTCGGCTTTCCTCATGGGTCACGCGCATTTTGCAGAGAAGATGCAATCTGCTTCCCCTTCTGTTTGCAGTCCCTGCCTGGGGGTGGGTGGAGACAGGGAGGTAGGGCCACCTGGGCTCCCGCCTGGGGCTCTGGGACAGTGGCGGCAGGTGGCCTCTCCTGTCTGGATGCTACTCTGGACGCCATTGGGCACATTCGGCTCTCTCTGAGCTTAGAATGTCCTTCCCAGAGGGACAGCTCCTGATTCCTTCCTCCCCAGCACTCATCACACAGAAGTCCTTCTGTCCCTTATTTATCACCATCAGAGAAACCTCTCTCACCCCGATTCGTGACTTTGAACCCTTCCAAGACTTGCCCTGCTTGGGATTCAGGGCGTGATCTCATAAACTAACCCTCACCTCCACCTCTGGACTCCAAGTCAATCCCTCCCCACCTTTCTCCCACCAACTGGAACCGCCTGGGTCTTCTTGCCCACCCCCCACCCCCAGAACCTGATTGCAAAGGAGTTGGTCCCTGAAAGAAACCATTCCCACAGCCTCAGTTTCAACATGAGCTCACCTCAAAGACATCTTGGGGATGCGATGTGGACCCCCACTGCCAGGGCTTCCTCTTCAGGAGGGGCTCGTGCACCCTCGGGGCCGGCCTTCTCTCTGCTCTCCATTTCCGTAACACTCACTGTCCCTCCGCCTCATGGATGCGGGGAAGTGTGGGATCCTGAGCAACAGACTCTGATGTGAGCTCATCCTAGTCATGTGACCTGGACAGGCTGTTAATTCTGTCTGACCCCACGGCCACCAGGTCACCTCTCTTGCTGTTCCAGATCGAATTGTGTCCCCCTCCCCAAAAGAGGCATGCTGGGGTCCTCACATCCAGTGACCTTATTTGGAGATAGGGTCTTTACTGACAGAGATGATCAAGTTAAAATGAGGTCATTAGGGGGGATCCTAATCCGGTAGGACTAGTGTCCTCATAGGAAGGAGAAGCTGGGACACAGGCACCATGGACAGCGGACAACGGGAAGACACAGGGCGAAGACAGCGGTGTGCAAGCCAAGGAGAGAGGCGTGGGACCACCCTTCCCTGTGGCTCTCCCAAGGAGGTAGTCCTCTCTCTTTCTGCCCCTCCCCTGCCCGTTCTCCCTCTCTTTTTCTCTCTCTAAATAAATAAATAAATAAACTTTAAAAGGGGGGGGTGCACCTGGGCAGCTCACTCTGTCAAACATCTGACTCTGGACTTCGGCTCAGGTCATGATCTCAACAATTCATGAGTTCGAGCCCTGCACTGACAGTGCAGAGCCTGCTTTGGATTCTCTCTCTCCCTCTCTCTCTGCCCCTTCCTTGCTCTCTCTCTCTCACTCTCTCAAAATAAACAAACAAAAAAAAAAAAAGAAGAAGAAGAAGAAGAACGAGGAGGAGGCAGTCCTGCCGACATCTTGATTTCAGACCCCAGGCTCCCAGAATGTGAGCCAACACGTTCCTGTTGTGTAAGACCCCCGCTTTGCGGCACTTTGTTATGGTAACATTGGAACACTAATACCCCTGCCCTGTTGACCTCCCAGAATGAGATAACCACGCAGACATGCTGTGGAAAGGGCGAGCGCTGCCAATTCAGTCGTGCCCTGAACCACCATGGAGCACTTACTGTGTGCCGGGGATGGAGTCTGGGTGCCTGGGTCTGCAGCACCAGCCCTGACGTCCTCTCATTGCTGCTGCCACGGGGGTGTCTCTCCCAGCCACCTGCGGAGTCCATCTCAGCCCTCGCAGCTCCTGGTTCACTGTTAAGCACACCGGGGGCACTTAGTAAATGCCAACGGAACGGATTTCGCGTGGATTTGTAAGTGCCACAGGTTATTGGGCACGCACGTCCGTGTGGGGCTGTGGTGAGTATTTTACAGTCTTCAACAGCATCCAGAACAGCTAATCATAGTTTAGGCCCAAAATAGCCTCATCTACTTCACACCACGAAAGGCCGGCCTTGTTTGGTGGCGCATAGGATATTGGGCCCCAAGCGACAGCATCTCGTTTGCTCTCACGGCCTCACCCCGCCTTGCAAGGGTGCAGACCACGGCTTCGGAGTGTTCTGACACGAGCTTACCTTTTCTTGGTGTAGCCAACTGCAGACTAGAGGCATGTCACACAATGCTTCATGCATTCAGGCAGAATCTTAATAATTCTAATACCCCTGGAAGTCGTTTTGAACTGGCCTATTGAGGGCTCTGCTGTATTCTTCAATAAGAAAGAAGGAAGGAAAGGAAAGGAAAGGAAAGGAAAGGAAAGGAAAGGCAGGGCAACACATTTGGGGCGAAAGCAGTCCTGCATTTGTGTGGACGTCGAATGACGTTGGGCAGAAGGGCTTTGGGCACGCCAAGATGAAGATGCCAAGTGCATGAGTTAGAAAGCCATCTTTCACTGCAAACAGTGAATAATTGTAGATGCCAAGCGCTGCGGGGAGGATCTGCTGGGCATACTTCATGCCACTTTTCTTAGCCCCTCCCGGATGCAGGGAAACCAGCGTGAATCAGGAGGTGGCCACAGCACGCTGACGCATAAGGAATAAATGAGGACGTGTTTCCAAGCACCAGGGGAATGCACTCCCGTGTTCAACCCAAAACACGTTTACTAAGTGGCTAAAATATGCCAGGTCCCATGGGAATACAGGAAGGGTCCTTCATGCATGGAATGTGCAACTTGCTTGACAGCCCAGTTCCACAACCGTTTATTGAGTGACTGCTTACCAAGCGCGGGCCTCAGTTGGGGGCTGGGGGGGTGGGGAGGCCAAGATGAATATGCCATGATTCCTGCCCCACAGGAGGTATAGACTCACAAGGAAGAGAGATTCATTGAAGAGTCACATTTTTCTTTTTCATTCTCTAAAGGATCCTCTTTTGATCTCTAAAGGAGGCACAATTATTATGCCCATTTTACAGATGCAGCAACCGTGGCATAGAGGTTCAGCGGCTTCCTTGCTGTGGGGGCTAGGAAACAGAGGGGTGGAGTGTGGCTCCGCACACCGGGCTGGAGTGGTAACCCCAGCATAGGGAGCTGAGAGATCCCAGGTAAGAGATGAGGGGTAGACAGGTAAACAGCCCACGAGAATGCAGGAGGGAAGCTAAGAAAATGTTTCCCCAGAGGTGCTGAGAGGGTGTCCTTGAAACCCAGAGAAGGGAGTGACTCCCAGAGGAGCCTGGGAGAGGTGGCAGGGATGAGGTGGACTTTGAGCTGAGTTTGAAAAACAGGGAGGGTTTCAACAGGTGAGGAGTCCGTAGAAGCGCAGGGCAGGGGGAGGCAGGGGCAGACCATGCGGGGTGGAGGCATGCTGCGAGATAGGTTTTTTTTTTTTTTTGGTTTATTTATTTTTGAGACAGAGACAGACAGAGCACGAGCGGGGGAGGGGCAGAGAGAGAGCCAGAATCCGAAGCAGGCTCGAGGCTCTGAGCTACCAGCACAGAGCCTGATGCGGGGCTCGAACCCACGGACCGCGAGATCATGACCTGAGCCGAAGTCGGTCACTCAGCCGACTGAGCCACCCAGGCGCCCCGAGACAGGTTTATTTTGAGAGAGACAGACACAGCACGAGTAGGGGAGGGGCCCAGGGAGAGGGAGAGAGAGAACCCCACGCAGGCTCCATGCTCAGCAGAGCCCGATGCGGGGCTCGATCCCACGGCCTCGAGATCATGACATGAGCCCGGATCGAGAGTCAGACACTTGACCGGCTGAGCCGTCCGGGCGCCCCGCAACGGCAGTCTGAGTGTGATCGCATTTGTGTCAATGAAAAAAAAAAATACATGTATACGCACAGGACGAAACTGGCAACATGCACACAAAACATGTTTTTAGAAGATGCGGCTACACATTTTCTGAACTTTCCTTTCTCTCGTTTCCCTGAGCCTGTGCGTTTAGTATTTTTCTTCTGGAGGGACTCAGACTTAGAGTTTGAAGAGAGGAAAGACACACGGCCGTAAGCGGGCTCTTCCCCACCACGTCAAAGCCTGTGAACCGCTCGCAGTATTACCTTGCTGGTCAGTGTCATCTCAGCAGCGGAATGAGCCCCGAAATCGTGGGGACATGAAATTATCCCCTCAATACTAGCAGCCATTTGTGATGGAAAAAACAGCCCAAGTCAACTTTACATCCAGCCGCGATCGCTGTGAAAGCTGCCAACTAGCATTCCAGATTCTTCCACCCACGCCTGTATCCGTCCGTCTTTATCCTTCAGCCAGAGCGACCCTTCTACGGTCTTAAGTCAGGCTGCACTGCCCATGTCAATGTATGCCTCAGGGCCTTTGCACCGGTTGGTCTTTAGGCTGCAATGCTCTTTCCTGATATCTGACACGGCTGACTCCCTCATTAGAGCCCGATTCAAACTCTGCTTTCTCAGAGAAGCCTCCCCCGGCCACTGCAGGCAAAGTAATGCCTGCCACCGTCCCCCATGAGGAACCCTGTGAAGTCTAACCTCACACTGTCCACAGAACTTTCTGTGATGATGGAAACGTTCTGTATCTAACACTGTCCGATGCAGTAGCCACTGGAAACTGGCTACTGACTGCTTGAAATATGGCCAGGGTGACCGAATAATTGACTTGAATTTTATTTCATTTTGTTTAACTTAAAAGTAAATGTCCGTGTGGCGGGGGAGTGGCTGCTGTATGGGGCGGCACAAGCCAGCTCGTTACCCACCTTGTTTTGTTTTTGCTTTTTTTTTTTTGTAGCTGTCAACATCTAAAATGATCACACTCGTGTGTTTGCTTACCAATGTGTTGCCTGCCTTCCCCACCAGAATGTAGGTTCTAGAAGGGAAGGGCTCATCTATCTTTTCCATTGCTATAATCCAACTCCAGATATCCACAGTCATGCAGTAAATGATGAGAAAACGCAAGCCGTATAAGTTATTACCTTTATTCTGATGGTTTGGCTCGATCTTGTACCAAACAGCTATTGCCAAATGTGCTGTGTAACAAAAACACCCCAAAATTCGACGACCTAAATAAACATCCTTTCATCTTGCAGATCTGTGGGTTACGGACGGTCAGCTGGTCCAGACTAGGCTTGGCGGAGCTCGCTCCCACATCTGCGGCTGCCTAGGGCGACTCACGTACACGGAATTGGCGGGGATGGTGCTGCTCCAAGAACCAGCCTCCTCCAAGGACCAGAGGCTGGTCTGGGCACGTTCTTCCCCAGGACAATGGCGGATGCACCAGGAGTTAAGGGAAACCCTCAAGGCTTGTTGAGGTCGGGTCCGGAACTGAAACACATTCACTTCTGCCTCATGCTACTGGCCAACGCAGACCCGCACGACACCCAAAGTCACAAGGCAGGGAACCATGCTCTGCCCACAGTGGAAGAAGGGTGTGTGTGCCAGGTGTGTGCCAGGAGGGGCGAGAACTGAGGCCAGTAATGCAATCTACCTGCATTACTATTGCAGCGGTCGGGCTGCTATAACAATACCATTGACCGAGAAGCTTAAATAAACAACAAACAGGTATTTCCACGGTCTGAAAGCTGGGAAACCCAAGATCAAGGCACTGGCAGATCTGATCAGAGTCCTCTTCATGGTTTTCTGTGTCCTCACAGGCAGGGAAGGGAAGAGAGAACAACAGAGACAGAGACAGAGAGAGCGGAAGCAAGCTTTCCCGTGTCTCTGATAAAGTCACTAAGGCCACCACGAGGGCCCCATGACCCTCACGGCCTAATCACCTCTCAAAGGCTCCACCTCCAGATACCATTATGTTGGGGATTCGGGTTTGACCATATGAATTTGGGAGGGGACACACACCTCCTGTCCACAGCTACCATTAGGCACTTTGGTTGCAAGGACAGACAGTCAGACTAGCCCAAGGACCGAGGGGACATTGTGAAGATCCGCAGAGGAGGGACTCACAGGGAAAGCCAAGGACAGAGGCTGTGGCAGGCCCGGCCTCAGGGAACCGGGGGCAGCTCTACGCCGGCTCTGGGGGCCTCTGCAGCTGTGAGAAGTAAGGGAGATGATTCATTTTCAGAAATACCAAATAAAAGCAGTGCTGCCTAGTTAACAGTAGGTTTACAACCTATTGTAAATATGTACGAACCCCGCCCCACAATGGAGTCCCAAACCCTTAGACACATCACTTCCTGGTTTTTCTTCCCACCCCACCCCCACCCCCATTTTGCGGGCTTATTGTTGTGAGCTTATTTTCGTGGGCTTTGCAACGAGCATGCACCAAAGAACAAATGGAGGAAGGACTGAAAGTCTCTGCGGCACCTCAGGAAATACACAGTTGCTCCTACAAGCTCTGCTCTTACAAGAATGTTGATTAAAGCCTCTCTTCGCTGTGTTCCGAGTCCCTCTGTCCTTCCTTTGATGGGGTCAGTGGGCTTATTTCTCACACAGTCATGACTGTTTCCAACATGTATGGAGGTTTCCAGTCCCTGTTCCATCTGGCTTCCTTGCCCCCTAATCTCTGCATCTTCCTTCTTACCTCAGGACCCTGCCCACAAACCTCCAGTTTTTATTTAAGTTAGCTTAGACTGCTCCCTGTTACTGCACGGAGGAAATCTGACCACTGTTGTGCGCATGCCTGGGACAGAGCTCGTGCACATGGGAAGACGTAAAGCACAGAAAGATGGTCTAAACGGTCATATTTTTATTCTAGCGTGGATGGGTTACATACACTTCTCATAGATCAGGTTTGCATTAGGGCTACTTACGTAGGCAGGAAAGAAAGGGACAAAGGGACGTTAGGGTCACCTAAAGAAAATTTACTCTTGCTTCAAACTTTTGACTCAGGCCAGCATCTGGAGTCATCATTTAAAAGCTGAGGTTATTGCTGTCTCTGGAAACATTACCTCGAGAAAGACACAATAACCTCAAGCAGATCAAAGGAAACATCAGACAACAAAAATTAGGAAGGTTCGATTTTAAAATGCAAGGAGGAACTACACTCTTTAAGAATGCCAACATTGGGGCACCTGGGTGGCTCAGTTGGTTGAGTGTCTGACTTTGGCCCAGGTCGTGATCTCACAGCTTGTGAGTTCAAGCCCCACATCAGGCTCTGTGTTGACAGCTCAGAGCCTGGAGTTTGCTTCAGATTCTGTCTCTGTCTCTATCTCTGCCCCTGCCCTGCTCACATTCTCTCTCTCTCTCTCTCTCTCTCTCTCTCTCTCTCTCTCAAATATAAATATACACTTAAAATTACAAAAACAAAAGAATGCCAACATCAGGGCCAATATCAGGGCACCTGGGTGGCTCAGTCGGCTGAGCATGAGCATCTAACTTCAGTTCAGGTCATGATCTCATGGTTTGTAAGTTCAAGCCCTGAGTCGGGCTCTGTGCTGACAGCTCAGAGCCTGGATCCTGCTTCGGATTCTGTGTCTCCCTCTCTCTCTACCCCTCCCCCCCCAAAATTAAAAAAAAAAACATTAAAAAAATTTTAATGCCAATATCAGTAAAGATAAAGAAAGACGAGAGAAAATCAGATTGAAGGAGGCTAAAGAGACATGGACATTTAATGCAATACCTGACCCTATGTTGGACCCTACACTAGAGGGGAAAGTTCTGGAGAAGGTCTGACTCAGTCAACTGACAAAACTGGACTATAGGAAGCCCATTCAAGTACCGTATCAATGAAAATGTATGCCTTGTGCTTATATAAGAGAATGTTCCTATTCTCAGGAAATACAAACTCAAGTATTTAGGGAGAAAGGGCCATAATATAAATGACTTATCCTCAAACGGTTCAGGGGAAAAAAAAGTTTGTAGACAGATAGACAAAGCAAATGGGGTAACATGTTAACAGTGGGTGAATCTGAGTAAAGGGTTTATGAGTGTTCTCTATACTATTTTCATCGGGCAGCTTTTTGTAAATTGGAAGGAATTTCCAAATACATATTTAGGAGAAAAAAAGCTGATGAGTTTAGTTTTAGTTTCGATGGATTAAAACATAACTAGCTTTTAATATTTTTATCTTGTTTTCAGTGGAAGTCACTGGTGCGCGCGCGTGCACACACACACACAACTGGTTCAATGGCAGATGATTGTACTGATATTGTTATCGTGTTCTTTTTTTTAATGTTTATATATTTTTGAGAGCGATAGCATGAGCAGGGGAGGGACAAGGGCAGGGGGAAGAGGACCTGAAGTGGGCTCTGCTGACAGCAGCGAGCCGGAGGTGGGGCTCAAACCCACGAACCGTGAGATCATGACCTGAGATCAGGCGGGAAAGCACCGACTGGGCCACCCAGGCGCCCCCGTTACGGTGTCCTTTAAGCACCTACCAAGCACATGACAGGCGTGTCCATGTATCAGTGCAGCCTTACAACAGCCTGCAGGGGTGGCTGTGATTATGTCCATTCGCATGGCAGCAGAGGGCCAACTCGAGTATAAACCACTGCCCTAGAATGGTTCAGCTGTGTCCCCACAGACTCATGCCCACGGCCAAAGGTCAGTGACAGTCAGAAACTCCTCTTCCCCCAAATCTTCGTGAGACCCCGAGCCCCAGGCAGAAGGGCGGCCCTGCTGGGAAACCAGGAAGCAGGTCAATGCAAAGAGAGGTTGCTCACTGTGCTGGGAGGGGGGGCGGCATCAGGACCCCTCTGGCAGCCACAGCCTGGGTGTGCACACGCCGGGACTCTCAGCGCAGCTGCGGGCCAGGCAGCCTGGAAACGCCCTCCCGGGGTGCTTCCTAGGAGCCCTCAGAGCACGCACAGGGCCCAGAGCAGGGAGACGGAAAGGATGCATGGGTGCCAGGGCTCCAGAGAAGTCAGGACAACCACCTCCCCACCAACACAGAGCCTCTACCACGCATCAGGCACAGGACTAGGACGCGACTTGGGGATCCCAGTGCAAAAGGAGCACGTGGGGCCCCTTGTGCAACAATATTAATAAAAAATTTCGGGGTGCCTGAGTGGCTCAGTCGGTTAGGCCGGCCAACTTCAGCTCAGGTCATGATCTCATGATTCATGGGTTTGAGCCCCGCATCTGAGCTGACAGCACAGAGCCCACTTCAGATCCTCTATCTCCCTCTCTGTCTGCCCTTCCCATGCCCTTGTGTGCACTCACCGTCTCTCACTGTCTCAAAAATAAATAAACACCGGGGGCGCCTGGGTGGCTCAGTCAGTTGAGCATCCAACTTCGGCTCAGGTCATGACGTCGCGGTTCGTGGGTTCAAGCCTCACATCAGACTCTGTGCTGACAGCTCAGAGCCTGGAGCCTGCTTCAGATCCTGTGTCTCCCTCTCTCTCTCTCTCTCTCTCTCTCTCTCTGCCCCTCCCTCGCTCATGCTCTGTCTCTCTCTGTCTCAAAAATAAACGTTTAAAAAATTTTTTTAAAACATTAAAAATATGTTAATAAGTTCAAGATGATGTCTTGACAATTAAACAAAGCGGGACTTCTGAGCATGGCCCAGCGTGATCGCAACGGTCACAGACTACACCCTGTGCTGGGAACCCTATATAAGCTATTTCTCATCTTACGAAGATCTTCAAGGGGGCCTTTTTTTAAGTCTTTATTTTAATTCCAGTTAGTTAACGTACAGTATTTTATTGGTTTCAGGGGTATGACAGAGTGATGCAACACTTCCGCCCATCACCCGGTGCTCGTCCGGACAAGTGCCTCCTTCATCCCCATCACCTATTTAGCCCATCCCCCCCCCCCCCCCGCCAAAGGGGTATTTTTAATCTCCACTGAGTTGATGAGGAAGCTGAGCCCCGAGGTGGGTAAGTACACAAGACATAGCTGTGAGGACTAGGTAAAGAACGAGTGGTTACATACTTGAATGGATGGGTGAATGAATGAATGAATGAATGAAAGTGGCAGATGGCTCTGACTTCAAGGCCATGTGGTTTCAGTCCACTACAAGTTCACTGAAGAACACCCCCGAGGATTGTAGAAGATAGTTGGGTTGAGTTAGCAGGATCCTGGGTTCGACTGTTTTTCTGACCTGGCTTCATATGCAGGTTATCACAACGCTAAGAAACCACAGACGCTCAGCCGTGCAAACTTGCACAAGATGTGCGAACACCAAGTGGCAGGACTTGGGACCCTCCGTACCAATTTTCTGAGTCTCCCTTGAATTCCCAGCTGCCAGGGCCTGTAGACTGCCCTAGCTAGGAGCTTACCATATGAAAGACCCCTCTGTCATTAGTCCCAACCCCATCTACTGTGAGTCAGAACTCACGGTTTTATAAGCCTGCAGCACCTTCTATATCCTATTACACACTTTATACGGTAGCAATTTTTTAATTTTTTTTAATGTTTATATTTGAGAGAGGAGACAGAGCACGAGCTGGGGAGGGGCAGAGAGATGAAGACAGAATCCAAAGCAGGCTCCAGGCTCCGAGGTGCGAGCTACAAGCTGTCGGCACAGAGCCCGACGTAGGACTCAAACTCACGAGCAGTGAGATCATGACCTGAGCCGAAGTGGGACGCTTAACTGACTGAGTCTCCCAGGCATCCCTGGTGGCTACTCTTCTTTACCTTCTGAGAGTAGGTTTGATATCTGGAAAAGCCAAAAGTCCTTGAATGACAAGCTGAGTAAAGTTGAGAATGTTGTTTAGATTGGCTTGTTTTTTCCTACTTCAGAAGAAAACGTATATAATAATAAAGTAATGACTTCAGAGCTTACTTTTCCAAAAACATGTTCTAACACTATTCTGAGGAAAGTACATGGTTATAAAAGGTGCATAATCTTTGGAAGTGAAGGACTAGTCCTCTGGGGGCAGGGAGGGGGGAATTCGTTTAGATGTAAAAGTTAAAACATTCATTCTAAAAAGACAGTCTCATTGAATCAGTAATCCAAAATCTCTCAACAAAGAAAAGCCCAAGACCGGATGTTTTCACTGGTGAATTCTACCAAACATTTGAAGAAGAATTAACGCCAGTTAATTAACACCAGTTAAAAAATTGCAGAGGAAAGAACACTTTCGAACTCATTCTACGAAATGAGCATGATACCAAAGCCAGACAAACATGCTATAGTAAAAGAAAATTATAGACCAATATCCCTGACAAATATCAATGCAACAATCCTTCACAAAATACTAGCAAAAAGACTTCAACAGCACATTAAAAAGATTATACACCATGACCAACTGGAATTTATTTCTGGAATGCAAAGATGGTTCAATGTATGAAAATCAATCAACATAATACATCACTTAACAGAATATAGAGAAGTTTTTAAAAAAAAAAACACGTGATCATCACAATTGATGCAGAAAAGGAATTTGACAAAATATAACACTCCTTCTTGATAAAAACACTCAACAAACTAAGAATAGAAAGAAACTTCTGACTATAACTATGTGTATGTATATATATAGGGGCGCCTGGGTGGCTCAGTCAGTTAAGCATCCAACTATTGATTTCAGCTCAGGTCATGATCGAGCTGCCCCTCTCCCTGGCTTGTGCTCTCTCTCTCCAAAATAAAAAATTTTTAAATTAAAACAAAAAACCATTTAAACTAATCAGCAAACTTAGCAGAGTTGCAGGATATGAAAATCAACTTAGAAAAATCGGTTCTGTATATGGACTAAAAATGTACACTCCAAAAAGGAAATTAAGAAAACATTTCCATTTACAATGGCATCAAGAAAAATAAAATACTTTAGAATAAACTTAACCAAGGAGGGAAAAGATTTGTACACTAGAATCTGCAAAACATTGCAGAAAGAAATTACAGGCAACACAGCTCAATTGGGAAATATCCTGTGTTCGTGGATTGGGAGGCTTAATGTTACTAAAATATCAAAACTACCCAAAGCAATATACAGATTTAATGCAATCCCTATCAGAATTCCAATGGAATTGTTTGAAGAACTAGAAAAATTCATCTTAAAATTCATGTGAAATCTCAAGGGGTCTGGAATAGTCAAAGTGATCTTGAAAAAAGAAGAACAAAGTGGGAGGCCTCACGTTTCCTTCTTGTTTCAAAACATTATGCAAAGCTGCAGTAATCAAAACAGGATGATACTGGCAAAAAGACAGGCATAGAGGACAATGGAATGGAACAAAGAGCCCTGAAATATTGACAGTTACATGGTTTTCAACAAGGGTACCAAGACCATTTATGGAGAAAGGACAGTCTCTTCAAGAAATGGTCTTGGGAAAACTGGATATCCACATGCAAAATGAAGTTGGACCCTCATCTTACATCGCATATAAAAACTAACTCAAAATGGATCAGAGATCTAAACATAAGAGTTAAAACCATAAAACTCTCAGAAAATAATATAGAAGAAAAGCCTCCTGACATTGGAATTGTCAATGATTCCCTGGACATAGCAGCAAAAACACAGACAGCAAAAGAGAAAAGCGGACGACATCAAAATTTAAAACTTCTGTGCATCAAAGAACACAATCATGAGTAAAAAGGCAAACCTATAGAGTGGGAGAAAATATTTGCAAATCATATCGGGGTTCATACACAGTATATATAAGGAACTCCTACAGCTCAACAACAAAAAAAGCAAACAACCCAATTTGAAAGTGGACAAAGGACTTGACTAGATATTTTTCCAAGGAGGATATAAAAATAGCCAACAAGCATATGAAAAGATGCTCAATATCACTGAGAATTAGAGAAATGCAAAGCAAAATCACAATGGCATATCACCTCCTACCAGTTAGGCTGGCTACTTTCGAAAAAGAAAAAAACAGGGGCGCCTGGGTGGCGGTTAAGCGTCCGACTCTTGATTTCAGCTCAGGTCACCGTGATCTTGTGGTTCATGGGATCAAGCCCCACACTGACAGTGGGGAGCCTGCTTGGGATTCTCTCTCCCTTCCTTTCTCTCTCTGCCCCTTCCCCACTCATGGGTACAGAAGCGCTCTCTCAAAATAAATAAATGAACTTAAAGAAAGAAAGGAAGGAAGAAAGGAAGGAAGAAAGAAAGGAAGAAAGAAAGAAAAAGGAAGGAAGGAAGGAAGGAAGGAAGGAAGACAGACAAGAAAAGGAAACAAGTGTTGATGAGGCTTTGGAGAAATTGGAACCTTTGTGCACTGTTGGTGGAAACGTAAAATGGTGCAGCCTCTCTGATAAACAGTATGACGGCTACTCAAAAAATTAAAAATAGAATTACCATGTGACCCAGCAACTCCACTTCTGGGTACACACCACTGAACTGAAAGCAGGGTCTCAAAGAGATTTACACCCCCATGTTCCTAGCAGCATCATTCACAATGCCAAGAAGTGGAAACCACCCAAACGTTTATCAAAGGATGGGGGATAAACAAAATGCGGTCCATCCATACAATGGAATACGATTCGGCCTTGAAAAGGAAGAAATCTTGTCACAGGCTACAACATGCATGAACCTTGAGGACGTTATGCTGAGTGAAAGAAGCCAGACCCAGAAGGACAAGTACTGTATGATGCCACTTATACTTAGGTACTTAGAGTTGTCAGAGCCACAGGGACAGAAAGTGGAGTGCTGGGCTCCAGGGCTGGGTGAACTGGGGAATGGGGAGTGGTTTCCGTGTTGCAAGATGAAAAACATCTGGATGTGAACGTGTGACTATACTTAACAGCACGAAACTGTACATTTCAATGGCTGACATCGTAAATTTTAAGTTCCGTGTACATCGTAACAACTCAGGGTTGTTTCGGAAAGACAGTCACATCACCTTTCGGCTCTAACGCGGATGGCGGTTCGCGCCCGTCTCCCAGGATGGGATCACCACCTGGAAGGGAATTCTGTTCACTACATCTGCGCGGTGTTCTCATCTTTCTAAGGCACAGTTCTCTTTCTCTGGGTTTCCTGTGACAGACATTAAGATGATGACGTGTAGGGGGGGGGTGTGTGTGTGTGTCTGTGTGTGGGGTGCATTCACATTCAGCAAACTATAGACTTCCATCCAGATGGACAATGGCCAATTTTTTCTTGAATGAAGTTCTGGCTTGCGTACCCCTTACCTCCTGCGGCGCCCACAGTAACCACGAAGGGGAAAGGGTGGGTTGTACCATATCCGTTTTACGTGGGTTTAGACCAGGGTTTCTCCACCTTGGCGCTGGTGACATGTGGGGCAGAGCATTCTTTCTTGTGGGACATGTCCTGTGTCCTGTCCTGGATGGCGTTCAGCCGCATTCTGGCCTCCACTCACCAGATGCTAGCAGCACCCTCCATCCAGCGGTGACAACCAAAAATGCCTGGACGTTGCCAGGTGTCCCCTGGGGAACAAAACCACCCCTGTTTAAGAACCATCCGTTTAGAGGGCTTGAGTGAAGCGTGGGAATAGGGACAGCTCCCAGAATAGCAGCCCCGGCGTGCTTTGCTCTCTCCCTCCCATGCGCTGGATCCCTGCATGCCTCTCTGCATAGATCTTTCATTAATCTACTTCCAGTTAGAACTTCGTGATGGGGCCATGTTTCCTGCCTGTTAAAACCAATAACCCAAAACTTAGGACGAGAACTCAAACTCAACACTTGAGTGGGGCTGCAGCTACTCATCAGCACCTTGCCTTCCAGCAAGCTCTCTGCTGCCTGGCAGCCGCTGAATGTGCCCTCCTCTCTCCCAAACCTCCTCATCCGGGGTCTCTAATGCTCTTACAGGATTCTTCTCTTGGCCTCGGGTTATTTCCATCCTGCTTCATCTCTTCCACTGGACTTGGGGGTTTGAGAGGGGAAAAGAAAGGGACTATATTTTACCCTATTTACATGAACATGAAATTCTATTTTGTGTTGCGTTTCCCTTTTTCTTTAATACTTTGGATATGAAATTCATTAAAATATTATTTAGGACATTGTTTTTAGAACTTTCATAGATGGTTTTAGAACTACCCATGAAACTTGATGGTTTTCAAACCTTCCTAGATGACTTATGTTTTCGTTTCACAGGGGAAGGACTCCAGGCATGTGCTGCAGGATTGCGGGGCTAGTGGGACCAGCCAGTGGGACAGACTGGCGCATGGCATTTTTCAAAGCTCTTCAAGACCCAAGCAAGAGGCTTTTCTTCATTTAACAGAGCTCTCCAGGTGCCGTCGAGCCTAGAGGTGGTGATTTTGGGGGTGTCGTTGGGTCCTTGGAACTGAACAGTGCCTCACATGAAACCATTGTCCGTTTGGTGGCACCTACACTTGCCACGCGCCTGCCACGCACCTGACACTGGTCGGCACTCCACACGGGCATCTACGTGGGTTTTTCATTTCAGTGCTGGTCGACTTAAATTTACTCCGTACGCCTCCACACCAAACCTGCAGGCAAATGTGTAGCGCGTGAATAAATAGGTCCGGCTTCAATAAGAAATGAGTTCTTTCATGACACGTCGGTGGAAATCAAGTCAGGAAGAGGTGGGGGGGATGAGAAAGTGAGTTGAACTTCAACAGTGGGGAAGTGTCGGCGGCGGCCTTGGAGAAGCTACTGTCCAGTCCTGGCCCTGGGCAGCCCCCCACTGCCCCGCCAGCAGAAGCGAGGAGCAGGGGCCGGGGGCCGGCTGGGGCTGGTGACATGGACACAGTGGGGGGGGGGCACGCCCCAAGCTCTGGGGGAGAGGACAGCTAATGAGAGGAGCAGGAGGAAAGAGTACAGTCTGAGAGGACGCGCCAGACGACAGCAGCGCTGGGATCCGTCAACAAATGGCGGGTCCCGGGGAGCACAGGATGCCGACCACGCGATTGCTGCCTCCGGAAGGTCCGCCGAAAACCCAAGCCTGCAAGGTCACCTCAGTGCTCAGGCAGCCCAGCGGGGCAGGAAGGACAGGAAGGACCTGAAGCCGCCGGGACTGGTGTCCAGCGAGCCGAGAGAAGGGGCTTTCTGGGTCGAGGAGAGATCAAAACTGCAGCGTGGCAGACAGGGCCGGGTTGGGACTGGCCTCGGAGGAGAACGTGAAGACAGGGCCACTGTGTCATAGGCATCCTTGAAGATAAGAGCTTCTAGAGGTGGATGTACGAAGCGGCAGCTCGGCTGATTTTTTTTCAACACTTATTCATTTTTGAGAGATGGAGTGTGAGCAGGGGAGGGGCAGAGAGAGAGGGAGACACGGAATCCAAAGGAGGCTCCAGGCTCTGAGCTGTTAGCACAGAGCCCGACGCGGGGCTCGAACTCACGGACCGCGAGATCATGACCTGAGCTGAAGTCGGACACTTAAACGACTGAGCCACCCGGGCGCCCCCGTCTGATTCTGATCCAAGGGCCTTCTTCTCTGTCCTGCTTGCACGCACCTCTTCTGCTCCCCGGAGTGAGCAGCGGGCCTCGCTGCGGGTCGGTGGCGGGTAGCTGCAACGCAGCCGGAAAACTAGATCCTCTGGGACCTGCTCGTCCAGGGAGACCTCAGGGGCGTAAACGAAGCAATCCACCAGACGGAGAAGCCAGATGTGGGAAAAGCATTTCTAGGTTGTGAAAGGTCATCGCAGAAACATGTCCCAGAAGGCTCGGGCGCTGAAGAAGAGAGGTTTTTCTGTGATGGGGCAGCGCCTTGATGACCATAGAAGATGGGGGGTCTCAGAGAGGGAACCCCAGGCACGCGCGCACACACACGAGGACGAATGCATCTGCAATCTCTGTATCTCACTGATAGCAGCGTTTGAATCCCTTTTTTTTTTTTTTTTTGAGAGGGGCTACATCTATCTCTAGCGTTACTGTAAATGCCACAGCAGCAAGGACACCGCGCCACACCGAGTGTCCTCTGTGACTGCCCCATAAACCACCGTCTGGCTAACACTGATTGTGGGACGGCCCTCCCTGATGGGGGCAAAGGAAAACCAGTTCAACGGCCAGGGAGGAACACGTGGGTCAGACAAGGGTGCTGATCCCAGTGTCTCTGGTGACTATGATTTCAAGGTCACTAGGCAGCTTTCTGGGTGTCCCTCAAACTCAAAGTGACCTGATAAATACCTAACCTGAAATACACTGACTCTCTGTCCTGAATGTCACGTCTGGACTTCCATTTGCAGCTAGGACAGCGCTGCCCATGTCACGGACGCAGCTGAAACTCAGCGTGCCCCACAACGGAAACCGCGTTCCCTGGAAAACCGCGTCTCTGCGTGGGTCCCTTTCTCGCCCCTGTGTCGCCTGAGCCACAAACACGGGCGTGAGCCTTCACTGTGGCTCTCTCCTGCCTGAGCAAGTCTGCCTCCTGGGTGTTTGTGACGCTTCCTCCTGTTCCTCCCATGGAGACGCCCCACGGACACACACCTCGACCATCACTGGATCCCAGCTGCTCTCTGGCCTCCTGCCTTTACCCTACACCCAACATCCCTGCCACAGAAGTCTTCCGGGTGCACACGGGAGTACGTCACTCCCCAGTTTAATATCCTTCGGTGACCCCAAATGCCATTCAGAAAGGAGTCCAACTCCCTGGCAAGGCTTACCAGAGGGTGAATCGGGAGCCTCTGTTCCTACATGCTCATCTCTCGCCGTAACAAAATACTCTTTTGACGGATTCTCGTGTGCTTCTGAGCCAGACCCTCTCACCTCGGTCCCTGTAGACGTGTGGAACGCTGTATCCTCTGACTGATGGCTTTCTTCTGTTTCCTCCTCAAGGGTGTGACATGCCGGAAGACACGGGCAGTGCCTTATTCACCGTACAGTCCCTTGCCCTGTGCTTTGCACACAGTGGGCGTCTAACAAACGTCCGTCGAGTGAATGAATGATGTGCAACACCGCATCAGGGGCTACGATTCAAGGATATTAGCGGCACAGACGTGTCCGGGAAAAGTCCCGCAGCCTCCTTAGAGCTCCGTGGTCATAAACTAAGAGTTTCCGAACTATGCCTTTTTGACATGCATGTATACTGGGTTTGTTAAATTGCTAGCATGTTTATTTTTAAACATGAAACATTGGGGCGCCTGGGTGGTTCAGTCCGTTAAGCGTCCAACTTGGGCTCAGGTCATGATCTCATAGTTGGTAGGTTCGAGCCCGCATCCGGCTCTGTGCTGCCGGCTCAGAGCCTGGAGCCCGCTTCAGATTCTGCGTCTCCCTCTCTCTCTCTCTCTCTCTCTCTCTCTGCCCCTCCCCCACTCATGCTCTGTCTCCCTTTCAAAAATAAAATAAACATAAAAAATTTTTATTTTGTTTTATATAGTTTATTGTCAAGTTGGTTTCCATACAACACCCAGTGCTCATCCCAACGAGTGCCCTCCTCAATGCCCATCACCCCCTGTCCCCTCTCCACCACCCACCACCCACCCTCAGTTTGTTCTCAATATTTAAGAGTCTCACGATTTGTCTCTAAAACTTTTTTTCTAACGAAGGGCATTGTTCTACCCGTCCCCCCCCCCCGCCATGTTCTTTAACTATTTGTTTTGGATAAACTATTAACCTACTTAGAACCGTTTCTTCTGCACAACTAGCCCTTTGAGGCTGTGCCGTTTACCTGCAGATGCGTTCGTCTGAAGGCGTACATTCAGACACCTGCAGGCAGAACTTACTTTCAGGACCTCCCACGATACTCCTCACTTTAGATCTTTTTTCCCCTTCCTCTTCTTTCAGCTTTCCCATCGCAGAGCAGAACAGACTAACCGAAAACGCTTTGCCTAGCAACTTTCAAGAGCGAAAACCGGGGCGTAAGAGAGCACAACGGTTTCTAAGTGTCCGGTTAAGACCCAGCCCCTCCATCATGACGGGTGAGGCACCGACGCCTCTCACACGTGAATCCGTTCACTCCCGAGTCTTATTACCTAACGTATTTCTGCAGGCTCTGGGACCTTTTTGTTTTTAAACATTTATTTTTGAGACAGAGAGAGGCAAAGTATGAGCTGGGGGTGGGCAGAGAGAGAGAGACAGGGAGACACAGCCTGGAGCCTCTGGGCTGTCAGCACAGAGCCCGATGCGGGGCTCGAACCCACAAACTGTGAGATCAGGACCTGAGCTGAAGTCGGAAGCTCAACCGACTGAGCCACCGAGGCGCCCCATCCGTGCCTGTCTTTAATGGGCTCCAGTAGCTTTTGCCACCAGACAGGCTGCGGAAGTAGTCTATTAACAAGTTAATCTCGTTCCTTTGCAGAACTCGTCTCCCCAGCGCAGTGAGGGAGGTGAGACAAATCACGTGACCCCCTGGTCACAATGCAGAGGTTTCCTCACGTGGTTTCCAATCCGGCCAAATTGAAGAATAAAAGAAAACCCCATTGGCGCAGCTGAAGCCTGACCTGTGGGGCGGGGCGCCGGGGGCGGGGCCGACACGGGAGGAAGAGGGAAGGCCTCGGGGGCGGTGCTTGGGCCGGAGGCGGGGCCGGGGGCGGGCACTCGGGCCAGGGGCGGGGCCCGGTGGCCCGGCGAAACTGCCGCTAGCTCGGCCCCGGGCCTCCTCAGCCTGTCCTGCGCCCCGGCTCACGGGCGCTTTCGAGCCTGGGGAGCGCCGCGGCGGCGGCGGCGAGGGGGCGAGGCCGGGAGGTTGCCGTTCACGCCAGGCCACGTCCCGCCGGCTGCAGAAGTTGCTGCCATCCGTTTCAAACGTGGCTTTTCCACGCCCGACTTGCCCCCTGCTCTCTCCGTCCTGCACCTGCGCCTCGCGTGCCCGCCGGTCGCCGCAGATGCAGCCCCACGCCCTCTTCCCAGACTGGGCTCGGCTCTCCCGGCCGGCCCTTCGCCGCCGCCGGCGCACCGGGACTGCGGAGGAGGCCCTCTGGGAGGCGGCGCGCTTCAGGGAAACAGGGGGTGGGACCGGTGCCGCGCGCAGGGGCGGGGCTGCGGGGGAGAGAGCGTTAGGGCACGTGAGGGCGCCTCGGCCAATGGCAGGACGCCTGGGGGCCGGCGGGGCGGGGCCGGCGCGGGGGCGGGGCGGGGGCGGAGGGCCGCGCAGGGCCGGGCCGGGGGGCTGGGGGAGGGGCGGGGCGGGGCGGGCCGGGGGAGGGGCGGAGAGACGCCGCCGCCGCCGCCGCCGCCGCCGCCGCAGCTGCCGGCGCCGCCGCCGCGGCCGTCGCGGCTGCCGCAGCCTGTGAGAGCCTGGAAAAGGGGAAGTGCGAGCGAGCGAGCGACTCAGTCCCCGGGCGGCGGCGGCGGCGGCGGCGGCGGCGGCGGCCGGGGCGGGGACGCTGCTGCTGCTGCTGCTGCTGCTGCTGCGGGGGGCAAGCGGCGGCGGCCCGCACCAGCCATGCCGAATAAAAACAAGAAAGAGAAAGTGAGTCCGGGCCCGGGCCGCCGGACCGGCCGGCGCGGGAAGGGGAAGGGGTCGCGCGGAGGGCGGGCGGGGAACTGCCCGGGAGCGGGGTGCGGCGGGCTCCGGGGGCGGGGGTCCCGACGGGCCCGGGCAGGCGTGCGGAGGAGCGGCCGCCGTGGGGGCAGCGTGGGCGTCCGGCCCCGGGCGGCGCGCGCAGTGGGCGTGAGAGGGCAGGTGCGGCCGCGGAGGTGGTTGACCCAGCCTTGCAGGCGCCCGGGAGGGACCCCCGGCCGGGGGAAGGGGAGCGAGTGGACCCGGCTGTCCGCTGGTGAAGAATGTCTGCGCTCCAGGGGGACGCTCCGGGGCTCTGAAATACTATTATTATCCTGGGTGGCGGCGGGGATGGCCGTGAGTGTGCTGCGTTGCATTTGGGAGTGGGGGGGCGGTACGCTTCTGCTCCAGGTGGAGCTCCGTAGCGACTCAGAATCACCCCAGAAGTCCCGGCTCGCGGGCTTAGGTGGGAGGCCAGAAAGGGATACGGTGTAGATCTGTCGAAACACGGAGAGCACCCTAAATGTGGGTTTGTCTATTTCTGCTTGAAGTTTTCACGCCAAACGATCAGGGAAACAAGGAGGGTCTGAACTGGGGGGTGGGGGTGTCGCATCGCAGTATTGTCTAACTTTATAAATGACGTGAGGCAGAATTTATTGGTGGTATTGATTAAAATGATCGGAAGTTCTAGTTAAATGGTATAAATCCGTTTTTAAACTGCACTTGGGGTTATCTGGTGTTCGGCAGTCTAAAAATTGAGAAGTCTAATTGATTCTGCTTGATATTTCCCAGGAATCACCAAAAGCAGGGAAAAGTGGAAAAAGTTCGAAAGAAGGACAAGACATAATAGAATCAGAGGTAATTGCTCTCATATATTTCCTTTCTGTTTTGTCATGAACACCTTGTAACTAAGGGCAGGAAAACAGGGTGGTAAAGAAAACATCAGGGTCTTCTAGAATGTTTTCCCTGCATGAGACGACTTTCTCGTGGTCTCCTTTGCACCCTGAAATTTTGGTTCTGTAGGTTTTACTGTTTCAGTCTGGGAAAATACGGATGTGTTTCTAGAAGCTGTATCTGTGCGGCTGGTATTTCTAAGTTCACGATCCCCGCCTCAAATCTAGCAGCTCTGCTGCGGGGACGGTTTCACCACTGTTGGGGCTCCTTGTAGCTCTCACATTGTCCCCCTCCCTCCTTCCCCAGCGACCTGGTCCCTCTCGGCGGCTCCTCCTCCTCCTCCTGTCACCTTGCCTGTCTCTGGCGCGAGTGTCCCACACCACCTCTTCTGTAGATGTCTGTTTCCCGCAGAGCGTTGGTACCGTTCAGTATATCTGGTTCGGGTGTGTTTATACAACCTTCTGTCTTCCACTTGTGTTCTCTGTCTGCGCGGGCCAGTTGTGACGACTTCTGTGTCACCCGCGGGCTCGTTGAGCAGCAGCCCTGGTGGTTGCCCTGGAGCACCTAGGGCTGAGGGCCCAGGAGCCGACTCCACCCAGGCAGAGCTAACGGGCCCTCGGTGTCGTGGTCTCCAGAGCCTCAAGGTCCCTGGTCTTATCACAGATGACGTTAGTTTGTAAGTGTCAGACCCTTTCTGTAAGTCAAATTAGAATGAGTTCGGTCTGAAAACCAATTCTGTCTGAAAAACAGTTAACTGGCAATTATCTGCCGTGGGCTTTTTTTTTTTTTTTAAGTGGCAGGATAATCTTTCCCTTACGATTTGGTGCATCCTAAGCTTCCATTCTCCTCAGCAGGTGGTTTATTCCAGCAAATCTGCCGCCCTCCCCAAAGCCAAAAGGAGAAATCCCAAAAAGTTCCTGAAATAGCTAGGGATTGTTCGTGCCAGGCTTTCCCCTGCCCTTTCTTTATAGCCGACAATCAAGTTGTACTGTGGCCTTCTCGCTTTTGACCTGCCTATTTCCGTGTCACTCTTTGGACTAAAATTGATTTAAATGCAATGTAGCCACTCTGCAAGGTGGATTCCTTTGCTTTGCTTTCATTTACTGAGTTTTCGTTGCCGCCGCTACGGCGTCCGGCGCTCCCCCAAACGTTTCTTGCTCCCATGCCTGTCTCCTCTCGCGGTTAGTGTGTCCCAAAGACTGTCAGCGTGCATCGTTCATTTATTCCTGTTCGAGCAGAAAGAATGCAACTGGAAGGGTGGATAATGTTAAGTTTGAACCTGAGCCATCCCTCGGCAGCTCAAAAATAACCAGAACCACTCATGAGTCAAATGGGTGTTTTTAAGGTGGCTTGGGGTCCTAGCGTGTCCATTGCCTACGACTCTTGAGGTGTGGCCCGCGGTGCCTGAGTGTGATGCCCCACTTGTGTTGTTGTATTTTTTCTAGTGCTACTAGGAGCTGAAGCCACAGAGCTGGAATTACCACCGAAAAATACTGAAATGGTGGGCCCTTCTGCCCACCGGAGGCACCATGGCACACTTAAGCATGACAGTTGGCAGATCCCTGTGTCTATGATTTTGCAGGAATATAGATGGAGGCACTGCAGTTCACCTGAACTTTGCGTTGAGCCTGACTTTTTTTTTTTTTAATCGTTGCTTTCCCTCCTACGTCTTCATGTTCCCCTTCACCTCTGGTCCCACCCACTTACCAAACATGATTGACTCAGGGGCATTAAACCCTCATTCTTTTCCTTTCCTGTCAGCGCCACTCTGAACTTGAATGTTTTAACCTGAACAATTCAGTTAGGACTGCCGTTCAGGGCTGCTTTTCAGACCGGTTCAGTCTCACATCACTTTCACGGCCAGGTCAGCCCGTGAACTTGCCTGTGTTAGGGCAGCTACTGTGTTCAAGGCCTCACAGCATGAGAGGCAGGTGGAACAGGTGCCCGTCCAGAGCAGGGTAGCCAGGCTTGGGAAATAATCCCAGCAAAGAAAACCTAAAAGAACTTGGCCTATGATTGATTGGCCTAATGCACCACTTCAAGACTGGAAAAGGTCCTCATGCTAAGATCCTGGCTGCCCGTAACCTAGCCTCTTGGAAGACAAAGGAGCAAGTGGCTTACACTGCAGAACATTTTTTGGTTAAACAGAGGAACACTTGGTGGCATGGGGTCTATAGGAAGGAACATGAAGTCCTGCCGCAGCGGATCGTAAGGGATAGAGTGGTGGAGGGGAAGGTATTTTAGTCCAGGGATTAGATAGTAAAAGTGCTGACTCCTGATTGCTATAAATGATGTCACCTAACTTCTGTGGCCCTGTTTCCGCATCCCTATAAACACTTGGTGAGTTTCCGATGTGGCCATCTTTAACTCTAGGGGACAGATTAGCCATGACCCACAACTTCTAGAGAGAAGTCTTCCCTGCAAGACATACGGCAGAATATACCTTCCAGTGTAACAAAATGCTGTTAAAGGCCCTAACTGCTGCTGGGCACATTTGGCTTTTTCTAGAAACTTCTACACCTTGAATGATGTGTGTTGGTACTTTTGTTTGTTTTACTCGCTTTGAAATACGATGTTTAAGTTTGACTTCTCCACATGTGTCGTGGAAAGCAGAGTTTCTGGCCAGTCCTTACGGGTTTGTTTCACGGCACACTTTGAAGGAGTGAGGCCACAGATGGGCTCCCGGGACACTGGAAGTTGGAGAACTCGGGAGGTGGGCTGAGGCAACTCAGCTTTGAGCAGCCGTTCTCAGTGTGCCCGTCAGAGCTGTGGAAACCTCACAAGGCACACTTGATGAATATTTAGAATCTTAATAAATTGCTTGCAGATTCCTAAAGTCCATTTCAAAAGATCAAGATCATGCCGTGGTAGTAGTTGTTTTAATTTGTATCCTGCGTCCAAAGTTCTGTTTTCGAAAGTGTTCATCCTCTTTGTAAAGTGACTTGTTTCAAGCACAGTAAAGGTTGTTTGTGTGTTGTTCTCTGGCCGTGTATTTTGCACGTCCTGCTTCAGCTTGGTTTTGTTTGAAAGTCTCTACATCAGCTCTTAACATAATATCTGTTGCTGAAAAGAAAGTGGAACGGGTCCTCTCTCCAACCTGTTAGCTTATTTTGACACCTTCTACCTTTAGTAACAACTTTTTCTCACATCTGTCCCTTTACATCCCTCCAGCCCCCTTGGTGTTGCAGAGACAGGGAGCCCGGCTTGCTGAGGGCCTGCAGCTGTGGGGGGAGGGGGTGGCGGGCGGTGCACGTCTTGGAAATTAAAACTGGAATTTCAAAAATATTAATCCATCAAATCATAACGATGACACCCATTACACGGTAACGTAAATTCACATGTTTATGCAGAGTGTCTCTTCAAGAAAATTTGACTTTCTAGTCACTCGGCTCTGTTTTAACCTGAGTGTTGGAGGGCAGTGAAAGTGGTTTGTTGGTAGGTGTGTTTTCCGGAGGCGGCGGCTGTGATTGTCACCCCTTGAGAGGAGAGTCCCCACCTCCTCCCCCAGAGCAGCAGAGCCACTGTCCGGGGGCTGAATTCTGAGCTCGGGCTGCCGCTGGGGGCCTCCGCGCCACATTCCCCGTCATTCTCTTCCCACTTTTTTCCCACACAGCCCTAAATGGGACTCCAGTGAAACTCACAACCCAAAAGACTAGCGCTTTAAATTTATTTTTTGAAATTCATATGCAACTATTACGGCAGAGCGGAATTCCCTACTTTAGTTGCCGCCCCTCGGCGCACCTTCCCAGCCTTCTGCAGTGTCTTTGCCTAGAGCCTGGTGATCAGGAAGGACAGAGGATCTGCAAAGGGGGTGATCAGCCGGGGGCTGGAGGGCATGTGAGTTAGAAAGGGGTGCCGTGAGCTTCCCATCCCTTCCCGGTGCCCACCTCGTCTCCGTGTGGCCGAGTGCCAAGTGCCTCCCGGGTGAGCTGTGCCCAGCAGGCACCCCACGCTCACTGTTGACGGTGGACCAGATGCTTCTCCGCGGGGCTGCCCTGCGCTCTGTGAACCATAGAATGTTCCCCGGCAGGTGCTGGGAGCCCCGCCCGCCCCCCGCAGTTTTGACAACCAGAAGTGCCTCCAGACATGGCCAGATGTCTCCTGGAGGGCAGAATGGCCCCCGGTGAGACCACTGTTCTAGAAAGACCCCTCCACAAAGTATGAAGTATGTATGTTTGCTCGTGAATCATGCCGGACACACATGCTTCCTTCAGCATATCAGTGCTCAATCCAGAGGAGCATTGGCACCCCTTTACACTCTTAAAAATTACAATCCCCGAGAGATTTTATTTAGCTCAGCTCTGGCCGATACTCGTATTAGAAATTAAAAGTGAAATTTTTAAAGCATTCATTAATTCATCTAATAGTAGCACACCTGATACATGTTAACAGAAGTAGCCTGTGTTTATGGGAAATAATTTTCACAAAAATTCACTGAGAAAAGTGGCATTGCATCATGCTTTTGCAAATTTCTTTAACGTCGGGCTTAACAAGCTAGCTGGCTCCTGGAGTCTGCTCCTGCGTTGTCTGTTTTCATGTCACGTGTCTTGTAGCCTGTGGAAAAGTGACATAATGGTGGTTATAAAGGGAAATTGTGTCTTCGTGTTCTCCCGAAAGCACAGATCCTAGAAAGTGTCTGCGGCACCCCCAGGGGTCCCCAGGCCTCGCTTTGCAGGGCACCCTTCCTATGCTCCTGGCTGCGAGTCTCTTGGTCTTGTAAGTTCCCACTCAGGCCCATTTATTCTGAAATTGAAGGGAAACGTTCCTCACCCTCTTGGCCCGCGTTTTTCCCATCTCTTATGTTTGAATAGCAATTATTGGCTCTACCGGTTATTTATCACCAATACTGCCTTGGACGACTTTTTTGTGCCCTGCTTGGCCTCCCTCACTAGATTAAGTACTTGAGGACAGCAGTTTAACTTGATTCTCCTTTGTACTTGCCACGTATGTGAGGACCCGGAGGCAAGCAGTGTTTGTTTGTGGATTTTAAAAGTGCTCAGGAAGAAGGGGAACTTCCAGTCCATTAGCTTGCTGGGTTTTCCAGTTCAGTAAATTAGAGGGAAAAACATCGCTTGTTAGGAGTCTTGTTTCTTCATCATCTTTGTTCCTCTAAGAACATTTTAATGCAGAGAAATTTTCTTTCAGTGTCATTTGTTTTAAATAAATAGTGTGCAAAAGCAGAGGATTATGGTACTCAGGTCTTTTTCTAACGTCCTATGCAAGGCTTAAGAAGACTCTTTTGGTTTTGGTTTTGGTTTTCTTTTTTCTATAGCACCAGAGGCCGGTGGTAAGGTGTATAGTCTCGTAAGATCTTACTTTCATTAAAGCCGTTCAGGGAAGATTTCCTTTTAGATAAGGTTTTCAATGTGATCTTCGGTGCCTTGTATTTTTTATTTTGAGTTTATTTGGGGAATTTTTCTCAGTAGAACATACATACATAGTTGGCCCTTAAACAACATGGGGATTAGGGATGCCCGTACCCCTCCCCCACCGCACACAGTGAAAACCTGTTGTATAGCAATTTACTGCCCCAGAATTTAACTACTCATGGCCTCCTGTTGACTGGAAGCCTTACCGATCACGTGCACAGTCAGTCAACACACGTTTGGTATGTTACGGTTATTGTATTCTATATATATATATTTTTTAATTTGTTTATTTTTGAGAGGGAGAGAGAAAGAGATAGAACCTGAGCTGGGGAGGGGCAGAGAGAGAGGGAGACACAGAATCCGAAGCAGGCTCCAGGCTCTGAGCTGTCAGCACAGAGCCTGATGTGGGTCTCGAACCCATGAACCGTGAGATCATGACCTGAGTTGAAGTCAGAGGCTTCACCGACTGAGCCACCCAGGCGCTGCTCTATATTCTTACGATAAAATAAGCCAGAGAAAAGAAAGTGCTAAGAAAATCATGAGGAACAACCAACCTGACAATAAACTATAAAGTTTAAAAAATAAAAATAAAAATAAAATAAAATAAGTAAATAAAAAAAGAAAAAAAAGAAAATCATGAGGAACAGAAAATACATTATAGTGCATTTTTTGAAAAACATTCGTGTACAAGTGGGCCCCCCCCCACAGTTCAAACCTGTGTTGAAGTGTATATTTTTAGAAACATTTCATAAGTTTTCTGTACATGCTAGAAAGAAAATTTGGTTTTGAGCATCTTGTTCTGTGCAGGCCCTGGGGAAGGGAGAAGGAATATTGTCCTCGCCTGGTAAAAGACCTTAAGTATTGGCTGCGTCCGTTACTCGGGAAGCGTCCTGGGCATTCGGTAGACGTAGGAGGAACCTGGCCCCCACGCGTCACATCCTGCAGCTGCGGGAGCCCTGGGACGAGACGGGGCGCGTGTCTTGCAAAGACCCGAGTGGAGGAAATAGATGCTTCAAAGCCCCTGAGCACACACAGGTTCACTGTTAAATCTGGAGCCCCAGAAAGCGGGGCGGGGGGGTGTTGCAGGTAAAGCAGCAGGTAGGGGCGGTCAGCACCCCTCTCCCTCTCTGGGAGAAGCTCCATTGCACGATAAGGGATCCTGGAAAGAGTCCGGCCAGTGAATTGTAACGTTCGCGGGTTCGCGGCGGAAGCAGAGTTCCCGTGGCGCGGCGGGCGCGGGCGAGCACAGGCCCGTCGCCCCGTGTGTAAGGGCGGAGCGCTCCCCCCGCGTCTGCTGCGTGAGTCAGGCTGCCAGCAGCGTGAATCATGGTGATATTTCCCCAAGTCACAGGGAACATTCACGTGAGGGATTTCAACTATAAAAAGTCTCCAGCGAAACGTCGGGTGCCCGCGGAGGGAGGTCGGGGCTCGATGGTATCTGGTTCAGCAGCACGTCGTGCGTGATTCTCCCGCATCTTCCTTTCGGGGCCTTGCCTCTGGTCGGGTTTCAGGAGGGCCCCTGCAGGGAAGTGGTCTGCCCACGTCCGAGCCTCGCTGTCATCCTCGTTTTCTCCACGTGGGGGAGTGAAGGACAAGCCCAGAATCAAGGTGGCGGGGGTTGTATTAGTTTGAAGACCTTGGATTTTCCTTCATCTTAAATATTTTATTAGGATGAGATTCCGCGTGGCTCTAAAGGGATGGCAGCTCTGACCTCGTGCTGTCTGTGTGTCCGGCGGCAACGTCAGAGTCCCTGGGGGCGCTCGCCGTTCGCCACGTGTGGCTCTTTACATTGATGAAAATCAAATTAATTTAAAAATTCAGTTCCTCAGTCACGCTAGCCGCATGGGTGCGTGGGACCCACATGTGCCTGGTGGCTATGCTGTTGGATAGCAGATAAAGGACATTTGCTGCTTCACAGCAGGTTCTGATGGGTAGAGCGGCCTTAGACGCTGGCAGTGTTTTCCAGAATAATTCCAGTTTGAGTGTGTGTAACTTACCTGACGTTTGTCAGCTATTACCTTTTTTTTTTTTTTTTTTACTTTCATATTCACTTTTGAGAGAGAGTGAGAGCTGGGAAGGGGCAGAGAGAGCGGGAGACACAGAATCTGAAGCAGCTCCAGGCTCCGAGCTGTCAGCACAGAGCCCGACGCGGGGCTCGAACCCGTGAACTGTGAGGTCATGACCTGAGCCGAAGTCGGCCGCTCAACTGACGGAGCCGCCCAGGCGCCCCATGTCAGCTATTATTCTTGATGTACAATGTGAAATTAGAAGGAAGTGGATAAAGTCAGGGAAAAGAGGATGGACTGGTCCACCGCTGCCTGAGTTCTAAAGACCTGCGCCTGAGACCGGGACGAGGCCGCACTCCTGTTGACTGGGCCTAGGGGGACCCAGGGGCAACGATCTCCTTCTCGTCTTCCTTTTTAGACCTTCTATCCTTCTTTGTTTCGGAGGTCAAAGCACATGTGGTTAGGAGATAAGATAGTACAAGAGCTGCTCTCCCGTCCCACCCAGCGGCCTGCTCGCAGGGGCAGGGCCCTCTCACCCGCTCTGCTCATTAGCTCCACGGCCCAGATCCCCGGGAAGGATCTGCACGGCGAAGGGCGGGCTCTGGAGGAGGGCGCCCTGCCCGCAACGGCGGTGACCTTTCTCTGTCCCCAAGTCGTTTCCCTCCCTTCAGGCCGTGCTCTTCCACTTCGCAGGCTTCCCTCCGGGTCACTCATTCATCCACAGTCACCCAGCAGGCACACCCTGAGACCCTCCTGAGGGCCGAGTGCCGTCCTGGGTGCTGGGGGGGCAGGGGCAGCATGAGACGCAGCAGGACACAGGCACTCAGGCAGTTTGCTTTCAGTGAGTGCCAGGTGCACTCGTGTCTGTAAGGGCACCGGTGGCGTTTGGTTTGAGAGCCTCTCACACTCTGCAGAGCAGTAGTCCTGGGGCTCTCAGCATCAGTAGCGCCCTCTGGTCCCTGCGATATCAAAACTGCACTTACACGTTTCCAGAGGCTGCTTCAGGTGGTCAGGGATGGTCTCACCAAGGGGATGATGTTAAAGGTGACACCTGAACATGAAGAAGGAGCCAATGGAGCAGAGATCTGGGTAAGGGTATTCCAGCCGGAGGAAGCAGCGAGTGCAAAGGCCCTGAGGCGGAAGCAAGCTTGTGTGTCCACTGGAAAGAAGGCCAGTTTGGCTGAAGAGAAATGAGGGTGGCTTGAGGGGGAGGGATGAAGTCAAAGAGATGGCCAAGGGCAAAGAAGGTCCGGTAGGGTCTTGTCAGAAGCCCGTGGCAGGATTTGATGGGAAGCCATTGAGGTGGCTTGAGCAGGGAAGGGGGGTGATCTAACTTAAGGATTTTTTTAAGTTTATTTGGAAAGAGAGAGAGAGAGAGAGAGAGAGAGAGAGCACATGCACGCAGGGCAGGGGCAGAGAGAGAGGGCGAGGCAGAGTCTCCTCGCTGTCCGCACAGAGCCCTCTGCCAGGGTGGAACTCACGAACCACGAGATCATGAGCTGAGCTGAAATCAAGGGTCAGACACTGCGCTGAGTCACACGGGCGCCCCTGACTTAAGTATCTGAGAAGATCTCTGCTGTTGCTGTGTAGGAAACAGGGAGGCAAGAGCTGAAACCGGGGGCCGCTGGAAACGGGCCCGTCAGGCAGAGGTGAGGCCCCAGGACAGCTGGCCCCGGGCGCTGGCCTTGGGTGGGCTTGTCAGCTGGCCGCTCCCTTCCCAGGCCCGAGCTGAGAGCGCGCTCTGCGGCCACCAGCCCCGAACGGCCGGATTGCAGGGAGCGTTGCGCCGAGCAGCCGGGGCTCCTGCGCCGGCAGCCTTAGTCGTGTCTACGCAGTCTGGTTTCTTTGGAGACCACCTTTCTTGCCCTCAGAAGAACTAGAGACTGTCACAAGCATCAAGGCTGTCGCACGACCACCTGTTGAAGAGGTCCTCCTCCCACGGCGTGGCCTTGGCTCTTAGTCCCGCCCCACCGCTCCGCGCACGATCTCCCAAGGCTCTGCAGATACGGGTTTCTGAGGCTGGATGTCACACGGCGTCTGGCACATGGTGGTGGCAGCTCGTCATAGAAGTGCGGAAGGGGAGAATTGTGGAAGGCGTCCGAGAGTGGGACTGCTTGGCTGTGGGGCACAAGGGAGGTGGCGCCTGAGGTCCAGGGACCGAGCAAGGTCCGAGTCTGGCTCCGCTGCTCCCCGCCCGATGCCAGGAGCCTGCCCTGCACCCTGGCCGGCGGAGGACATGCTCAGGTTCTAGCTCAGGACCGCGTCTGGCCGCGATGAGGTTGGGGGAGGGCTTCCTGTCGCGACGCCAGGAGAATTCTGTGCGGGCAGTGCCCCCCGCCAGGCGCCAACCATTGCACGTCCCTTTGGCTGCTGATGTTTGGAGCTGCGGAGAAAGACCCGCTCAGAGTGTCTCTGTTTCTCCAGGCCCTGCCTTTCTCTGCTGTCCAGGGGACCCTTCGGGCCGCCCTCACCTCCAGAGGCCTAGCCTCCCTTCGGAGTGCTTCTTTCAGGGGACCTCTGACATCTGCTCACGGGGAAGGCCATCCGCTCTCTCCCTGCCCCCCATCCTGTCCCGTCCAGCCGCTGTTCTGTGGTCACTGCACGTCACGGCCCAGGTCCTGCTCTTGGCTCGGCTGTCCCTCCGCCGGGCCTCCCCTCGGTGGCCTCCCCTCGGTGGCCTCCCCCGCCGGCACGCTGCAGGGTCAGGCCCCCCACCCCCGACAGTGCGAGGTCTCTCCTGTGGCGCTCTTCCTCCCGGCCGGCTCTCCAGAGCTGTTACGGACACCCCGGGCCTCCCCACCTGGGCCTCCCCGCTGCCCACACCGCCCTCAACAGCCTCCACCAGGCCGGGTGCCGAGGCCGCCACGTCCAGGTGGTTGCCCTCCTCTTCCTTCCTGAAAGGCTTTCTTGCCTCAGCCCCCCCCTTCCCCCGCCTCCTCCACCTCTTCCCCCTCTGCCCTCTGCTGGGCGCTCTGGCTCACTCGGTGACTTCAGTGACCGTGTAGATAGCGACTTCCAAGTTCATGTCCCAGCTCACGCCCCAGCGGCACTGCCGGACAGAGAGGGCGGCCCAGGGCGGGCCGAAGGCAGCCAGGACCCCGAGGGCAGAACTCAGCCGCTGTCCGCGGCAGGAAGAGAGCGTCATGGGGGCGTGAGGACAGGTGTCACCGTGTCCTCAGACCCAGCATGTTCACGACCCGGCTTCTCTGGCCATTTCTCCTTCTCATCCTGGTGACCGGCGCCGCCAGCTGCCGGTCACCGTCCTGGGGTGGCTGATGCTTCCGTGTGCGGCCCGGACGACTAGCTGAGTCTGCCTCCTCCCCCTTCTCCCCTCCCGCCCGCAGTCTACACTGCAGCCTGCGGGGCCTTTCCAACAGGTAGATCGGTTCTCCCCGTCCGTCCCCCCCACCCCCCTGCATGGCTTCGGGGTGCCCCGTCAGGCGAAGGTCAGACTCTGGGCTAGTCTGCTCTGCGGGTGCCCAGGGCCCCCAGCTGTCCACCCCGAGCCCCGCCTGAAGGCGGTCCCCTCGCGCACATGGCCTTGCGAGGGGAGGGGGGGTGCCTGGCGGCCACGGGACACATCATGGCGCTCACACCCTCCTGGAGCAGGCATCCCGTTGCGGGGACGACCACACAGCCACCTCGTGATGGAGCCCGCAGCCCACGTTGCTGACTGCGCCACAGAACGGCCTCAGGGAGCCCACTGGGGTGGGGCCGGGGCGCGGGGCCGGCCGGAGCAGGAGCTGGGGACCCGAGCATGGGGCTCTTAGGCCACCGTGATGCCCACAAGCTGAGAGTCTTGGGAAGTGACTGCGGCAGGTTGGCCTGGGTGGCAGGACCAGGTCTTCTTTCTAGAAGCTCACTCTGCCTGCCCCGAGACAGTGGTCTGGGGCAGGGGGGCCAGCAGGGCCCACGGAGAGGAGCCGCGGCTTGGGGCCAGCAGGTCTTAGGGTACCGTCCTGCCCCGGACATGAGGAGCCTCGTGGCGGCGTGTGTCCCGCATGAGCTGTCCGTATGCGTGGAGTTCATTCCGTTTTAGGAGTTCACCTGCGCCCGTGTGCCCGGCTTGTTACAGGAGGTGCCCAGCTCACTCCTGGCCGGGCGGGGGCGGCACCTGTGCGCAGTTGTCCTCAGGGTCACCGTGTGTGCAGCACGGGATTCGGCCAAGTAAACAGGAGGCGTCAACTTTAAGCCACCAGACACGTGTGTATAACGTTTAAAACAAGTATGTGGCTTGTACTTGAGGAGCTGGTTGTGACGGGGGGCGGGGGTGGGGGAGACTAGGGCTTCCGGGGGCATCTGCGGAAGCTGAGCAGAGCAGTTTTAACTTGGGGGAGCCCGAGGAGGAAGAGGGGTACGGATGGTGTTTTTAAGGAAGACCCAGCACTCGTGACCATTTGGAAAGAGCGACAGATGTCGAGGACAACGTCCAGGAAAGCCCCTTTTGAGGAGGAAGCTACTGGCTGGGAGGGAAGGGAGCCCAGGCCCTGGCTCCCAGTTCTGAGTTGTCTGTGCCCACGGGCATCCGCATCCCGGAAAATTCCTCCCAAGTATCCTTAAGCGCCTCGTTTAAAAATGAAGCTGCTCGGGGCGCCTGCATGGCTCAGTCAGTTGAGCATCCAGCTTCGGCTCCGGTCATGATCTCCCTCTTCCGGAGTTCGGGCCCCGCGTCAGGCTTTGTGCTGACAGCTTGCTCAGAGCCTGGAGCCTGATTTGGATTCTGTGTCTCCCTCTCTCTCTCTGCCCCTCCCCCGTTCATGCTCTGTCTCTCGCTATCTTTCAAAAATAAATAAACAAACATTTTTTAAAAGATAAATAGAAATAAAGCTGCTCTTAACTTCTTAATAAAAATTCGATTCAAGAGTGAGAGCAAATAGTTGGCGTGAGCTCTCCTAGCTCAGTGTGATTGGAAGACGCTTGGTGGGTTCGTGCTTCTTGGGTGAGTTTGAGCTTTTTACAACCGCACACGTGCACCTGGGAGCGCCTTCCTGCAGGTGCGGGAGGAGTGAGCAGGCCGAGATACCCTGGGGGGCCCTGGCATCGCTGCTGGGGGCCCTGCACGTGCACGCACCTCCTAGCTCCCTGGGTGCGCTCGCCCCCATGGGCCCGGGTGTAGGGACCCCCGGCTCTGCTGCACACACCCCCATCACCACCCGCCTCCCCTGGGTGTTTGCACAGCTGCTTCTGTCCTTGCAAGGCAGCCACGCGCCCTCAGACACCCCAGGCTGTTGCCCCGCGGGGCGGAGGTGGATGCAAGGAGGGGAGGCTAGAAAGGAGAGTGTGTCCTGAGGCTCCAGGGCCAAGTGCTTGTACGTGGCTCTCCCAGATTGCCACGGGCCAAGGGGCGCACAGGCAGAGAAGTGAGGTGTCTGCTAGGACCAGAGATTTCTTCTCTTACACTTCTGGAAGTCACAGGTCGACAGCAGGGCCACATCAAGGTGTCGGCATGGCAGCTTCTTCCAGGAAGCCGTAGAGGAGAATCTGCCCCCCCGGCCTTTTCCGGCTTCTAGAGGTCTCCTGGGCTGCTTGGCTCGTGGCACCTTCCTCTGCCATCCAGGCCGGCGGGGCGGCTTCTCCCAGTGCCTCTGACACTGTCACCTCGGCTTTGTCCTCTGCTGCTTGTGTGGTGAAGACATGCGATGACACAGGGCCCACCCTGGTCATCTAGACTCCTAACCCCATCACGTCTCCAGAGTCCCTTTTGCCAAGTAGGGAGACCTCTCGGGTTCCAGGGATTAGGACGTGAACATCTCTGAAGGGTCATTGTCATCAGCCCGGATGGTAAATGCGAACGGGGAACGTTTGAAGGGAGACCGGAGAATCTCTAGAAACCCAGCATTACTAGAGGTGGGATGGGGCGCGTAAGGAAGGATGCTCACCGCAGAGCGGAGGGGTCGCCCCAGAGGAAAAACTCATATATATTTTCCAGATTCTAGTTGCGCTGTAAGATCCAACCGTTTGACGTATGCCTCTGTCTTTGTTTTTATTTTGGAAACAGATTTCCAGCAGGAAAAACAACGTTCCTGCTACCCCGTCTCCAGTGTCCAGCAAAATAAAAGTGCCAGCCCCCCAGCCCATATTGAGGAGAGACAAGCGGCAGAACAACTCCAGGTTCAGTGCCAGCAACAACAGAGAACTGCAGAAACTACCGTCTTTAAAAGGTAATTTTTATCACTTGCTTGTAAAAGCTCGAGTTCCGGGGAGGTTTCGTGGTTTGCCGGCCGCTGCTTCCTCGGCTGCGTGTATAGTCCGTTAGGGTCATCTTCTCGGTCACGTTTTGTTTCCGTTTAACGCCACCAACTGATTTACCCCCGTGGTACTTCAAATCGCGGAGTTGTCTCGGATGACAGTGTAGTCACGCGCGGGTCCTAGGTGTAATACACTAAACGTCTCCGTGTGAATCGTGGCCAGCTGGCCTTCCCGTCCAGGAACCTGTCACCTCTGAACTCCAGCGATTCGGAAAGGAGGTGCTGCAGAGAGAGCACTTGTAGCAACAGCAGTGGGGCCTCCTCGGTTTCCCGGCCTCGGAGGAGCGAGAACTTCGCCGTAGTCCCTCGTGGGCTTTCTTCGTATGAATCATTTGGGGATCACTCTGCCCAGGGGGTTCCTACTTGAGATTAGTCAGGGAACGGCGCCCTTTCCTTTGAATTTCCCCCAAAATGGCATAGTCCCCCCCTCTTCCACCTGAAGGTGTTTGGTCCCGGAAAGCGCTCCTCTAGGCGATGTTGAGGCTGAAGTACAGAAAATCGAGGAAAATAGGGTAAGGATCCCAAGAGTCAAATGCGAACCTCTGAACACCTTTCTGTTGACTAGAGTGGAAGGCTGGTGTAATAAAACACTAGACGTTTCTCGTTGCGCACATTCACAACAGTGGGTCGTTTTACAAGACGTGTGAACCCAGAGCAGGCAGCACATCATCCTAGCAGGTGTATTCCGGCACCTTCCACACTGTGGGGCAGATGGCAAGGGCTCAGTGCACGTGTGCCAGAGGTGCCAGGCAGGGGCAGGGATGGAGGGAGGGAGGGATGGCGGGAGGGAGGAATTTAAGGATTCAGCGATGCGTTTCCTGCCCCTCGCTTGCCAGGAGCCCGGGCTGTCCACTCACCGCAGCTCGCAGAGCACGAGTCTGGCTTCGATGTCCTTTAGCCCCATCGTAGGTCGTGTGTGCGCTGCGTCATCTTGGGGAGGGGTGTACCGATGGAGCACAGGAGATGTTCAGGACAGTGGAACTATTCGGTGTGATACCGCAGCGGTGCACACGTGGCATTTTGCACTCGTCGAAAATGCACAGACTACACAGCTCGAGCAGCGAGCCCTGACGCGGCTGTGGTATTTAGTGAGTAATAATGTATCTGTGTTGGTTCATCGGTTGTAACCAGCGCACCCACACTAATGCGCAGTGTCGATAACGGGAAGGGGGGGGAGTGTGAAACCTCTACGTTCAGTGTTTCTGTAAGTCCCAAAGGTAAAGTCTAGTAATTAAAAAAGAAAAAAAGAAAAAGCGCTGCTGTTGCCCATCCTCTGAGAACCTCCGCTGTTGGGTCTTTGAACTTGTAAGCCGGCCCTTTACCATCACCCACGACAGTGGTATTGGTTTCTTCTGTTGGTGATCATTTGGGTTTATCCACTAATTCATCGCTTTATTCTTCGTTCCTGTTTGGATCTCCGACTTCCCTCCTGGGGCCATTTTCCTTCTATTTGAATATGTCATGTAGAGTTTTCTTTAATGAGAGTCTACTGGTAGCAAATTCTTTCTTTATGCAGAAAATATCTTTATTCTGCCCTCATTCTTGAAAGATGTTCGCGGAGTATTGAATTTCGGGTTATTTTCCTTCAGTAAAATGAAGATAAGCTTTTTGCTGCCTCTGACTTTCCATTAGTCATTCTTTGAAGGGATTGTGATTCTGGCCACTTTTCTGATTTTTGTCTTTAACATTTGGTTTTTCAGAAGTGCCACTGCTGGGTGTCCAAATGTGGGTTTTTTATTTTTTAATGTTTATGTATTTTTGAGAGAGACAGAGCACGAGCCGGGAGGGGCAGAGAGAGAGAGACAGAAACACAGAATCGGAAGCAGGCTCCAGGCTCCGAGCTGTCAGCACAGAGCCCAACGCGGGGCTCGAACCCACGAACCGTGAGATCATGACCCGAGTTGAAGTCGGACGCTTAACCGACTGAGCCCCCCAGGCGCCCCTGTGGGTTTCTTTTTTATCAGTCCTTGTGGGGATTCGTCTTGCATCCCTATATTATTGGACTTCCCTGATGGTGGAAAGTTCCCAGCCGTTATTTCTTCTACATTCATCTCTCTTTTTTCTGTGGCTTTAAGCAAAGATGTATTAGGCGTTTTCACTTACTGTCTTTCTTTTTGATCTTCGTCTATATTTTTCAGATGTTTTGTGACTTAACCATGCTGTTATATTCACGGTGAGACAGTCTCACATTTTCTCTGGTGAAGGATCAGCTTTCTTTTTCTTCATTTCATGGACTGATGCTTTCATAAAACACAGTAAAAATAAATAACTATAAAAGAGAAATACAAAATGCAGCCTCTTTGATTATTACAGTCAGTAGAGTGAAGTGGCCTCGCTAAAGTGCTCTCAGAATCTCTGAACACCATGCTTAATTTCTGCTGTCGAGAATCTTCAGGTCTGTGTGGTATGTGCTGAACTCGCTTTGTTGAGCTTTTAATCCGAGATGTACTTCTTTGTTTATGGAAATTATGTTTTTAATCTGCAGCGTGACTTTTTCGTACTTCCCCGTTCTCTCTTGGATCTTGGATCACACCCGTCGTTTCTGTGGGCGCCATAAGCATAGCTCCGTTGTGGTCTGTGTCACATAATAACGTCATCTGAAGTCCTCATCACATGTTGTTTGTGATGCCTTATTTTCTTGAGTAACTATTTTCTAGTGTGTGCTGGTCATTGTACTCAAATATTTGAAAAAACAATTTTTAACATTTATTTATTTTTGAGAGACAGAGAGAGACAGAGCATCAGCAGGGAAGGAGCAGAGAGAGAGGGACACACAGAATCCAAAGCAGGCTCCAGGCTCCGAGCTGTCAGCACAGAGCCCAGCATGGGGCTTGAACTCGCCAATGGTGAGATCTTGACCTGAGCTGAAGTCAGACACTTAACCGAATGAGCCACCCAGGCACCCCATGTACTCAAATATTTAAAATAAATTAAAACCTAAGAGGAAAGTGTCTTCTTCCATAGGGATTTATTTTTGCTGGGTTTTGCCACTTTTGCCACACACCTGGGTCACTACCAGTCTGGGAGTGTGGTAAATCACAGCACTCATGTATTATGACTTGTTAGATCCGTCCGGCTGGTTGGCCTGTGAAATATTCCACTTATTCCCTGTAGTTCTTGTACGTAGACTTTCATGGGATGGAATGCCGTGTAATGCAGGAGACACTGGAATTAGTGCGGGGTACGCGTTTGATCTGGTGACTGTCGTAAGCGATGCCAGATTTTACGCGGTGTCAGGGTGATGGTAGGTTGATCTCTCCATCGGACGATGACCCTTCCCTCGGCACCTGTACCGTCCGGAAGTACTGGCGGTGATCCGCAAGGTATGTGTCGGCATCCTGCCAGCATCTTCTCCCCACCCACCATATGCTGATGCTGATCCACCGTGCGGTCGCGCCTGCTTGGGAGAGCAGTGTCACTAGAGAGTTAACATGTGACCTGGCATTTTTCCCACAGCAGGGCCGTTTCCTACCGACTGGAGACGTTTGATTACCTTGACGTGTAGTTCCCGTTGAAAGTCAGCATAGCCTTGATGTTGCACCTTTTAGTTACCAATTTCCCTCAAACAGTGAAAACTAAAGATTTTTTTCTGGTTTTCTCTTTTTTGAATATCGTTACGAACTTAGGGGTTTCATTGATTCCAGTGTGCTTCAGTGTGCTACTAAAATCATTACTCTTTCTGAGGTGCAGATGCATAATTTTAAGTATTGGGTATCCTTTGGGCCAACTCCCGTGTGGTTTTTGACATGGACACATTGATTTTTGACTCCTTGATATCTGAGACAGGAAGATGCCCCCCAACCTCATTTTGTACCTTCCTTGCCCCAGACCTGGAATCGGCCATTTTCAAAGAGTTCTGATTTCTATCAGTGGGGATTGATTTTAGAGACCAAAATCTGGACCTTGGGGGTGATTGTTGCTATTGGACTACGCTGCTCTCCAGTGCTGTCAGCGGAGGGAGGTGGTGTTTCAGTATGTGTATATTTAGTCATGCTTTCTTGTTGACATTTTCAGTTCAGCTCTAACAGCATGGTGTTTTCACGTTTCTTGAATTTTTAGTTTGATCTCTTTTACATTGAAAATATTGGCTTCTAACATCATTGACCTAATTATTGCTATATTCTATTAAAATAATTCACAACAGGGGTGCCTGGTGGCTTAGTCAGTTAAGAGTCTGACTTTGGCTCAGGTCTCGATCTCACCATTCACGAGTTCAAGCCCTACATCGGGCTTTGTGCTGACAGCTCAGAGCCCGGAGCCTGCTTTGGATTCTGTGTCTCCCTCTCTCTCTGCCCTTTTCTCACTCACACTTTGTCGCTCTCTTGATCTCTTTCAGAATTAAATAAATATTTTTTAAAAATAATCCACAACAATATGATATCATTACAAACAATAGGCACTTTGAATTGGCTCATTTGATTGCTGTAAAAGCAGTTGAGTTTTTATTGGGCTCTCAATCACCTTTTTTAAATGTCCAGGGAGGATTGGAATCTTTAGGACACTTGCATCCTCGTACCCAGCAGTATGCTATGTGAAGTCCACTTTCATTTCCTTTTGGGTGTTTTAAAGTTTCTATTATGTGGGTTTTGCCCATTTCTTATTAAGTTTGTGCCTAAATATTCTGTTATTTTTGCTATTGTGAGTGTCTTCTAAATAGCTGTTAATTATTTATGTGAAGGCCATTGATTTATGTCTTGTTTTCACATCCTGCTTTCCTGCTGAATTGTCTTACTGTTTGCAGTAGTTTTTCAGTGGATTCTTTTGGATGATCCAGGTA
>CM053560.1:2859605-2913694 GCA_028646485.1 Cryptoprocta ferox | reverse complement strand
CGTCCCAAAGCAGGAATTTTTAAAAAACTGTTTATTATTCTGTGGTGATCCTAGGTTTTCAGCCATTATAGATTTTGTGCTGTAATACAAATTTTTCACTGTTCACATCTCTGAACCTTTTCTGAAGCTGGACTCCGAGAAAGGAAGTGCTGGCTCGAAGCCCGTGTGGTGCCGCCAAGGTGCTGTGGCCCCAGACACACTTTTCTCAGAGCGGATGAGACGCCTGTCCCTCTGCACCTTTTCAGTACTGGGGTCGTTTAAAATCTTGAGTCATTTGTTACGCGGAGAGTAGGATTTCCTGATTTTATTCACTTAACAGGGAGGCCAAATGGAGTCTTCGGGCCCTTTTCATTCGAAGATTTCCCTGAGTGAGTCCTTTCCTTGACCATTTTTGGTCTGGAAGGTAGAAGTGTTCGGATGCCAAATGAAGGGCAATGTTTTGGCTGTAAATCAAGGAGTAAATCAAGCAGTTTGTAAGAGGCTGGCAGAAGTCAAGTCCTAAAGGAACAACTGGGACTTCGCAGCGATTAACTGGAGACCTTGGGGCAGAAATTTTGAGTTGCCCAGCACTTGGCCTTCTGTGAAAGAACTGGTTACGAGATTGTTGGGAGAATTTACGTTAATTCTTAAAACTTGGCTTTTGAACCGCAGTGAAAAATCTTCTGTTTCTTGCCTCCCTTTTGTGAAAATGCAATACTTCAGCCTTATTCAAAGCAGTTCAGTTTCTGATACAACTGAAAGTTGTGCCATCCAGGTGGGCCATTTTTACTGCCTAGAGATGAACCGCACACGTATTTAGAGGAGCTTTGCCTCCTGGCCGTTAGTCGAGGAACAGTGGAGTGTGACAAGGTCTGAGAGTGCCTGCCCGAATTCGGGGGGGGGGGGTTCGGGAACTGCCCTGTCCGTCCTGTCTTCTGCCGCGTGCTTGGACTTCGGCATCTGCCCGGACTGCCCAGGGTAACAGATGGCCCCAGTGCCAGTCCACGGCAGATACTTACTGACCGTCTGCGCTGTCCGTCCGGAGCACGGGGAGGTGGTCAGGGCACTGACGACGACCGGAGGTGGCCCTGGCCCTCAGGGAGCCAGCAGACCCACAGTCCACTGTCCTTTTCCCACTCGGGCCCCTCTTGGCCACATTCTGTCAGCAGCTGGGCAGCAGACACGCCACCACGGCCGTCGTCGTGCGTGACCGAGTGCGGCCACCACGCTGGCCAGCTGGGCCCTTGTCAGACACTCTCCCGTCTGCTCTCCTCGGGCCGCGGGCATGGCTGCGGCTGCAGGCGTCAGTCTGGCCTCTGCCACCCGTGTGCTCTGGCCGCCCCCTCGGAGCAGAACCTGGGAGCCTTTTTCCAGCTGTCACCTCCCATTTAGCGTCTGGCTCAGGCCTTCCCCACACCCTGCCGGGGTTTCTCACAGCACCTCACATTCAGCTCATGACCACACACACTCACACACACCATTCCCTGGACGTTCCCATCCTCCATCCGGTCCCTCGCAGCCCTAGACGCCTGGCTTTCCTCCACCTCCGCCTTCCCCAGGGGCGGCCACTGCGCCCGCTGCATGTGCCGGCTCCAGTGTGTCCTGAGCCCCCGGCCCAGGCCGCCGTCTCTCTTTTATTGATTGTGGCAAAACATACGTAGTATGGTATTTATCATCTTAACTCCTCGTAAGTCTGCTTTTCAGTGGCGTTAAATATACCCGTGGGGCCGTGCGCCCACACCTCCGTCTGCTCGTCACCCCCACCTGAACCCGCTGCTGCCACCCCTGCCTCCCGTCGCCTCCCCCAGCCCCGCAACTGCCTTCTACTTTCTCTGGGATTTCAAGCCCTCCAGGAAGTGGAATCCTGTGGAATTGGTCCTGCTGGCTCTGGCTTCTCTCTCTCAGCGCAGTGTCCTTGGGTCATCCGCCTTGTCACCTGTGATGGGGTTTCTTCCTTTTGTTTTTTTTTTAAGTTTATTTATTTTGAGAGAGAGAGAGAGAGGGAGAGAGAGAGAATCCCAAGCAGGCTCCACGCTGTCAGCGCAGAGCCCGATGCGGGGCTCGATCTCCTGAATCGTGAGGTCATGACCTGAGCGGAAATTAAGAGTCGGACACTTGCCCGCTTGAGCCACCCAGGCTCGATCTTCCTTTTTAAGGCTGAATACTGTTCCATCGAATGGATAGTCCACAGTTCGTGCGTCCGCCCGTCCGTTGGGGGACACTCGGGGGACACTCGGGTTGCTGAACACGTCACACGTGTTAACTTCACTCTCCACACGGGTTACTCTCGTGTGACGTGTCACCGAGGGCAGAGCTATTAGCATGTCCGTGCTGGTGCCCAGGCCAGCGTCTGCCAAGGGTGCGGGAGACACACTTTAAAGAAGGATCAGCAAGGCCTTCGAGCCCTCTGCCTGCTCCTCCCATGCTCCGTCAGGTTCCAGAGAGCGCAGTGGCGTCCCCTCTCGCGAGGAGACCGGTCCAGGCCCACACTCCCTCCCCCACCCCCACCCCCACCGGCTCTTCCGTGGGGAAGGAGGTTTGCTATCAAGAGCTCACGCGAGCACCTTGATCTGTCACGCGTGCTAGAGGCCCCGGTGTGGCGAGCGCCTGTTCTGGCCCTAAAGGTTTCCGGGCCAGCTCTGGGGACAGCGGCAGCAAGCGCCGGGGGTAGGTTTCCTTGGGCTCCTCCGCTTCCCCCTGCTGGCCGTCCCCGGGGACCAGCCCGTCCACGCTGTCCACCCGCAGGACTCGCTCCCTGGACAGGGCTGCCAGCGCCTGCCCCTTTGTCCTTGCGGCTGGCGAGCAGAAGTTCCCTGGCAACCTTTGAACGCAGCTGAATGCCAGGTATCTTTGATCTGCCTAAGGAAAAAGTCTATTTTAAACTCCAAGTGGAGCCAGCTGTTTTCGGTTAGCTCTCTTGCCCAACAAGACGTACATCGTCCGTGCTCATACAGCTTCCAGTTAAAACAACCCGTGCCGCCCAGCACAAGGGCCGCGCCGTGCGACACCGCCGTTCTCGAGGTTCACAAACAACTTGCTTTTAATGAAAGAAGCTGTAAAACTTCTTGACTAAAAGATGAGCATATTTTAATTTGCCTGCAGAATTGCCTGGGAGATGAAAAATAAAACCTTAAGCTAAATATAGAAACGAAAACTGGAAAGTTTTATTCAGAACTGCTAACGCAGAAATAAAATCAGGGGGATGTATTTACAGGCAGTTTGTTTTTAAATAAAGACCAAAACAAAGTGACAGAGGGACCAGAGAATCGAGAGTAATTGGGTGTTGGTTTTTTAAACCTTCACTTCCGTACAGCACAGAGATGCTGGCGTCTGTCTGTGTGCCTGGTGGGGGGCGCACGGAGGAGGGCAGGGGATGGCCGCCCTGCGCCCAGAAAGGTGCCTTTCCTCTGTGGGCGTGCGCTCGGGCCCTTCGCCCCCGGGGCTGCAGCAGCAGGGGAGGGCGGGGACCGGGGTTGTCGTGCGAGAGTTAGAAACCTGGCAGGGAGGCCATGGGCGGGGCACGGAGAGCAGGTCACAGGTGCTGCAGGAGGGGCAGGCGGGAGGCCTGGGCTGTGCGCCCAGGGTTGTCCAGGTGACTAGATGGCCTGTCCCTCCTAGTTATGTGCTACAGGGAAGAGGTGCGAAGAGCAGGAAGGGGGTTACAGGATCAGAATAGAATCAGTGCTACTGCTTGAGTCGTCTGTCACGCAGGGTGTTCGATGGTGCGCCTGCCGTGTGCCAGGCACCGTCCAGGGGCCGGGGAGGGAGCCTGTGGCCCAGGGAGGGAGTAGGAAGGCTTCTGGGGCAGGGGTGGGTAGTGTAAGCAGAGACCCCCCTGCAGCCCGGGATCTCTCTGAAGCTCGGTCAGTGAAGGCCACGACGTTGGAGCGCCGCCCTGTGCACGGCTCTCCGCGTGCCACCGGGAAGGCGGGAGCCAGTCCCTCCCAAGCCCAGCACGTGATCTGCTCCACTTGTGACGTGTGCCCCTCCTGACAGCCAAGGAGGCGGAGGACCCCATGTGCGCCTCCCCCAGGGGAGAAGAAAGCCACTCTGGGGTCGTTCAAGGTCCGGAGCCTCTCCGGGCTGGTCTCAGTGACAACAGTGCCCCAGAGGCCGGCTGCGCCCTGATTGTTTGAGCGAGCCTGTCGACTCAGTGCAGAGGAGGCGGAGGTGGTGGTAAAAACTAACTAGTCCACCACTGATTCTCTGAGACCAGGAGGGAGTCCACAGCCTCGAGTTTGTCGAGTTTGTCGGTTCAGTTTCTTGCCTGGTTTAGGCCAGTCTTTGTTTGCGTGTTTTACATACAGAAGCTCGTTTACGCAGCACAATGAGGTAAGCTTCGAGGTCACGTTTCCCGGGTGGTCATCACAGCCCGTCCCCTGGTCTTTCTTAGCCTACACCCAAGGGATGGCATTCATTGAGGGTTTCTCCCTGTGCTAACTGAACCTGTGCGTCTTTTTACAACTCATCACTTTTTAAAAAGTCACTTTTTTTTTTTTATCATAGTGTGTACTTATTTCAGCAATACTGAGAGGGATACAGACGTTTCAGGAAGAAAAACCATCCATGGCCATAACACTCAACAGTGACTGTGGTTCACATTTGGGGAGTGTTTCGTTTCATGGTCATACTATTTCTGAAAAGTTATATACTGCCCCGTTCAATTATTTTCATTTTACACGTTTATAAATATTTTTGATGGATGTGTAATATTTCGTTGTGTGGGGTAATCCCTTTGACATTGACGTAGTTTCTAGTATTTTAGAATCACAAATAAAAATGTGATGCTCTCAAAAAAATTATTACGAATTAACCAAGGAGGTAAAAAAAAAAACTAGTGCACTGAAAACCACAAAATGTTGCTGAAAGGCACTGAAGACAACACCAGTAGATGGAAAGACACCTGTGTTCCTAGATTGGAAAGCAGTATTGTTAGATGTCAGTACCGCCCACAGAGACCTCCAGATTCAGTGCAACCCTTATCCAAATCCTAAGAGTATTTTTCTCCAGAAATAAGGAACATCCATTCTAAAACTCTCATGGAATCTGCAGGGACCCCAGGCAGCCAAAGCAGTCTTGAAAAAGAACAGACTTGCAGGTCTTAAATTTCCAGATTTTGAAACTTCCTGCAAAGTCACCAAAACGGTGTGGTACCAGCAGAAAGACAGGTATGGTCACCAATATAGGGTAGGCTGAGAGCCTGGAAATCAACTCTCCCGTAGACGTTTGGATGCTTTTCAACCATGGGTGCCACCCACGGAATGGGGAAAGGACAGTCTTTCCAACAAATGGCCCTAGAAAAACTGGACCTCCAAATGCAAAGAATGAAATTAGACCCTTACCTCACACCGTACACAAAAGGTAACTCAAAGAGGATCAGAGACCTCAATAGAAGAGCTAAGACCATAAACCATAAAACATAAAGGAAAAGCTTCGTGCCCTTGAATTTGCTACTCGTTTTTTCTAAATGACACCAGAAGCACAGGCAACAAAAATAAAAGTTAAGTTGAACTGCATCAAAATTGAATGGGGAGTTTTTTGTGGTCGGTTCCGTGCTGCCGAGTGTTCGCTTCCTCCCGGTGCATTTTGAGCGTCGCACCTGGAAGGCTGGGCCCACGGGACAAGATGGGGTTCTTACAGATCCTCAAACGGGGGCTGCAGCAGGTCAGCAGCCACGGCGGCCTCCGCAGCTATCTGTGAATTTTCTTCAGGGCAAACAGTGTGAGGGTTGGTACATTAGTGGCGGGAACAAATACTACAAGGACAATAAGCAGTTTCTGGCCGTCAGCGACGGGTTACGTACACTACTGAAATGAATGGCAAGAACCCATTTTGGGATGTGGATGGAGGCATGGTGCCCCCTGAATGGCATTGTTGGCTTCGCCCTACAACCGATGATCAACAGCAAAACCACCTACTGCTCGTAAATTCATTTGGACAAACCATAAGTTCAATGTGAGTGGCGCTCCCAACAATATGCACCTTATTCTGCCACTAGAGAGAAGATTCAAGAATGGGTCCCGCGTTCAACACCTTACAAGTCAAGACCATGGAAAATAATTTAAATTTTTAATACATTTAAATTTTAAAATACATTTAAATGTATAATGTGGGGCTCTTCCCGCAATTGCACTTTTACTGCTGCCCATTAACTTGATTAAAATTGTTTGATGAAGCAAAAAATAAAATTTCCGTGCATCAAAAAATACAGTCAACAAAGTGAAAAGGCAACCCACAGAATAGAAAAAAAGTTGGAAACCATTTTTCTGATAAGGGATTAATATCCAGAACTTATAAAGAATTCCTACAACTTAACAAGAAAACCATTTAAAAATGGACAAAGGACTTGAATAGACAGATCTCCAGAGAAGGTCCACAAATGGCCAGTAAGCACATGAAAACATGATCAACACCACTAATCCTTGGGAAAACGCTAATCAAAGTCACAGTGAGATACTCCTTCACATCCGTTAGTGTGGCTACGATCAAAGGAAACAAAACAGCACAAAATAGCAAGTGTTGGTGAGGATGTGGAGCAATTGGAGCCCTCGTGCACTGTGGGTGGGACTGCAGCGGGCTTGGTGCTGCTGTGAGCAGCAGCATGGTGGGTCCCCAGAACGTTAAAACACCACAGTTCCAGCAGTTCCACTTCTGGGCGCGCACCCCAAGGAACCGAAAGCAGGGACGTAAGATAGATCCTTGCACACCCGCGTTGGAGCGGCTTTCTTCACAGGAGCCCGAAGGCAGAGGGTTCACCTGCGGATGGACGGCACGGCACGCGGCCACACAAAGGGCAGAGGTGCTGACACCTGTCGCTGCATGGACGGACCTTGAGGGCGTCACAGGGAGTGAAGTAGCCGGTCACCAAAGGACACACCCTGCCAGATCGCACTTGGAGGAGGTGCCTGGAGTCAGAGCCACAGAGACAGAGCCTGGGACGGTGGGGGCGGGGCGGGGGCGGGAGTTAGTGTTTCCCGCGCAGCGTGACAGCGTTGCACGATGAAGGGCTGTAGGTGGACGGCGGCCGACGGCTGCAAACCGGTAGAAACGTGCTTAAAACCACCGAGCTGTGCACCGGGGGTGAAAGTGGTTAAGATGGAAAATTTCGTGTCCTGTGTATGTTAGCAGCTTTCCAACATTGTTTAAATGTGATGCTCACCCTCCTACCCCGTTTCTAGAACAGACACATCTCTGAAATAGATCGCAGGGGTAAAATTGCTTTAGGGCTCTTGATCCATATTGCCAGATGATTTTCCAAAAGGATCCAAAGAGTTTATAGATTTGTTGGCGGGGTCACAACATGCCTCTACCAGTGTTGAGTAATCACCATTTTATAAAACAATTCGTGATTTAATAGGCAAGGAAATACTTTTTCGTACATTTATTGGTCAGTTGTGGTTCTTGAAGCATCAAGGCTCTGGTGGTGGTGGTGGTTCTTTTTGTAATCAACTGTAGTTGATTATTATAATATTATTATTAACTCCCTGTGTTTATGGCATTTATATTTCCTCTGGTTTTGGCGGGGGGGACATACAGAAATTTGTAAATTTTTTTACTGTGAGCAGTGTCCATTAAGGTTTTGTCCGTTTTTAAATGTCCTTTTTAAAATGGATTTTATTTTTTTATTTTTATCTGAGAGAGAGAAAGAGTGTGTGTGTGCGTGTGTGTGCGCGCGCACGTGCAGGGGAGGGGCAGAGAGAGAGAGAATCTTAAGCCGGCTCCACACCCAGCATGGAGCCTGACAAGGGGCTCGATCCCACGACCCTGAGATCATGACCTGAGCCGAAATCAAGAATCAGACGCTCCACCAGCTGAGCCCCCCAGGCACCCCTAAATGTCCTTTTCTTTTTATATTCACTTCCTTTCTGAAAGCTGTGGGGATTGGGGGGAGGGAACGATTTTGGTTTGTGTCTTATTGAACTCATCGCAGATTTTATTTTGGTGCGAAGACTTAGACGGACTGATCCCCACATAGCCAGCCAGTTATGCAGCTAACCTTCCCCTTTCCCCCGGTTGGAGATTCATCTTTGTCACAGGAATACCCTGGGATGCCTGTGCTGACTGCCTCGGGGGCGGGCGTCGCCCCCACTCACCTGCCTCTCCCATCCCCCATCACACCAGCATTCCATTCCCAAGCTTTACAGCGGGTAAGACTAGCCGTCCCGGAAGCAATCTCCTCCTCTTGCTCTTTGTTTCCAGGTGAACTTTAGGACTGTTTCGTCCAGAAAAAAACGTGTCAGAAAAATAGAGACCCAACCAAATACTGACTGGAATTGCTTTCAACCTGTAAATCAGTTTGGGGATAAAGTAACACCAGGGCGTTTATAGTATTTATGCTTCTGGTCCAGGACATATCTCCTGTTTACTCGTTCAGGTGTTTCTCCCTCTCTCCATAGTACTTGTTTGCTTATTTGTATTTAGGGTGTGTTTCCTTGCTAATTTCCAGATCACAGTCCTGGAGTTCTCGAAGGAACTATTTCATATGTACAAAGCTTCGCAAGAGCATAGGGGGGAATCACTATTGAAGCTGAGATCCTTTGATCTGAGATCATTAAGAAAAATACATCAAGGAACTGTCTTCCATTTTTCATTAACTTCTAATCTGTATATTTTATGTAAAGATTCGAGGAGTCTTTCCTGCTTACTTATTCAGTTTAGCTCCTCAGCACAGTCTTGGGACAGGCACATCTCCCGTTCTCATCTCATATTAAAGAAAGTATTTGAGAGCAACTCTCTTTTTTAATTTTTTTATTTATTGTGAGAGAGCGTGTGTGTGTGCAGGAGGAGCAGAGAGAGAGAATCCCAAGCAGACTCTGAGCTGTCAGCACAGAGCCCGACACGGGGCTCGAACCCACAAACCATGAGATCATGACCTGAGCCAAGATCAAGAGTCAGATGCTTAACTGACTGAGCCACCCAGGCACCTCTCTCTGTTTTTAATTTTTTTAATGTTTGTTTATTTTGAGAGAGAGAGAGAGAGAGGGGGAGAGAGAGAGACAGAGTGCAAGGGAGGGGCAGAGAGAGGGGGAGACACAGAATCTGAAACAGGCTCCAGGCTCTGAGCTGTCAGCCCAGAGCCCGACTCGGGGCTCGAACTCACAAACCATGACATCCTGACCCGACGCTTGACTGACGGAGCTCCCCAGGCCCCCCACTCCCTGTTTTCAAAATGCAGATCCGCAGGAAGCATCTGCTTCTGGACCCCTTACCAAGCGCACCTCGTTCCTAATTGCACACATGTCTGAGTCCATCCGGCATCACTCCCTGGGTGAGAAGGTGGTGGTGATCCTGGGAGAGCCGTCCTTCCTGCGATCTGACGAACCCGGAGAGTCACAGTCAGAATTTCAGTGCCTGACTCAAAGCACAGGTGGCTTTTGTTAAACCGTGTCTGCTGTCAGCTAGCCGAGGAGCCAGGCAGGTGTGCGGCCACGTCTGCACGGGGTGAAGGCCTGGTCCCCGTTGCTTGTTATAAATCATTGCATGGCCAGCTCTGGAAGCCGGTGGCATCCTTCAGCTCCAGGAAAGAGGGAGGCAGGGGTGGGACTTGATTTGCCTTTACTTAACTTATTTTTGTGATCGATATCGATGCAACTTGTAAAAACGACATTCTTGCTAGTGAGGGGGCCTTACTGAACTCTCCTGAAGGATCGTGGCTGCTCGCTCACTCACCGCAGTGGATCGAGGGCCGGCCCACAGATGTAACTGCTAACCCCACTTGTGTCTCAGGGGTTTCTTACTATTGTGAATTATGTTCAGGAACCAAAGGGCTTTTGTCTTCTTGTTCACACGTGGGGCAGGTGGGGTGAGAGCACATGGATGTGGTTCGGACAAGCCTAGTAGTGTGTCAAGAGGTGAGGAGGTTTTTTTTCAGTTGTATCTGCCAGAGTTTTATTTATTTTGAGATCGAGACAGGACAAGCGGGGGAGGGAGGCAGAGAGAGAGAGAGAGAGAGAGAGAGAGAGAGAGAGAGAGAGAGAACTCCCAGCAGGCTCTGTGCCACCAGCACAGAACCTGACACGGGGCTCAAATGCACGAACCTCAAGATCGTGACCTGAGTTGAAATCAAGAGTCAGACCCTTAACCGACTGAGCCACCGAGGCGCCACTGCTAGATCCTTCTCTTACAGCCTGTTTTTATTTGGAACAGATAGTAATGTTTCTCTTTGTTAGGGGATCGTCTCTTCAATCCCCTCCAACTCCCGGGAGATGATGTCTTTCTCCCTGGAACAGCTTTTTACCTTAACTCTTCTTGAAGCCAAGGAACTACTATCTAAATGATAGCCTTTAAAATCAGTCCCATAAAGTAAGTGAAATACCCTTTTTAGTTTAAAATTTTTAAATTTAAATCTCTAAAGACATAAGAGGCGCCTGGGTGGCTCGGTTGAGCATCGACTTTGGCTCAGGTCATGATCTCGAGGTTTATGAGTTCGAGCCCCTCTTGTAGAGCCTGCTTAGGCGTCTCTCCCTCTGCCCCTCTCCCACTTGCGCTCGCGCGCGCTCTGTCTCAAAATAATAAATTAACTTTAAAAAAATTAAAAACTTAAAAGTACCTACTGTGTGGACCTCTTCAGCATACAGAAATGGAGACTGCATTTCATTTTCTGGCTTTCTCTTTAACTCCCTTCATTTGTAGCACTTCCTAGCTGCTCAGTTTAAGGAGGCTTCCCTTGTCCGCATGGTTTTTTTTAACCGAATTTTCCCAAGACCAGAGCTCGATCTCGAGGAAAGCCGGCGCCCGGGGGTCGGCTCGTGACTCGCGAGAGGACAGGCTGAGCGCCAGCCCACCCTAGTGACTTGGGGCCGCCTAGTGTCTGCTGGCCCCTCGCTCGCCCATCGCGGAACCGGGTTGCCCGTGCGGGAAGCCTGGGCCGGAGCGGGGAGCGGAGGCGGCCGGGCGCCCCCGACCTCGGGGCGGGCCCGGGGGCGGCGGGCACCTGCGGCCCCCCCCTCGCGCTTGCCCTCCCGGCTCGCAGATCCTCGGCCTCCCCTCCCCTGCTCCGCTTCCCCTGCCCCGGGGGGGCCGGCGGGGCTCCGGCCTGGGAGCCCGGCCCGGGGCGGGGGGGGGGGGGGGGGGGCGGCGGCTGGAAGTTCGAGGAGCCGGGGCGGCCCGGAGTCCGCAGCCCGCCGGCCGGCCGCGCACACTGACAGCCAAGCAGGGCGCTCTCTCCGATTGCAGGTTTTTTTTTAGTGTCATTTTAAGTTGCAGCTTGCGGCCAATCGGCGCGCTCCGAGCCCGCTGACATCACGGGGCGGCCAGTTCCCTCCAGCTGCAGAGCTTCAGTTTGTCTTTTTTTTCCAACTAAAATGGAGGCTGCTTTCTTGCCGTAAGGAGTGCAGCGCCCTCCCCGCGGCGTCTAGATGTGGACATGTAATAAGGCGGGCAGCAGGATGGTGGTGGACGCGGCGAGCTCCAACGGGCCCTTCCAGCCCGTGGCCCTGCTCCACATTCGAGGTGAGCCCCCGCGCCGCGCCGGATCGGAGCCCTCGGGGGCTAGTTAATAAATGGCTATTGTGCTTCAGATCGCAGGAGCAGGAAGTCCCTTCCGGCGGAGCCGCGCCGCGTCGCCGCCGACCCGGCCGGGGGAGGCCGGCCCGTGTCAGCGCCGTTTGGCGTTGGCCGAGCTGCTCGCAGGGTCGGGGGCTCGAGAGAGCGAGAGGCCTCGCACGCGTAGTTGAAAGCTGGGTTTCCTGCCGTCTGCTGGCCCTCCCATCCCCCTTCCCGAGCCGCGCTGATGTCAAAGGATGTGAAGTCACTGCCCGGGGAAGGTATTGGGTGGAGGTGGCAAGGAGAGGCGGGCGGCAGCGCCCGGCCAAGTTGTCCGTCCGCGGAGTTGCCGCCGCTCCGTCCGTGCTGCCGGCCGCTGCACGGGGGCGCGGGGGGGGGGCACGGCTGTGAAACGAAGGCGAGCTGGCACAGACGCGGCGGGGGCCGGCGAGCGAGAACTTCCTTCCAGGGGGTTGTTTTCGCTCTCGCGCGGAGCCTCCGAGAGAAGCGCGCCCGGGCCCCGAGACACAGACGTCTGGCTCTGGGGTGTCCGCGGGGCCCCCGGGGCACTAGGGCGTCTTTGGCACTTCAGCAGGCTCCGCGTTGACGTTTGCCTTTCAAGTGTTAACGTGGCAACAAGTTCTCCGCGTGTGCTGAGATCCCGCGTTCAGGCATCACAGGGCGCTGCTTGTGGTTTACACGAGAGTGGGGTTCCGGACCCAGCTGAGCAACACCGCCACCGTGGTCGTTAATAGCAATTTCATTAAAGCAGAAGCATCAGGGTAGCAGTCCACTCACTCTCGGGTGGCATTTTAAAACATTTGTCACATCAGGTTTTTTGGTTCATAACTGAGAGAACGGAAAATGGATGTTAGGCTTTAACAGATTACTTTAAATTAAAACGTACGAGGTCACAGCTACGCCCTGACACAGCAGCTGTAACTGTCAGAATCTCCTCTAAGGACCCGTGTCAAGGAAGGGTGGGGGCAATACTTCTAGGTGACTAATAGCCCGTGTGACTAAAATGCCAGACAAGATTTTTCAGATCCTAGGGTGTATCCAGGGCAGATAAACCAGGCGAACACTCGATCTGTTGGGATGAAGCGGGTGCTGCTCTTCTCTCCAAACCCTCTTTAATAAAGCTGGTGAGAACTCGTGCCCACGGTGACCAACCTGTAGGTTGGGCTGTGTCCTCGTTGTTGTGCAGCGCGTGCCCAGGAGAGAGCCAGCGTTGGCCACAGACGGCATGTAGACACCTTAATGGCAGGAACCAAGCGGGTAAAAACAAAATGTAATTGTGTTTAGATTTAAGTAAGTCCTTTAAATACTGACTCTTGAGCAGTGAGGTAATTTTATTGCGTGTAAAATAGGTTTTTTATAGCTTTAAGATATCTTATAAGAGATTTTTTGGGGGTTTGTGAGCTTTTTCTGATTTTATTAAACACTTAACGTCCTAGTCACTTTTTGAACCGAGGTAATTCTGAAATGGAATATTTGATTTTATTATATCACACTGTTTTGTTTTGTTTTTTATTCCTAGACTTTATTATGGCCACGTTGGGTTTTTTTTTGCTGTTGGTCGAGTAGTTGGTTGGTTGTTGTCTGATCGTGGAGGGAAAAGGTAGTGAGGTGTGGTCACCTGAAAGAGCCCCGAGTTTTTAAGAAGGGGTAGCCTTTAGGGACCTAAAACTAACTTTTACTTCAAACAGTGGAACAATGTGGAGTTTCAGAACTTGAAGAACGCTTTGTTGACTCATAGTTTTTAGGGCAAGGCTGTTAGGGTGCCGTTTAGCAAGATTTGTTTTACTTCTGCTGGTTTTCAGATTCTCGACCCCGTAAATCCGATCAGCCGCTCTCCTGGGTGTGACCCGGGCTGAGGGTCAGGAACGGCCCCGCCCCAGAGCCACTGGTTTTGTGGGGAGACCCACGCAGGGACCCTGGTGCAGGACGGACACCGGGCAGGGGCTGGCGGGAAGGTGCTGGGGGGAGGCGGCCACCAGGAGGGGGCGACGCCGAGGGCTGCCTCCCCTCTCTGGGTGCCCCTTGGTTCCCATTGAGGGAAGAGGGGTCTTCCACACAGAAGGGAAAATGACCTTCCAAGGTCACACGACCCACACGTGGTCGGGCCAGAATCCAAACCCAGGCAGCTGTTTTGTTTTGTTTGGCATCTGTTTTTAAAAAACAAACTTATTTTAAAATAGAAATTTTGGGGGCGCCTGGGTGGCTCAGCCGGCTAAGCGTCCGACTTCGGCTCAGTTCATGATCTCACGGTTTGTGGGTTCGAGCCCTGCGTCGGGCTCTGTGCTGACGGCTCGGGATTCTGTGGATTGGATTGGATTCTGTGTGTCTCTCTCTCTGCTCCTCCTCTGCTCACGTTCTGTCTGTCTCTCTCAAAATTAAAAAATAAACATTAAGAAAAGAATTTTTTTAAAGTAGAAATTTTGACAGTTTGCAGAACATTTTAGCCACAGGATTATGAGTGTGCTTTTTCCCAGGGCCTTATCCACATTCGCCTGTCTCCGTGGCCTCTTATGTATGACAGCTTTGTGCCCAGGGTTCATTTCTTCCTTTGTTTTATGAATATTCGTCAGTTCCCCACCACCTCGTGCCAAGCAGGTCTCTAACTCAGAACCTAAAGCCAGCACTGGCCCAGCTTTCTGAGTTTGCAGTCCCCTGCAGGGTGGGGCAGTCACGTAAACAAATAAATCAATAGGTTCGCAAACTGATTAGTAGTCCCAGTGGGTGTGATCGTTACCTTCTGTTAAGTAACCTGGAGTGTGCAATTAATACGGTGAATTAGCATACCCTAAACAGTTCAAGCGCGAGCTGAACGTATTATTGGAACGTCTATAAACTTGTCTGTCTGTAGGAGAGAGCGTCACCTGAACTTGGTGGCTGTAAATTTAGCTCGATGACTGAGATCCTGTGCTCCCCGCGCCGCGTGTCCAAGAGAACCGCCTGTGAGCCGTGGCCGCCGTGGCCGCCGCCGTGCCTGGCTGTGGGGCACTTCGGATGTGGCTCGTGTGACTCAGAAACCGCATTTTTAATGGTATTTCATTGCCGTTCCCTCAGATTGAAACAGACTCTTGTGTCCACTGTGTTGGAAGCTCAGGTCTAGGTTGGGGTCCGCACTGGGGTCCGCACTTTCTCAGAAAAGGGCCGACAGCACCGGGCACCTCGGCGACGCTGCCGCGGAGCTCATGCCACGTCCAGTCAAGTCAGATGAATCGCTTGGTTTTCCGGTGCAGGTAAAAGTTGCGTTACTTTTATGTTAGGTTACTGTGTCGGAGAAAACAACACGCGTGCCTTCGTTTAAAAATACTTTATCACACAAAACACTGCATCCCAGAATCCACCCCAAGTCCGAATCCTTTTGGGGATCTTTTCTTGGAATGGGGCATTTACAGCCCCAGAGCCTCTTTGGGCATATTGCCTCCAAAGCTCATTTTCTTTCCTTCCAAAAGAACCATAATATGAATACTGGAAAATGACAAAATTAGGATGGAGCGACCAGACCAAAAAACAAAACAGACAAACAGAAATCACTTTATCACTGAAACGCGCTAACCGCCGCCTGAGCTCTCTGCAGGGGGTAATCACCGAGCACAGATCACCATGCCAGTTACAGCGACAACGAAGTTCTGACACGCTGCAGAAATCACCGAACAGTGACCCCGAGTCAGCCACATGCCGAAATGGCGCCCACAGACCTGCCCAACACAGGGTTGTCCCCAACCTTCCATCTGTAGAAGACACGGTATCTGCGAGGCGCAGTAGAACGGGGTGTCCCTGTAAGTACCTCCGGCTGCGAACGCGGCCAGAGGCAGTAAGTCCATGAATAGGCGCGTCTGTGCTTCGGTAAAGCTTTCTCTGCGAATCCAGCTGAGAATTCCATGCAGCCCGCGGAACGTGGGTTGGCGACCCCTGTTGTAGACCATCCTTGCGTTGTTCAGTGGGCTGTGAGTGTGGTGAAAGATGTGTCACTGACAGAGCCAGGTTTAAGGCGGGAATCGCCAAGCCCAAAAGATGTTAATGGCCGGAGAGGACACAGCTCTTGATCCTTTTCCAGCTGCTTGTTTCTGGCCTCAGGAGAGTTAACTGCTTTCCTCTCGTTCCGGTTGTTAGCACCCTCGCCTGGTGGATGAGTCCGTCTCCGAAGGACTGAGAAGCAGCCGTGGCCTGTGGGGAGCCCACGAGCAAATCATTCCATCCACAGAAACCCACCTGTCCCGGGAAGCTGAGGTCTAACTGCGGGAAAGCTCGGTTTCTCATGAGTAAATTGTGCAGGGGCAGCGCGGAAGTCAAAGCCCGAGGTCTCCTTTCCGGCCCCGCTCTGTCCGGTGACTTAGCACTGCCAGGAACACCTGTGGCCGATGCAGGTGGCTGGGCGGGCATCCGGCACCCTTGCGTGATGTGACCGCGGTGCCCGGTGAGGACGGTGCCCGCCAGTTAGCCACGTTCCCCGCAGTCAGGCAGGAGAAACCAAACTCAAAGCCCCCTCAAAAGGTCAGGCCGGTGCACCTGTCTCTGGACAGTGCATCTGGGCGGGCTCAGGATTTGTACTTCGCAGACATCATGTGTCGTGTGCTTGTCACTCTCTCTGAAGTGACTTTTCAGAGCTACGCCTTTAGAGCTTGCCCGCAGTGACCCTGTGCGTGAGGCTGTTTTGTGTTTGTGAGACTGTGTGGAAGGTAACCTAAGTGACAGAGCCCTCTTGGGGTGGGGTGGGGGGGTGTTTGCATCAGGTCTGCACACCTTTTGTTAATTAGTCTTCCCTTGAACTTGGGTATGGTAAGCGTTTTCTGGTCATGACTCCTGCCTTGCAGCAAAAGCTAAACCCCCAGGATGTTTTTCCCTAAAATACGTTGATCGTGAGAGAAACAGAAAGACGTGCGGTGGACAGTCAGGAGGAGCGTGTGCGTTTTTAGGCCTTGGAAAGGGCCTGACTGCTCACAGACACCGTGGCCTGGGCGCCCGTCCTCGCCTGGCTGCTGGTTGCCCACGTCGGATCCGGCCGCACAGTGCCTCTCTCTAACCGTGTAACCGTGCAGCACCTGCCCAGCACTTCCGTGACCGCCCGACTGACCGGTTCCTGCCCGGACTGGTGTGTCCGCTCCCCAAGGTCACCCGCCTTACCAGGCCCCACCCCCGGCACCAGCTGCACGGTCCCCAAGCTGCTGCCTGCAGCTGGCCCAGGAGAGGCAGCGTGTGTGGAGTGTGTGGGGTCAGGGCCACATCTTCACTGAACCTGCCCAGCATCGTGCCTTCTAGAAGAGGGGAACCCCCCCCCCCGGCCCCGCACCCTGGAAAATGAAGGAACCAGAGTCCACTCACGCTCGCTCCTCTGCCCCGCGTTAGGGTGTTGAGGGACGACTGTGAAGCTTCCCCATCACGCGCACCTTCTGACTGTCCCTGTTTCCTGTGGTGAAATATACTTGCGGGGCTGAGTTCAGCACTCACCTCAGGTCTGCGTGAGAGCGTGCCGCACCGCACCCATCCGTTCTCGTGTGTGGGGCGCGGTGACCGTCCCCTGACCTGCTGTGCCGTTTCACCACCTCGTCTGCCAGCTGCTAATCGGGGGCTCCGTTTTCTTACCTCCTCCACGAAACATAAGCACCCTGAGGAAGGTCACGGTCAACCGGGTATGCCTTGTGCCGTCTGGCATCATCCCTAGAGTGTGAGCGCTCAGTCAGTGTCGGTGGATTGAAAATAAAAAGCTATCTCTCCGAAGGAGCATCCAGATAATATTTATTTGTTGTGGTTTTTAGGTAATTGCTCCATCGGTCAAGTAGTACTTGTCAGGCTCATGAGCTGTTCGAGGTAACGGCCTAAAAAGGTGGACACAGATAGCCGCTCTGTGCTGGGCCTGCCTTCAGACTAAATCTCTTCCCTGCCAGATGGAAATAGCACCACCAACGGTATGGAGAGACGGAGAACTCCACAGCAGGGGCCATCAGTGTCTCTCACATCAGAAAAAAGTCGTTTCTTTTTAATCTTGCAAAGACACTGGCTAGAGTCCGTAAGCACAGAGTATTGCAGCAGGTAAAGTCTGGTTTTGGCCCTAGAAGTGTTTGTAAATCAAAAGCCCTTCTATTAAAAAACAAAGCAAACAAAACTAAAGGCAGGTAACAAATGCAGTGAGTGGATCTCTAGATCAGGTCTTCGTTCTAGAACGGAAGCAAATGAAACCTATACCAGACGTTCTCGGGGCGGTTGGAGACATTTGAGAGCACAGTGATACGGGCTGCGGGGGACTTCGCTGTTTTCTGGGTGCGGTAAGGGTGTGGTGACGCTGTAGGGACCGTCCTCCCTCTTAGGGACTGGCGGTGGAATTATTTAGGCGCGCAGAATGATGAGCTCTGCAGCTCTCCCGAAATAATAAAGAGAAAAATGACCGCAAAGCGAATGCGCTAAGATAGGAGCAGCTGCCGGATCCGGTTCCCTGCAGGTGTCCGTTCGACTTCGGTGGAGGTTTAAACTTCTTCGTAAGTAATGCTGGAGAGAAGGATCTTAAAGATGTTGTGCTTTAGAAAAAAATGCGCCAAGGAAATGTTGTTATTCAGAAACCGTTTTCAAAATAGCGAGCGGTGGTTTTTACGTTCGAGTTGGCTTTTCCTCTTTTTGCCCATCTTCCACCGTGGACGGCGCAGTGGGTGCTGGCGAGGTAAGCAGGGGAGGCCGGGCCACCCCGGGCAGGGAGGCGCGGCGGCCCAGCGCCCAGGGCCCGCAGGCACAGGCAGCAGCACCATCTTACCAAACGGCGTTTTGGGGGGTTTACACCCTTTTTGATGTTTATTAGCATCTTTATTGGTCTGTTGGAGTGCCGTAACAGCCTTTAAAGCTCGTTCGGAGGGAAAACCAAGCTTCCTCTGATGGCGAGAGGCAGGGCGCCCCGTGGTCAAGGGTGGGGGTCCCTGCTCCCCTCTCCCCGCCCCAGCGCGGGCTGGGCAGAGCCGTCTTGGGCAGGCGGACTCACTCGGGGCCCGGAGATGGGAGTGTGCGTCGTGTGCGGGTAGAAGGAGCGAATGCACGTGGAGTGAACACGGTGCCTGCGGCCCCGCACGGCCCCCCGCGCGCCGTCCGCCCCTCCCGTAGGGCTCTGCAGAGCGCAGCCTCCGAACCACAGCTTGCTGGTTTTCTTTGCTTCCACTGTTCCTCTGTCGGCTCATCTCGAAGCCTGTCTGTCTCTGTCCCCCTCCCCCGCTTACCAAGCCGCTTGTGGTTTGCTGGGCGTTTCACGGCCTGGAAGAAATCGGTGTCATCAGTCATCCTGGAGTGTGTACTGTGTCCTGCCTGTGCAGACCGTGTATCATAAAGTACTAGGAAGACGATCACAGACGCCACCCCGGTGCCTCCCTGGTCCCTGGGCTCAGCCCTGCAGCTCTCTTGCCTCTGGTCTGCTCCGTGAAACGGGATCAGCGTTTGCGTCCGTCCCTCCCCTCCTCTCCCCTCCCCTCCCCCTGTTCTTAAGGCTCGTGAATGTTTTCCCAGTTACGTTCATGAAGAATGTTCTTTTCAGAGTTAGAGGTACATTATCTGTGATCGGTCCCAAAGGGTGACCTGGCTTGTCGTTCCCCGTCAGTTGTGTTCAAATGCGGGAGCGGCTTGTGACGTCCTAGAAATTGACTTCCAAAAGTTTACCGCCTTGTTGTCCAATCCCGTTACGTTGAATTCCTCTGAGTTCCTTTTTGTGTTGGGAGTATTTCACTGCGATAGTATGTGAACTCGGTGGGATCTCAGCGGTCTCCTTAGATCTTGTTTTACGTGTTGATGCTGCGGGTTTTCCGTAGAGCCCTAAGCGTTCCACACCGGCCCATCGGGTTCTGCAGACGCTCCCTTGTCTCTGATGCACGCGAACTTCTGTACTCCTTTAGGACTTTTGTCGGCTACTTGTGTCATTCACAAGCAGTGTGTTCTTATTTTGGCATTTTGACTTACAAAGGTATGAGAACAGTACTGTTTCACTGTAGGACCAAGCCCAGTCCTTCCTCATCGCGGGCCCCTTATCCTCGGTGGGCGTCAGGGGCCAAGAGGTGGGGAGGGTGTGCGTGCGTGTGTGTTTGCCTTTGTGGACGACTTGGGCACGTACAACTAGGAAGTGGTCTTTACACCTTTAAGTAGTAGACCCACCTGACCCAGGGGTAGCGCTTGGGGGCCGTGTCTTATGAACTCTGAGGCTGTGAAGGTGTCAGTCCCTGCACAGGGCAGCGTTCACAGGTGTGGTCTGGGGGCTCCTGGAGTCCCAGCGATGCTTTTGAGGGCCCTGCGAGGCCACAGCGTCGTCACGAGAGCACCGAGGACCCGTGTGTCTCCCATCGTGGTGTGGCGGTCTGCCCTAGTGGCACAGCGGCAGCTCTACCACGTGCCCGCCAGCCTGACCAGGAAATGTCCTTGATGAGGCCTGACGTGGTTGGTTTTATTAGATTTCAACCCTTGCCCTCCACCTATTAATGTTCTGGGTGATGGGGTGCGGAGCTCTCAGAAAGGCCTCTGGCAGGCCGGAGCGTGGGGGCTCGCCTTGAAAACTGAGCGGTTATGTGAGTTGCAAGCTGAACTAGCCACTTTTTTCAGCATTTTTACTTGAAAGAGCAGAAGTCGGATAAACTGCCTTGAAAAGTAATGAAGTGTTTCAATTCAAGGGTAACAACAGTGACATTCTTCAAACCTGCAGGCAAAAATTTGAATTTTGGAAAACTCGCATCTGCCAGCGTGAGCTTGACGGGTCCCAGGGCTTAAGATCACGGTGATAGTAACACGCGAGCTTCGCGGATGCTTCGGTGGAAGGTCTCGCGCAACCCCACACCCCAGCGCGTTCCAAGCGAGCAAGACACGATGCTACCAACACGTGTAGGCAGAAGTGACATTCAAAGTGCAGGACGCACTGTGGGGTTTTGATGTAAAATATCCACCAGCATTGTTTCAGTCTGTGTTGCAATTAATTTTTAAGAAGCTACTTGTTGGGGCGCCTGGATGGCTCAGTCAGTTAGGTGTCCGACTTTGGCTCAGGTTAGAGTGTCACAGCATGTGAGTTCGAGTACCCCGTCGGGCTCTGTGCTGACAGCTCAGAGCCTGGAGCCTGCTTCACATTCTGTGTCCCCCTCTCTCTCTGCCCCTCCCCCACTTGCACATGCACTCACTCGCTCGCTCTCTCTCAAAAATAAAAAACATTAAAAAAAAAAAAAAAGAAATTACCACTTACTGAATGTTAGTGTAGAATCAAAGAAAAATGTCCCCAGTTTTTGAAAAAGCCATTGAGATGCCTCCTTTCTTTAAGTAAACATGCCTGTGGGGCTGGGCTCTTTTTTTTTTTTTTTTTCATGTACTTCAACCAAAACAACATATCGAACAAATTGAGTACAGAAGCAGAAATGCAAATCTTCGTGTCCTCTGCTAAGTCAGACATTAAAGAGATCTGCAGAAATGTAAAACAGTGCTGTTCTTTTTGATAATGGGGGGGTGGTGGTAAAGTTATTTTCGTAATATTTAAGTTCACCCAAAAATGAGCCTTTTCTTGTTTGAAATGAATTAATAAATAAATATGGGAAACCTTCTCTCACCTGGTCCATATCAGTAGGTGTAACCCACATAATCCAAGCTCTTTAGGGCCCTGCAGACCTTTTAGAGCATATGTGGGTCCTGACACCACAAATATTGGAAGCCACTAGCCTAGGAAGCCTCTCTCGCTTGGGCTGGACGTGACCCTGACCCTATCTTTAGCAAGCCTCTGTGTTTCCTTCTCTTCCCCTCCCCCTCAGAAAACAAACAAACAAAAATCCCAAATTAAAGTCGGCTAATAATGTGTACAGGTCTCTCAGGCCACAGGGACAGGTGATACCTGTGTGCAGCAGCTGTGCCCCTGGCGGTAAAGTCACCCCAGGACACAGAACCTTCCTTTCCACCTTAGTCACTTCCTTCAGTCTTTTATTAATCTTTTTAAGAAATCCATATGTGAATATAGCCACTTAATTTTTTTTCCTTACAAATCTAAAATTTTCTCTGGCCTTATCCCCCCGAATCAGTCTCTTACCTTTCCTGTCCTCCCAAAGTGAATTGCTTGGGTTTACTGTGTATCATTCAGTGTGTGTGTGTGTGTGCGCGCGCGTGCGTGCACATAATATATGCACTTATTTATTCACAGAAGGTATATGGTGTTTTCGGGGTTTTTTTTTAATGTTTATTTTTGGGGGAGAGAGAGATACAAAGCGTGAGCAGGGGAGGGTCAGAGAGAGGGAGGGAGACACAGAATCCGAAGCAGCTCCAGGCTCCAAGCTGTCAGCACAGAGCCCAACCCAGGACTCGAACTCAGGAGCTGTGAGATCATGACCTGAGCCAAAGTCGGATGCTTAAAGCTGAGCCACCCAGGCGCCTCTTGTTTCTTTATTTCTTAAGAAAAAGACTGACATTGACGATAAATTATGTTTTTAAAAGAAAAGACAGGAAAAAGAGGAGTTTGAGAATGTACATGTCTCAGGTGACTACTCTCTAGGGCAGCCGTGCTGCCTGCACGCCCTGAGTGTGCACACACGCATGCGTTGCGTGAACTCAAGTGGGCTCCCCCCCATCTTTCTGCTAATTGGGCTGAAACTCTTGGACCAGGTGGGCGTCTGGGAGGAGCACCCAGGGGAGCACCCGCCACCTGCCGGGTACCGGCCCCGGGGCTGTCGCGGACACTTCACGCCCACAGCCCGGCGGAAGAGAAGCTCCGTGCTCGTTTTACGGGCGTCAGAAACGATCCCCCGAGCACACCTAACCAAACAGTCAGTGACAAGGCCGCTTGTGCGACACTGCGCTGCCGCAAACGTGGGTTTTTGTGCCTCCACGCTTGAGACCTGGTCCTGAGGAGACGTTTCACGTTAGAAGGCATCGCGGGGGGCTCCTGGCTGGCTCAGTCCGAGAAGCGTCCGACTCCTGGTTTCAGCTCGGGCTGTGATTTCGCGGTTTGTGGGATCGAGCCCCGAGTCGGGCTCTGCGCTGACAGCACAGAGCCTGCTTGGGATTCTCTCCCTCCCTCCCTCTCTCTCTCTCTCTCTCTCTCCCTCCCTCCCTCCTTCTCCGCCCCTCCCTCACCCATGCCGTCTCTGTGTCTCTCAAAATAAATAAATAAATAAAACTTCAGAGAGCATCGCTGACCCCTCTGTGCCTGCTCTGAAAATATTTCACTAGAGGTTGGAAACACTGAGGTCTTGTTAATTCACTGGCCTGCCCCATCCTCCCCACATAACTTGTTCCGGAAGTCTGACCCAGTCCTTCCAGAACCCAGAGCTCTGTGATCCAGGGTTAGGGCCTGACAGTCACTTGCCGGGGTCCTTGACTAAGTCTGCATACCTTCCTGAATCTGCAAATGCCTCAGTTAAAGATGCGTTACAGGGTGCCTGGCTGGCTCAGTCCGAAGAACGTGGGACTCTCGATCTCATGGTCCTGTTGTTGAGTATGAAGATTATATGAAAATTTATAAATAGATACCTACATAGGAAGGCAGGTAGGTAGAGAGATAGGGATGCTTTTGATTAAATTATTTATCTTCGAGGGAACTGAAAGAAAGGTGCTTAGATTCCTGTTTGTCTAGTGTCCCTGAGGACAAAAGCATGTAATGCAAATGAGCAAGTCCCTCCTTTAATTTTGTCCTTAAGAGAAGTGCTTTGCAGTAGAAGACTTGGCGACTGTCCAGTGCCTAAGGGTTCTTTAAAACTCTGATGAATCCCGGAACTTTTTCTCTTTGCAGTAAAGTCACAAATGATATTATATTGAAAAGGTATTCATCTTAAAGGTTAACAGAAATTGGTACTTGAAGCCAAGTTAAAACGTCTTACATCCTCTTCCCTTCCCTGCCCCCACACCCCTTCCTCCCCAAAATCACTCCTTTGTGGATTGCGTCCTTTGTTTTCCAGAGGAGGCTTTCACAGGTTGACACTGACCTCTCTAAGGCCAGCTGCCTTTGGGTTGACTTTTCTAACTCAGGTGATACGCTGTCAATAGCTATGAATCCTGCACTTTTTGCGTATGCGTTTCGTGCATCAATTAAGTGTAAATGTGTATCCGAATATTAATCTTGAAAAATTTTGCATTTAATTTTGCTATGCGTTGTGATTACCTGTGTTCAGTTAAATGAACAAAGACCGGCCTGCCTACCTGGGTTGGAAAAATACCTTGTGCTGGGTGCATGTGTTTGAGTGGACGTGTGTGTGCGCGTGCACACATGTGAGTACGTGTGTGCGTGCACACATGTTTATTTAAAGCCAGATATCCACTTCTAAAAACGAGTTCGGTCTGTAGTCTTGTTATTTAGTATCTGGGCTTAGTCATTTGCCTATTTGAGCTTTTTCTCTATTTAAAAAAAAAAGGCAGCGAGCCTCCTTTTGAGTGAAATATAAGCTAAACTTGGAGTTCCCCTCCCCAGGTAATTTTCTACACCGTACTTCACTTTTTGACTATTAAGAAAAATAATAACAACAACAAAGGGAAGTTTAAGAAGCATGTTCAGGAAACCTCCTCTGGCAGAAAACAGGGACTTCTCGGCCAGTTCACAGCCTTAACTCTGGCGCCCACAGAAACTGGAACATGCCGCCCACATAAATATTTACACCAGTTAGGAGCCTGCGCACCCGTGCAGGGCCGCCCGCGAGCTGGTGCAGGCCCCGGGTCCGCCCTCTACGTGTGCATCCTCGCCTGTCGTCTGGTGTCCCAGCGCTACCGTCGTCTGTTTGTTCCGGACGTTTTTCAGACTGGAGGAGCCGCAGGACACAAGGGCTGCAGGAGTCCTGGCTCCCAGGAGCAGTTGGGTGCTGGCCCTGCAGCGGGACAGACGCCCAGGGGAGAAGGCGTATCTGCCCTCGTTTGTCATTAGCACCCGAACGTTTTCATCTTCAAAGGTCCTCCCATGCTTTCATTAGCCGTCCGCCGTCCTCCGTCCTGCTCCCGGAGGCGGCGGACAGGTGTTCTCAGTCCCGCCTCTGCCGCCGCTGTGGAGACAGGCCAGCCAGGCTCCCCGACCTGCCCGCGGTCCCTCGAGGAGTCGCCGGGGCTGGGGACAGACCAGACCGGGGGAGCGCCTGGGCTCACTGACGGCTCTGGGCTCGCCCCTGTCCGCGCACGCGCCTGGGCTGCTCTAGCAGGTTCCTTTAGCACCGAGATCCACCCACACGGAGCTTTCTGCTCTCGGTGTCTCGGAGGGGCGCGGGCGCGGGGTGCAAACCAGGCTGGCTGGGCTCTGGGCGTCATCTACAAGAGAGGTGCCCTTTCTGGCCGCTGACAGTGAGGCCGGGCCTCGGAGCGAGCGGTTCTGAATGAATTCGGACTCGGGGGAGCCTCCGAGGGTGCTCCCTTCCCCCCGCCCCCTTGCCCCCCGGCGCACGTGGCCCGAAACTCCTATCGGAGAAACAGACGCTGCCTAGTTTCCACCTGGTTTAAGGACCCCGCCCCTCCTGAGAGACCCCCGGGTGAGGTGGCATTTTCACCAAAGCTGACAAGAGTAGGCCAGTGCTAACCATACACTCACTACCGCTGCGGATTGCTCCTGAGTGAGTCCTACGAGTGAGGGCGAGATGAGACGGATGTTGTCCCGATGGGAGCTGGGCATGAAGGTCCAGATGGGGAGGGGCAGAGTTTGGCTGAAACCTCGCTGAAAACTTAGTATGGGCATCTGTCCAAGGGGAAACGGTTGTAAAGGCGACTGTTTCTTGGTGGTGTATACAGTCGAGGGGATGTTTACGTTGTAGTAGAAAACCAGTCGGTGAACTCCTGTTCCTCATTTTCATAAAGCTCTGCAAACATTTCCTTCCTCATTCCTGGCTCTCAAGTACCCCGTACGCGTGCTCTTGCTGCCCGAAGCTTTGGTGTGGGCAAACCTGCACCCTTTGCTGCGCCAAATAAGGTCAAAGTTGAGACTAAAAATGTGTAGTTAAACGAGCTCATTTCAAAGGGAAGGAGAACTTTTGGGAATATACCCAACACAGAAAGAACAAAATTGAGTTTTGACCCTCTGCCTAATGGCCACCCACAGCTCTGTTTCATTCCTTGGGCAGATATTTAGAGATGGCGCCCTCGGTTGGCAGTGTGCTGAGTGCTGAAAGGGCATGTCTGCACTCGCCTCGGCCAGGCCCACGGGAGGGTGAGCGGGCCCCGTGCACAGGCCAGGGACCCCCAGGAGAAGGGACACCTGTGAGCCCCTTGATGGTCCCCAGACAGTGCTGGGGGCCGGGGGATTGAGTAGCACACCAGAGAACGTGTTGGGATGGGGTGTGGCCATGCGGTGAGAGCAATCTGAGAAGGGGACCGTAAGGTGGAGAACGACAGAGCGATTGAGTGAAAAGTCGGTGTGTGGCCTGGCACTCTTGTCATTATGAGGGAGGGCGGGCTCAAGACGCATTGCTGCGGCTCCATAGCGAACCTCAGAAGGTAGACAAACTAAAAGTGATACCTTTGGTGGGGAACTGTGAGCATTTTCGCCGCATGTGCGTGTGTGTATTTGAACCACGTGAACGTATTACCTGTTCAAAAAATTAGGAAGAGGCATAACATTAGAAGCAGGCGCCGTATACTGGTGACCCATCTTCATGCTCAGAATCAGGGGCTGCTGTTTTTCTGTGTCTTTGAAGTTAACTGCTATGCTTCTAGTCCGTTCACTGACTCAAGGCCAAGATCATGCATTTGTGTCGAGACTTGGCCAGAATATAACTTTGCTGGCCCGTGTCCCAGGTGCACGCTCCCGCCCTCGCCCCGCCTGTGGGAGTGCGCACCCTCACTGGCGAGGACAGCGGAGCGCAAGGATGCAGGTGGAGCACGCAGGTCAGTCTCCCCTAGACTTCCTGGCCAGGGCCTCTCTCACATTCTGTCGTTGTGGTTGACCTGACTTGACTGTTCATTGCTGCGTTTCGTTAGGTGAGTGGACCAGTTTTGCCGTATTTCAGACCTTGTCGCTGTGCCGTTGGCCCTGCTTCAGACCAGATGCCTGCTGTCCTCTTCAGCACCCAGGGCTTTCAGGAATTTCTGGGGACCAGAGGGGACATTTGAGAAGAAAGTTGGGGGAGGTAGGGCCTGGTGGCTCCGGCTTTCCTGGTGGCACAAGACGGGAGAGGGGAGGCCTCTGCAGAAAATCAAGGCAGAAACAGTGAGGTGGGAGACTCGAGGAATGGAGAGGAGCCGACCACAGATTGGTGACGTATGGAGGGGCCCGGAGGGGCACGGCGAAGGGTGGCAGTCCTGACTTTGTCGCCACAGAGTCTTTGTGTGTCTGGACAGTGGTCCCTTGTCCCAGATGGGCTTGCAAGTACTTCCTCCCGGTCTGTTGTCTGCTCGCTTTCTCGAGGGCATCGTTGGTAGCACAGGAATCTCTCATTTGGGCGAAGTCCAGTTTATCTGATTTGTCTTTTGCTGCTTGTGGCTTTGGTGCTAAGATCTAAGAAACCACTGCCTGATCCACAGATCTCCTCTGTTTTCTTCTAAGAGTTTTATAATCTTAGTTGGTCTTTGATCCATTTTGAGTTAGTTTTCATAGATGGTGTTAGGTGAGGGTCCAGCTTCGTTCTTTTTCAAGTGGACGTCCAGTTTTCCCAGCACCGTTTGTTGAAAAGACTGTCCTTTCCCCCACTGAATGGACTTGGCACACTTGTTAAAAATCACTGGACCATAATGTGAGGGTTTGTTTCTGGACTGTCCTGTTCGGCTGGGCTATACGTCCGGAGCCCAGCCTTCACTGCGGTGCTCGGTGAGAAGGCTTACAGTCAGGAAGCCTGAGTCCCCCCAGCTCTGTTCTTCTTTTTCAAAATTGTTTTGTATTCGGGGTCCCCTGTGTTTCCACGTAACTCTCAGAACCGGTTTGTTTGCACTCTGGCCTCCCTGCAGCCCTGTCCGGGCCAGAGTCGGTTAGCTCAGGCTAGTGCAGTCCAGATTCTTCCTCAGCAGCCCCTCTGCGCCCCACCGGGGAGAGCCTGCTCCTGTCGGGAGTCTGGGGCCTGGGCCTAACTCGTGACTCGGTCCGCCGGGAACCCCCAAAGTGCTTAAGTTTCCGAAGTCTCCGGTTTTGTCCTAAAAAGCTATTTGAATTTTGTACTCTATTTCATGCTTGTTATAGTTGACGTTAAAGTGGTTAGCATGATTTAACTGCCTTGTAAAACTGATAGATATTCCAGAACGTGCGTCTTGCTTATCCTGTGGCTTTCTCGACCCCCTAGATCTAACACACACCCCAGTTTAGGAGGCCGAGCTGGGGAGAACCTGCCTGTCAGAGCCCTCCTTTTTATTTGTGAAGGTCGTTGGCTTGGCTGCGTGCCGTGTAACCTCTCCGGCCCACAGGCCAGTTGCCGTCCACACTGAGGACAGCGGCATCCCCTCCCTGATTTGCATTATGTTGATGTCTCTTGCAAAGCTATCATCCTTTTCTGCTGGTTCTTGAGCTAGACTTAGATCTGGTCAGTCTTAGCCATCGAAAAGATTTCATTCTTAGAGGAGGAAACCCATTTCCCTTTTGCGGGGGCTCCCTTTGGCCAGGGAGTCATGTCCTTAGTTTACCTGCGTTCGGATACGCCAGGGATGGTGGTACAGGATCAGTCATTTCCAAAGGCCTTTGCTGCCCTGTGCCAAGCAAGGCGTTTATCAGTCCAAGGCAGAAATCGAGGTGCTGTCATATGGTTTTCTATAAAGCCGAATTTATTAAGTTTACAGGACTGTCCTTCATTCTGAGATTGTCCTCTGTGCTGTGAAAATGTCTTTTCTGTGATTTTTTTTTTTTTTGGTAATGTTCTTATTTGTCAGGGTGGTAAGCCAGTGCTGTCCATTGGCAAGATTCTTAGTGAAATTGTGCTGCTCTGTGAAATCCTAACTCCAGAACATCCTTTGAAGCCACAAATCTCAGATTTGCACCTTGTTTACACTTGGAATTACCACGTAATGTTAGGCAATTTGTGTAACTTAAACGCCCATTTTCTTATATTTCTTTTAAATGAAATGTGCAGACTAGGCGAATCCGCAGAGACGGAAAGCAGGTTAAAGGGTGCCAGGGCTGAGGGAGGGGAATGAGGCGGGATTACCGGAAAGAGATGGAAACGTGTGGAAAGTGGGATGACCGCACAGCGCTGAGCACACCGCAGGCTGGGCTTAGTTGTTCGCTTTAAAATGGTTAATCAGTTCATCGCTTACATAGAACACCCAGTGCTCACATGCTGAATCACTAAATTCTACTCCTGAAACCATTATTACACTCTATGTTAACTAACTTGGATTCAAATAAAAATAAATAAGCAAAAGAAATAAAATGGTTTGTTGGATGTTACATGATTTTACTCCCAATTTTTATTTTTTAATGTTTATTTATTTTTGAAGGAGAGAGACAGAGCATGAGCGGGGGAGGGGCAGAGAGAGAGGGAGACCCAGAATGAGAAGCAGCTCCAGGCTCCGAGCTGTCAGCACAGAGCCCGATGCGGGGCTCGAACCCATGAACCGTGAGATCGTGACCTGAGCCGACATCGGACACTTAACCGACTGAGCCCCCCGGGCGCCCCCACCCCCAGTTTTAAAAGCCCGTCCTGGTCACTGTGGTTACACAGAAGGCCAGAGGGCGGGAGGGGGGGTCTTACCGGGTTCTCTGATCCCAGTGAGCGTAGAATCCGTGCTTAGCGCGTGTACACACTCGTTGTTTGTGTTTCCAAGCGTAATCAAAGCTGCTTTAGGACAGCAGAACCTGAGACTCCGAGGTCGTCTTTATTGTCACCCCAGCAACGGTCTCCGACCTCTTACAGCCTTTCCCACTGGAAAGCTGAAGTTCCGAAATCGCCTTCAGGAGAAATCCAGCGAGGCCTCCCGTGTTGCTGGCTGTGCTCTCCGTGTTGACTGGGACGCCGGCCACCATGCTGAAGGCAGGCAGTTGACTTCTGTCCCATAAAGCTCGAAAGGGGACTTGGCCTCCCCTCCCCCTCCAAAAAAGAAAGGAGGGGGAAAGGAAAGCCCTACGTTATTTTTAAGTGAGTAAGAATCCTTTTTATGAGTTCTGGGTAAAGTATTAAGACTTTCTCTGCTTGCTGCTTCCAGAAGGAAACACACAAGCCGGGAACTGCTGGGCTAGGGTCCCGCCTGCCCCGGGGTATCTGGGGCCACCCTGACACTCACTGTTTTCAGGTGTTTCCCGAAAGAAAGCCTGTTGCCTTAACCTCTGTTAAAATACTGACTCTGCTTTACTTGGAACGAACAGCTGATGTAATACACCGGAAAGTGGGATTTTTTCAGGGAAGATGATTTTTCCCGACTCTGTGAACGTCTGTGCTTCGTCGGCGCGTACCAGTGCATGGAGCCTGACGGCAGAGGGAGGCTCACGGGCGCCGGGGCCCTGCAGGGGGAGGGGGAAGGGGAGCGCGTCTCAGCCTGGCACCACCTCCTCCCCCTTGGCACCCCTGCAGGGACCTGCGGACTGCGACGGACTGCGACAGACTGCGTTGTCGCAGGGGCTTCGTCTCCTCACTGTGCTCCTAGAAGCCCACCCTGGCTTGGCGCCCACGGTGATAGAAGGGGAGAGCTGTCGGGGGCTGTCCGTGCTCTGCCCTCTCGGGTGCTCCTGCCGCAGGCGCTGGGCCCGCGTGGCTGTGTCGGAGCCGCAGCGGCCGTGAGCACCCGCCTTAGGCCTGTCGTCGGTGCAGAAGGTCCGCTCACGTCGCTTTCTGCCCTGAAGTGTCGTTCCTGCGCGTGTCCCGTTGTCCGCCCACCCCTCCTTCGGGGCTCCGTACGCGCCGTCCTCGGGACAGAGGGCTTCCAAATCCATCCGTTCGCACTGTGCACCCCTGTAACGTTTTCTCTCCACAAAACCGCCCCGTCACTGCGGAACCACGTGGGATTTCGGAGCCACACGCCGCTCCCTCAGCGCGGGGCCAGGAGTGACACTAACGGGGGACGATCTAGCCCAGAACTGGAAGCAGATCCTCGGCCGTGGCTTTGAAAGTTCTGACCTGATTCGGTCCTGCTTTGAGGCCGACGACAGCCGCGGGTTGGCCCAGATCCGCGTAACCCAGAGCTGCAGAAAAGCCACCCGTGCCGGGGCTCCCGCAGGGCCGCGTCCCAGAGGGGCAGGCGGGCGGCGGGCTTTTGTCCCCACAGCGAGCGCGCGTCCTAGCAAATAACCCGGCAAACGTGTGTCATCGAGACGTAACACAATCGCATTCTTCTATTGAACCTGATTTCTTCTAAGTTGGGTCGGGTTGTAGCTGTCCTATCAGCTATGTGTGTTCAGAGGTGTAAGTGGAAAGTTCAAGTCTGCAAAGCGGGGGCCACGAGAGTGAGAAAGCCTGTCCTCAGGGCGTGTGCGGGAGAAGGAAGGCGGGAAGAGACCGTGACTCTCTAGGCTGGCAAGTCAAACGAAAGCTCACTCGAGTCACAGGTGCCGTGGGGCGAGGGGAGCGAGCCGGTGACCAGGTGACGGGGATGGGGGTCGGGGGCGTGGGGAGCCTGGCAGGGCAGGGGTGGCGGTAATGCGGGTGGTGAGTGGGTGGGTGGCAGTCCTACTATTGACGTATTCATCCTGCACACGCTTCTAGGCACTTGCGTGCCCGTGCCTGTTACACACCGGTGAAGAGTGTAAGGGCCGGCAGTCCACGTGCAGATAACAGTGCCGTGCGTGCGTGCAGGAGGGGCGCCTCGCTCTGCTTTGGGCAAGAGACGTGGGGTGGGGGTGGGGGTGGGGGTCGTCTTGCCACAGATGAAAACAGGGACCTTCTTTTTCGTGTCTGTGACGTCTTAACGGAGAAGATGTGCTTGCAGATTTCTTAGGGTGCTATTTATATTTTGGCTACGTCCAAAAAAAGAAGATGATACGGCCCGAAGTATTAGAAAATACGCAACAGTCTATGAAGGCGAAAAGGGACTAGAAGCCAGCGGGGAAGGCCAGGCCCCTTCCTGAGTGGAGCTGGTCAGCAGTTCCAGAAGGATTTTCTATGACCAGCAGGCGGATGGGCACAGCCTCTCTGTCAGCTTCCTCCTGGTTTGTGATGCTGAAACCCTCGCAGGGCGTGCAAGGGAAGGTGCTTCCCTTCCTGTGCGTCTGGGAGACGGGACGTCGCTCCTGGTAAGGAGAAGCGGCCGGCTGTGTACACTGGTTGAGGTGGAGGTTAATTTGTGCAGACGGTCTTGTTTTCACAGCCGTATTAGGACGGAAGCTTGAAGGCAGACCGTAAAAGAACTCCTTGGGAGCTGGGGTCGATGGGGAGGCCCTCACGGTCCTAAGTGGCTTCCGGTTGTAGAACCAGAGACGGTGGTGGGTCTGCGGAGTCTGGAGGCATCGTGCCACGTCCCATCTGGTCTCCCAGTGACGACCACAGCAGCAAAGACAGAATGACCTCCTGCCCCACCCCGTTCAGGGCAGCGGGTGGCGAGGCCTCAAAGCCTGCACGGCAGTAACAGTCAGCTCGGAAATGCATACATAAGGCGAGGTGGGGGAGGGTCTCGTTTTGTTCTTTCCTTTATACTGTGGGGCGGCCCGGACCCCTCCAAGTGTGGCGGGTCCACGCTGCTGGTGGCACAAGAGATGATTTCAAGTGGTGCAGCGTTGCATGTCATCTCCGTGATTTTTAACGAATATAAAATATGTAAGTGGCTCGTCAGATCCGTGATTTCCTGGGTTATTATTGCTCAGGACAGAGCCTCGTCAAAATTACGTCCATTTAAAGAGAAACACCAAGTAATAGCGTGACTCTGCACGGATGTGACAAGATCGAGAAGGTGTCCGTGAGCGCCCAAGCCAGGGGAAGCGTGGAGTGGGCCCCCCCACCCAGCTCACTACAAGACTGTTCCACGGAGCCCCTCCAGTCTCTCTCATTTGGTTCTGAGCACCGTAACCCTGGTGGACTGGACCTTGGAGGCCAAAGGGTGGCCTGCATCCCGGCCCAGGCCTCCCTTGCTCTCTTCCCCCACCCCCCAGCGCCCGTTGTCACAGCCCCCTGGTGCCCACACTCAGGATAATTGCCCTGCATATCCCAACTCCTGCTCGGTGCTATAGCTCCAGCAGGTTACGTAACCTGATGAGTAACTGTTTCTTCATTTGCAAAGTGGGAATAATAAATCTCCCTTGCAGAAGTGCTGTGGGCATTCAGTGACAGGAGGAATGCGTGCACTTGGCACCGAGTCTGGGGCAAAGTGACAGCGGTTGTGTCCGAGTGATGGTGATTAGGTCTGCCCGCTCCTCCCCATGTTTGCAAACCCAGATTCCACTTATTGAAAACTGATGGGTGGCAGCTTCAGTGTTCAGGAGAAAGGCTTCATCATGGCCAGAGCATCATCCCTGGGTCGGGACTGTTTACTTCTGGCCCACGTGTCACAAGAACCTTCAGCCTAGGTGGCCCCTGTGGCTGAGGGGGCGGGGGGGGGGGGGCGGCGGCAGGCACCGCGGATCCTGGCCAGAGGCGGGGTGTTCATCGGCGTGAGCAGGGACGTGAGCTCCCGTCTAGGAAGGCTCTCCACCCTCATGGTGGTGAGGCGTCTCGGTCCACTCTGTCTGACGGGAACAGGTGTGTTTTAAGGAGATGGGGTCACAGCAGGTCAGCTGGGAGATTTTAGACTGTGTAGGGATGACAGTTGCCTAAAAGGACGAATTGAATGACATGGTTTGATCATTCTTCAGGAACTGCCCCCGGGTAGCCCACTGTTCTTCATTTTGCATCCATTCCTGGCTCTGATCACTGAGCCCGAAAGAGCCTCCCTAACGTTCCATTCGGTTTCTCTTGGAAAGCACACGGTGGGATGAAGTTAGAGGACCCCGGTTTGAGCTCTGTCTCTCCCAACTAATTGTCAAGTCCGCTAAGCGTTCCAAGATGAATTTTCTCATGGGGCTGTTCTAAGAACCAAGCAGCATACTGTTTGTAAATACGCTGTCTACAACATCAGAGTACTGTCAGTATGGTTTTGTTTTAAATTTCTCTCTAATACGGCTGGAAGTGCTTTGGTTTTGATCTCTTGTCTTTGTTGAATCCAAAGTTTAAAAATGGCCTCTTCCTAGCCATTGATCTTCCTTGATCTCAGCTCAGGTCTTGATCTCAGGGTCATGAGTTCAAGCCCAGCACTAAGATCCTTGCTGGAAATGGAGCCTACTCTTTAAAAGGGGGGTGGGTTCTTCCTCTGATTGGCCAAACACCGTCCAGTCCAGGCAGTTACAGCACACGCGAAGGGTCACCTTGAGGGTCTGAACAGCAGGGGGTGCCTGTCGACCAGCCCCCAGAGCCTGTCTGTGGAACAAGAGCCTTGCTGGCCCGGCCTCCTATGTGTGCGCATGAGGGCAGAAGCACTGACAGCAATACCGAGGCCAGTTTCAGGAGAGGGTGACCTTTCCGATCTAGACAAGAAACAGTCTTTCCGAAAAAAGGAGATGAAGACAGATCGTGACAGTAAATGGTCCCCGGCTTAGGCCACCCGTAATTGAGTCTGACGAGGTGTTTTCCTGTCCAGTGCGGGCAGCTGCTCCGGGAGAGAACTCTCTTCCCAGATTCCGTGTCCTGTAGGTGAAACTTCAGAGGCACCAGACCTGGGCGTGCGAGTCTCTTAAAATTATGAGGTCCTGTAACGCACATTTGACGAAGCTCAAGGCCGTCAAGGTGCCTGTAAATTCGTACAAAGAATTTACGCGTTCGTATGCCAATTTGTTCTTATCGGGAATCTGGATGGAGTTAGAGGAGTGACTCTGTATTACATGCTGGGAAAACCAGAAATGAGCCCTCTAATTGGCCATTACGACCGTTTCCTCTCCTGAGATGACTGCCAAAAAGCTCCGAGAAAAAGTCCTCAAATCTTGTAGATCCACTTCCTTAACTCCAGCTCGCGCGTAAGCACATGACAAAGAAAACCTCGGAGAGCGGGTAGGTCTGGCAGGAGCTGCCGTTTGGCTTTTTCCTTTCTCGCCAGATTCCTGGAGAAACATTTTGCTTCTAGGCGTGCATTCAAAGCACATGCACAGTAAGGAAAAAATGCAGGCCCCGTCTCTTGACGCCAGCCTGGCTGGTGGCCTCGGAAACCGTACCTGACGGTGCAGAGAGCATGACGCCTTGGCCAGAGCCTTCTAAGGAAGAGTATCTGGAAGCCGTGGCACACGACCGTGTTCCGTAGCCGAGGAGGCGGGGGGAGGTGGGGCGGGGGAGCTGCAGGGGGCAGCCTGGGGTCTGGGCCCTGGCCAAGAGCTTGTAGGTGCCTTCCACCAAGGAACTGACACCATCTGAGCTCCACGGTGACTTCCCACTGGGGGCACATTGTGCAGTCTGCGAGTATCCGAGAGAATTGAGTAGAGGGGAAAATGTGATGATTCGGATTATTTGGGGGGGGTAGTGATATTACTAAGTCAGACTTGGAGTTAAGGCAAACCCCAGACATTGAAGTTTGTGTAAAGGGCTCCTTTGCGTGTCCTACCCTCTCTATGCTGTGGGCACTTGGCCCCCGTGTCGAAGTTACATATACTAGGCACCGGCGATTTTATCCACAGGGTTTTTTTGGCTTGGTTTGGTTTGGTTTGGTTTTGATTGAGGAGCGAAAGTCCTTAGGGTATTTTTGTCAGGGTTCTGACGTCTCTGGGGGCACCGAGCCGTGAGACCCTACTTCTTCCTGAATGCGAGCGTTGGAAGGGCCGCTGGCCAGCTGGCCCGGCCCAGTGCGCAGGCCGGAGCTGTCCCCTCACCAGGGTGCTGCTTGTGTCCCAGAGGCCATCGAGGGGCTCTGAAACTACCGCGCCGCCCTGGCTCAGACGCCAGCCCTGTCCCTTTGACCTCTGTGCGCACACTCTCGCCTGTTGTGTGCATCGTGGGAAGAATAGTCGGCCCTCGGTGTGCCGCTGCGAGGCTCCAGAGGCCGGGGCGAGTTCTAACGACACATAGTGCGTAGTGGCGAGCTCTTTCGTGTCCCTTAAAAGACTTAAAAGTGAAAACAGTATGGAAAGTAAGATAAAATACAGTGGAAAATTCGATTTTCAAAATTGTTGGGGGAAATTCTTCAGTCCCCAAGCAAGAACAAGAAGCTGAGACTCGCAGCCGAAAGCACCTAAAATGCTGTGTGCATTCGAGGCCCCGGAGCTGAGCCACGGCCGGGAACCCCCTGCCCCGGAGAGCGGGCGCTGCCGGGCCGCACTCTCCCTTCCCCGCTCCGGGCCTGCCAGCCTCCAGGCCCGGGTCTCGGCAGCCGGGATGGTGCACACGCTCACGGCTGGCGTCTGGGCCGCCGGTCAGCCGTTAGTGCACGTGGGTTATTTTGTTATTTTGGAAATTAATATCTCAAGTAGCTGAAGACCGTTCTTTTCCAAAGTGCTACTTAAACCGAACAAACTTACTTACGCAGAATATCTCCGTGCTAGACATCCGGCTGCGGTATTACACACGTTATTTTTCTAGGAAAACAAAATTTAAAGATGTTTGTCTTTTTTTTTCTTAATTTGTTTTTTAACATTTGTTTTTAAGAGACAGAGCGCAAGCCGGGGAGGCACAGAGAGAGGGGGAGACACAGAATCCCAAGCAGGCTCCAGGCTCTGAGCTCAAACCCACAAACCACGAGACCATGACCTGAGCCAAAGTCAGACGCTTAACTGACTGAGCCGCCCAGGCGCCCCGAAGGTTTCTATTCTTACTTTTTTTATTTCCATAGTTTTAGAAGTTACATTTATCTTTATATATGCCTTATATACGTTATTATGTGTATAACGTATATAGGGTTCTCTAACGTTGGCTTTAAATCCTAAAATGGGATAAAATAGGTATTAAAAAGAAGTAGCAAGTAAGGGGTACGTTAGGCAGACGCAAAAGAAGGGCAGGGAGCGTGTCGCTATCGGTGGGTGAAGCTGAACCCAGGCAGAAAAGGGTCCTCGAGACAGGAAAGCTTTGCCAGGCCAGAGCCCAGGGTCTGCAGACAGAAGCGACATGGGTGTCGGTGGCCCAGGGGACATCACCTCAAGAGCAGAGGGACTATAAGACCGAATGGAGGAGGCGAGTGGGGGGGGGCCCCCCCACCCTGGAGGGCCAGGTGGTGACCGCGTAGTAACGACGAGCCAGGGGAGGCTCCGGGTGACAGGTGGTCACGAACCTGAGTTTAGCATCCCCTGGGTCACCCGGAGAAGCTCTGCCACCTCCTGAAAGTTGAAGTCAGTAGAAACCATAGACTGTCATCATGATGCAGTAAACACAAGGATAAACACAGAGGTAGAAACCAGGCCGCCCTCGGAGGCCCGCGGGGCGGAGGGGGCGTTGCTCCTGGCGGGGCCCCAGCTGGCGCTTCCGTGCTGGCGCCGCGGGTCCCCCTCCGCCCAGGGTTCCTCCTCCGCCCGGGGTTCCCTCCACGGACAGGCCTCCCCATCCAGCCCATCACTGGGGGCGGTTCTTCCCTAAAATTGCTTGTCTGTTGGCTTTTTGAGTTGGGGTTTGCTTGCTCGTCTCCCCCACTCGGGGGACGGTTCCACCAGAGCGGGGACCTTAACTCGTCCCGCAGAAGCCGTTGCTCAGTGGCCGGGGCCCTGTCCACGCTGGGACTTGGAGCGGTGCCGTTCCGCGAACGCCGCCTGGTGGTCGCGGTAACCGCACGGCGACAGCTGCCCTGCGCCTCTAACATCTGCTGTCTCACTCAGCCCGCGCGGTCACCCTGGAGGGAGGGACTGTCGTCATCCCCGATGTGCCGATGGGCCGGCAAACATGGGCTCAGCAGACCGCCCCGGAGCTGGCGGAAGGCCGAGGGTCAGCGGAGGCCACCTGGCGGGGGACCTGAGCCCTCGTGGATGGAAGCACCCGGCCCCCTGTGGGTGCCAGTCCACGTGCACACGTGGTTATTAGCCAAGAACGCGGAGAGATGGTGGACACACTGACAAGCCAGGAAAGGACCGAAGTGAATTCGGGAACTGCTGTGCTGCGTAAGGACGAAAGCAGAAATGAATGAACCGGATGCTGAAACACGGAGGCCGCCCAGGGGCAGGTGCTGCAGGAGAGGAGGGGAGGGGAGGGCCTGGCGAACAAGAGGAGGGGAGGCGGTGTCCCCGAAGGAGCGGCTCCCAGGGCCTTCGCGGCCACATCTCAGTGGCCCCCAGGGCGCCCCCGGCAAAATTCAACTTCCGTCCTCCCTTGGGGGTTTGCACGCCAAAAGCTTCTGAAATAATCCCGGACGTACAGCAGGCTGATGGCGGGGCCACACGTCTGCCTTCTCTGCGATCAGCTAGTCTGCCGGGTCCTGCCCGGCACCCGAGTGTCTATGTTCGGGGCCCGGGGCTCCTTTGCTGCCTCTTCCCCAGGCCTCGACCCCCATGTTGGTCTCGCCTTCTCGAAGGGATGGGGGACTCCAGAGGCAGGGCCCATCCCTTTGGGTTTCTGTCATCTTTTCTTCTTGGCCCTGTAACTTCTCACTATTTTTCCAGCTCACCGTTGCCCTTTAAACAGATTTTCTGTGTATTCTTTTTCCTCCAGCTTTTCTTGCTTCGGTGGGAGGTCGGCCGTCGCGAGCTCTGCGGTTCCCAGAAGCGAAGTCCCCGCTGGGACAGGAGCCGGCACTGGGCTGTGCCGAGGAGAGGCCTGTAGGGAGACCTATGGGTGTGTGGTCACGGGCTAAGTACCTTCCCACCAGCCTCCCTGTTCGGGGCCCCTGTGCACCCCTGCTTCGAGGGGCCTGTGACCATCATCCTTGCCCAGGCCTCGGGCGTTCGCCGGCACCCTCCAGGTTGCTTCTCCGCCGTCCCGTGGCCACACGGCCGTCCCTTCCCTCCCCGGTGTCCCGCCGGCTTCCCTCCAGCTCAGCAGTCCTGTTGTCTCAAAGGTGCAAGGCTTGCACAGAATTCGCCATCTTTTTAGTGAGGTTTTAGGAGCGAGTAAAACTAGGTCGGTGCGTTCCATCGTCTGTCTATGATCATAAATTAAAGCATTATTTGTAATGTTGTTTTAAAGGAAAACCATGAGAAGACTGGCTCAGTTTATGAAATTCTAGCACACGTGAGTGAAAGTGCAAACAGACGTGGTCTGGGTCTAGTCACTGATCCACAGGACACACTCAACTTGGGCTCGAGCGAGGCAGAAACGGAAGTGTGTGAAGTGTGGTTTTTGGTCATGCGTTTGTACAGTGCAGCACGCGTGTGCACAGGGAGGCCCCCAGTGGGCGCGCCTCAAGATGCCAGGAGTGCGTATCTGAATTTTCCTTTGTTATGTTTGGATTTTTTTTTTTATGGTGATCACGTCTATCATTTTTCTGAAAACAGAATCCCTTAAAAATATGTAATACGTTATATACTAGCAATTCAATACTAAGTTCAAATTTCATTTAAAAACCAGTGGTGAGTTGTATGCAGAGAAAAAGACCTCACATACAGGTTCAAGCCTTTGGCTTTCTTTTTTTTTTTATGTCTGTTTATTTTGAGAGAGAGAGAGAACGAGCTGGGGAGGGGGACAGAGAGAGAGGGAGAGAGAGAATCCCAAGCAAGCTCCGCACTGACTGCACAGAGGCTGACATGGGGCTCAGTCCCACAAACCATGAGATCATGATCTGGGCCAAAATCAAGAGCCAGATGCCCAACTGACTGAGCCACCCAGGTACCTTGAATCCTTGGCTTTCTGTAGGTTCCTCCTTACGGTCCTCACAGGTTACTCTCCTGGATTTAAAAAAACATCACGCTGTTCTGCCTAGACCCCGTTTCTGTCTAGAGACCCCGTTGTATTTCCCCTTTTCCTCCCTCTAGGAACTGCTGCTCACACTCTGGTCTTGGAGAGGAGAGTCCTTTCACAGCCTCGGAGAGCCAGGAAGAACCTTGTTTCCCCGATGTGGAAACAGAGGCCCAGAAATCTCGAGCAGGTGCCACAACTGTCTCACAGCAGGTGGCCTACCGCCCTGGTCTTGCTATCTTCCAGTTCTTTCTCCTCTAGCCCATGTGAGCCTCCAGCACCCACCACCCAAAAAACTGGTTCCACCATAATCCTTATAAATCTATCACTCAAAGGATATTTTCCCATTCAAATCTAATTATGCCACAAATTGATAGTCCTGAGATGTCCCTGAGCTCGTCCGAGAGCGTGGCTCCTCTGTGACCTAGCCGCACATGTGTCATAATTGGATTTGAGGCTCACTCAGCCCCTTGCAGACAGCATATAAGTAGCGACTCTGGGGGCTACGCTGTTCTGAGAATCAGAACAGCAGAGCACAATCACTGTGCCCAGTTTGCCAGGACACCGCGTAATTGAATTCCGCGCAGCCAGACACCATCAGATTCGGATTCCGCCTTTTGTCAGGTACAAATTTAGTTGCCGAGTGCAGTGCATTAGTGGCCTGCTTGGAAATGCCTGGAGAGGATGAAAAACGTTGCTTCCGCAACAGACGTTTTTTAAGGATAAGAGCATAAACAAGATTGAGTGATAGAAGCTAACTGCGCCTCATTAGCAAAAACAAAAACCAGCAGCACGGATTCAGGACATGCTCTATTTCAGGCCTTTCTCTGGGCACATGACGTGTGTTAGTTCACAATAGTCTTGTGCCTTGTTGGGCATACCTATCCCCATTTTCCCGTTGAGGAAACTGAGGCCCTGAAGTCACTAAGGTAGTAACACGCGGAGCTGAGATTCCAACCCAGGCATTCCCGCTCGCTTTCTGCCAAGTGAAGGGCCCCAAGTTCGAAGCAAGGTGACAACCTCAAAGTGCCTGAGCGTAAGTTGTCTTGATCTGACTGTAAAACCGGGACCACGGAGGAGTCGTCTTTGGAAGTACTTTGTACAAAAACGCCGACTTTCGAGAACTAGGTGAGGTTTGCCCAGATGGCCCCCGCTCGGATCGCCAAGTCCCTTCACGGCTCCGGCTTGGTGTCGCATCCCACCCTTGTCCCGCGTGAACTCTAGGCGTCCAGACAAGCAGTTCCAAGGGTGGCTCCGTCAGGGTGCTCTTCGCTTTGTAGTGAAATCTTGTCGTCGCGAACAGAGTGGTTGAGGGTAAAGGTCCCTGGGAGACAGGAGAGGGAAGTTCCTGCCAAGCAGGGACCCTTGGGCGCCAGCTGGGGACACCGCCCCGCTGCCGGCAGGGATTGCCGGCGTGCTGCTGTCCCCACGGCCCGCTCGGGTCAGTCACGGAGGAGCACGTCCCGCCCGTGCTGTCCCATCACGTTCCGCCTGTCCTGCCTCAGAGACAGCGAGCTCGTAGCTGCCCCGGCAAACTTCTTATCTGTGCTACAGAAGGTTCTCGGACCCTGGTCGGAAGGCTCTTGTCCCAGGTCCCGGGACGGCAAGCAGATCTTACCCGGCACGTTGTGCCCCTTGGATAGAAGGACGCACCCGTGATTCGAAGCACCCTCTCCGTTTCCCGTGCAACGTGGGACCGAAGCCGAAGAAGAGGACCAGCTCACGCGCAGCAAGCACTAGAGCATTTCCTGTTTGAACTGCTAATAGAGCCATCAGATATTGGGGCAGCAAGTTCTTCTCCACGGGACAGACGGGCCTTTGGGTCGCCTGTTCGGGTCGCGCACTCAGTGTAGTTGGAGTGCGTGCGATTTGGGGAGCGTGATGCAGTCGGGCGGACAGGGCAGCAGGTGGTGCGTGCACACCGCCTCGCCTGACAAAGGACAGCGTGGGCACCCGGCTGGGTCAGTCGGAGGAGGGTGCGGACTCTTGATTTCGGGGCCGTGAACTCAAGCCCGTGTCGGGTGTAGAGACCGCTAAAAGAATTACACGTAAGCATTTAAGAAGAAGAAGAAGAGCGAGGCCGTGAGCCGTCCAGGCCGGCCACCTCCCGTCGCGGTTGGCTCCGGGTGGTTGCCGAGCCGCCGCTGGAGCGCATCCGGAGAAATGGGAGAAGCTGGCTTCTGGCCCCCGGCCGTGGGCTTTGTCCCAGGCCCCTCTAGGCTCGCGCTGGCCCCGCCACAGCGTCGCCCGTACCCAGGACGTGGGGGAGGGATGTGTTGTGGAGCCGTGTGTCACCGCTAATTACCCCTGCCTCCGCGCCATCAAGGGGCCCACATCTGAGGAGGCGCAGGTGTGGGCGGCATGTGGCGCTACGCGCCGGCCAGATCACCCTCCGGTGTCACGGATCTGGGACCAGGCCGGCAGCCGGTCACGCCTGGCGGGCGCGGTGGACAGACCTGCCGCGGGCCTGCCTTCCCGCCGTAGCGGCGTCCCAGCTTTTCTGTCTCACTGTCTCCAGGCTCCGGATTAAAATCCTTCTCCTTACAGTTTGTGTATTAGTTGAGACAGTAACACAGCAGGCGTCGCAGTGTAGGTTTCCGTTTAGTTTACGCCTCAGACTGCCCTCTTGCCCCCCTCGCTGGGTATCCCGTCCCGCCCTGCCCGAGGGTCGCCCTGCACAGAAGTGTGCAAATCCCAGGTTAACATCTGGAGCTTGGTCTTTTCAGTGTCGTTGGCTTGCGTGGCCTATTTGTGGAGCACCTGTTACTGGGGGTACCCTGGAGATGGGGAGGCTGTGCCCTCTTTTGGCATCTGCGTTCCTCCCCAGACAGCCACCCGATTGCAGTGATGAGGCCGAGTTCTGTGCCGGAGCCCATCAGAAAGCCCCCAGGGAAGGCCTGTCTGGTCCCCAGGAGGGCGTCCGTCACTCCTCTCCCCCCCCCCCCCCCCCCCGCCATCACTGGTCCTTGGGGACAGGAAGAGCTGCCACCCGCCTTTGTTCGCCAGTAGCCCTAGTGCTGCTGGCCTTTCCGCAGACGTCAGCTGATGGCCCGGGGAGATGAAGACTGGAACCCGGGACAGGAGAGTACGAGCCCTAATCAGTACGTACTGATCCTGGAGGGGACAGGTGGTGGCCATGTGCAGAGATGGGGACGGCAGCTCCTGGGAGTGGGACTTGAGGGGTCCGGCACCTCTTTCTCTATGCGTCACCTCCCTGGGGCATGGACATGCACACACACGCACGTGGTCCCCGATTTCATGGTTTCCTGTATGTGTCTCCCGGGGCTCACTGTACACGTCCCAGCGCACAGGCCCTGCAGGCTTATTTAGCGTGTCCTTCGTTGACCATTGCCGCTGCAGCTCTGGGCCACACATCCTGTGCGAAGAGCCCCGAGCTCCCCAGGAGGGCGCTTGTGGTCAGAAAGAACAGAGACACAGAGAAAGGAGGTCGAGAATGTAAAATCAAAGCTGAAAACAAACCTGTACATATCTTCAGTATATTCTTCTCACAGTTCTACCCTGTTCTGTCTGCCAGTAAACATATTAAAAGTTCTAGAATCTTCCTTCGGCAGTCTCTTTGTCAAATGTAATAAAAGCAGCGGCTTTTCCTGAAACGATGCCTGCCCGTGTGCTTTCGGTAAGAGAGCTACTGTGCACTGGAGCCCCCGGTCACCAGACGTGGTGATATCATTGAGTGTTTCGTCAGAAATGCTGGTCCACGTGGAAGATGAAGGGACGTAACCAGAGGTGTTGAACGTTTACTAATAAAAAAAAAAAAACAGTCTTCGAATTCAGCTAGTGTCTCTCAACACTCCTTGTGTGGATTACTGGGAGGTGGGGACACATTCCTGGATGCACGTGTGTGTCCACAAGTGGCTTTAGAAGCTTCAGGAACGCAAGGCTTGGAGTAATGTCATGACTTCACCATGTTCTTACCAGGGTAAAGTCTAGACAAGAAGTCGATTTCTCTCCCGTGTGACTTCCTTCACTGAAAAATCCCACTTGCCTTAATTAAGAGCTTTCCTGAGGAAACCGGTCTCTCCTGGCCTCGTCCTGCCTCAGCCCAGCCTGCCGCCGCGGGCTGGCCTCCCCCCACTGCCTCCCCACCCCACCCCCCACTCCCCGGTGGAGGCTGCCAGTTCTGGGAGGCTGAGAGCTCGAACGGACTACACCCTGGCTCCAGCCACTGCTTTTCGAAAGGAGAGATCTGCCTCATGGAGTTAGGCTCTAATTTCCCGGAAAGGGGTGGTGGGTTGGGGGTCAGTGGTGAACCCCTTCTCTGTGTGCCAGTGTAGAAGAATCAACAGGGGGGAGAGGATTTCACGGGTCCGAGGAGGAGCCCGTCGGGTTTGTGGGGGGAACTTGGCTGTGGGATTTACCCAGACCCGCGGTCCTGAGTCGACCTGCGCCCTAGACTTGGCCCCGAGGTCAGCAGATCTGCGCCTTCAGGAGGCAGGAGTAGAAACTTGGCGAATGTGTGTGACAAAGCCGCATAAACCGCAGGACCGGGATTTGAAAGGAACATTCGTGAATGGGGTTCGAGCTACAGGTTGTCTCTTAACAAAACTTGTTTAAGCGAACGTGTCACCATAGATGCTGTTGGCCAGGCCCGTGCTCCCGAATTCACCCCAGTTAGCTTGGCAGGCGGTGCTTTTGTCTTGTGTGAGCCCCGGAATCCTACCCGGGGGGGCTGGGGAAAGGGTGGTCTCGGTGTACACAGAACAGGAAGGAGCACTCAGTCCCTCTCCGTCGATCCTCCTGGAAGGACCCCCCAGCACAAGGCAGGCGCAGGCAGGCAGCACCCAGCACTGTTGGACAAACCAACACTCAGCGTAGAGATGTGGTTCTTCAGAGTCCTGCCTGCTTCTGGTTACCAGCGGTGGCTTCCACTCCTTTGTGCGAGGTGGGGTGGGGGGGTACGGGGGGTGCACGTTGGCTGTATTTGGATGAAGTAACACCCATTGAGAAGCCTGGCCATACGCGGGTGAGACTAAGCCACCGTGTCTCACCCCAACGAAGACACTACTGACTACAGGTCAAGTGCGTTTTAAGGATTACCAAGAAGGATAGGAAAACCCATCAAGCGAAAGCCACGGCTCGATTTGGGGACATCGGTACGTTAGAATAGGTAGACAGCGATCCTGGCACTTTGACATCGGGGATGATTTATTATAAGTTTGAAAATAATCAGGGTAGGAACGGATTGAGAGGATTAACTCAGTGTTTGAAATGAGGCAGGTGCTAAGGGGCAGGGTTCGAAGTCCCTCGCCATGGAATGAACCTGTCATCCAGCTGTGTCTGTCATGCTTCCGAGTTGTGAAAGTTGGGGTCTTTTGGAGCAGGAGAGGAACCGTTATCGGAAACGGCCCCCGCCAGCCGGGCAGCCCTGAGGGACCAGAGTGCCATGTCAGGGTCGCCTCACGAGAGACGGGTTGGTTCTAGACTGGATGCGGCCCTTGTCCTGTGACATGGGTCAGTCCCTCTGTCACTTGTGAAGAGACCGTTCTCAGTCCCCGACCAGGCTGTTGCTCATCTGTGACAACCTCCGTGAGTCACATCTGTCTGCTCACAGTAATTTCAGGGGTTTCTGCCAAAGTTCCTCTGAGAAGCCCGAGTCCTGAAATGCCTGTTCTAGGCCGTTTCTCTGAAGACCTTGATTTCGTCTTAAAAATATATGTAACCTTTGCATTCTACTGGGATACACGTGGCATTAGTTTAACACGAATATGTCTTAAGTTAAGGGACGTCTCTGTTAAATGACCCGAGTGTGTTTCCCTCAGTCGCTGTGCTGTGTGCATTCACCGAGTATCTGAGGTCCCATGTGTGCTTGTCCGGTTTTAGATACTGAGGAGAACGCGGTGAACAAGACAGAGCCCTTCCTCTGTGAAAACCTGTGTTTAAGGATCCAGTGTGATTAATTTAGGGTTTATAAAATGTAAGCAGCGTTCTGCTCGTCTAAGGTTCTTTTTGGGAAAAATGGATTTTCTAGGCCAGTGCGCCCTGTTTAATTTGTCCTGTATCTTCAAGGCCCTCTGATCTGAGAAGTGGACACACAGAGGTCCACTCCCCCCACGGAGAGTGGCCTCAGTCCCTGCCCCGCAGCCTCAGCTGCAGAACTGACCTGTCTCCCGCTGCGCTCCCAGGGCCAAACTCAGGTCCTCCCGGGGAAGACCTTTCCTGAACCCGCGTCCCCGACACCCATCCCCCAGCGTCCCTGTAACACCTCAGGTCTGTCATGGCACCTCTCACGTGTTTCATTTTTCTTTTAGATCAGGCATCATGTCTTAATTTACGTTTGTGTCGTCAAAGCCTAGTTCAATGCCTGGCACATATGATGTGGTGATAGAGGCTCCATGGTCAAGGTTGGGGCCTACTCTGGGACCTTAGTTTGTGTCCTGATTGCTTCATAGCAAATGTTTTAGATCCGGTAAACATGTCATGCTACCGTTTTTCTGTTACACATTTGGGATCATATTGCCAATCCCTGAGAGAGAAGGAAAGGAAGGAACTTGCTGTAAATAGAAAAAAATAGAGGTCAGAGGTTACTTGCTGTAGGTCTATTTACTTGCTGTAAATAGAAAAAATAGAGGTTAGAACTTCATTTTGATTGGGAAGTTTTTTCAATTAAAAAAATCTATCCAGAACTTAAGTTCTCCAACATAAACACTGTGTACCTTAGAGAATGTGTTGGGATTGTATGTGTGTATTCCAGTCCAGGTAGGTCATGAGTTTGTCAGTGTTGGTTCATCTAAAGCCATTTTGAAAGAGACTGAGATGTGTGTCTAGGCCAGGAGTACTTGTGCGGGGCAGCTCTGCGGGACCCACCCTGGTGACAGGGCTGCCTTTGGGAGGAAGGATGGAGGCAGAGGATGGGTATGGAGGAAGGAGACTCATCTCCCTCTGATCTTAGGTGCTTTTGAGGGCTGTTGCTGCTGTTGTGTGTCTGCTGTACGCACTAATTCTGTAGCCTTTTTAGTTTGAAATCCAACTCCTGTACAGAAGCACATAAAACCAAGTGTGAAGAAGAAGCACGAAAGCAAATATTTAAGTAACCGCCGCCCAGACCAGGTGCCCCCACAGCCGCCTGTAGGTCCCGAATGGGTTGAGGGATGCTTGTGTCTATACTTTATAAATGTGAAATTATACTGAATAAATCCTTTTTATCCCAGCTCCTTCACTCAGCGGTGTTTTGCGAGATGTATTCATGTTGTATGGGACTCATTCATCTCTGTGGTTTCGGAATAGTGTGGAATATCCGCTCCCGCTAAACATTCAGGTCGTTTCCAGATTGGGCTGTTGGTGCCAATGGGAGCGTTCTCTTACCTCTGTTGTGCTGCACCTGCCTGGGGTTCATGGGTAAGTGCCCAGCTCACAGGGCAGGAGTCCATCGGCTAAATGTGTTCAAAGAGTTCCCTGCTCTGTGGCCTGCCTTTTCACTCTTGGCGGTGTCGTGATGAGGAAAAAATGTTGAATTTTGTATGTTCAGTTTATCAACCTTTTAGTGATCATTGTTTTTTATGTCTTAAGTTCTTCTTGGACCCAAGTAAATAAAATCAGAAATGAAAGAGAAGTAACAACCCACACCACAGAAATCCGAAAGATTAGGAGAAACTTAACAGAGGAGCATGGGGAGGGGAAGGGGGGGAAAAGAGTTAGGGAGAGGGAGGGAGGCAAATCATGAGAGGCTCTTGAATACTGAAAACAAACAGGGCTGAACGGGGAGGGGGAAAGGGGAAGGGGGATGATGGACACAGAGGAGGGCACTTGTGGGGAAGAGCACCGGGTGTTATATGGAAACCAACTTGACAATAAACTATAAATTTTTTTAAAAATCCAAAAGATTAGAGACAGAGACTACTACGGAAAATTGTATGTCAGTAAATTGGACAACCTAGAAGAAATGAGTAAATTCCTAAAAACATGCAGTCTTCCAAAGCTGAATATAGAATAAATGGAAAATCTGAATGTACCAATTATTAGTAATGAAAGTGAATCGGTAAAAAAAAAAAATACCCCCATCCCCCCGAAAAAAAAATACTGCCCCCCCAAAAAAAAAAAAGTCCAGGACCAGATGAATTCGCAGATGAAGTCTCCAAACATTTAAAAAGTTAATGGCTCTTCTCAAATTATTCCAAAAAATAGAAGAGATAAGGAAAGCTGCCACATACATTCTACTAGGCCAGCGTCACTCTGACACCACTAAAGGAGAAAACTACAGGCGAATATCCCTGATGAACATAGATGCAAAAGTCTTTGGCAAAGTATTAGTAAACCTCATACAACAGCACATTCAGAAGGATCGTTACTGTGACCAAGTGGGATTTATTCCAGGGATACAGGATTGGGTCAACATTTCAGATCAGTGTGACACACCACATCAGCAAAACAAGGGATAGAAATCATATCATCTCAATAGATGCAGAAAAAGCCTTTGACAGAATTCAACATCTATTCAGGATAAAAACTCTCACCAAAGTGGGATTAGAGGGAACATACTTCAGTGTAATAAAAAAAAATGTACCTCAAAAATAAACCCCCATGTAACATCATAGTCAATGATGAAAAGCTGAGAGCTTTTCCTCTAAAAGATAGGATGTCCACCCTTGCCGCTTTTATTCAACATAGTACTGAAAGTCCTAGCCATAGCAATCAGACAAGAAAAAGAAAGAAGAGGCATAAGAGGCTTAATACTAGAAGGAACACGTTAAACTGTCACAATTTGCAGATGACATGTTACTATACATAGAAAACCTTTAAAGACCCCACCAAAAAAAAAAAAAAAAAACTATTAGAAGTAATCAGTGAATTCAGTGAAGTTCTAAGATACAAAACTAATACCCAGAAACTGGTTGCATCTCTATACACTAATCATGAAGCAGCAGAAAGAAAAAATTAAGAAAAATTCCATTCAAAAATACACCAAAAAGAGGGGTGCCTGGGTGACTTAACTAAGTGTCTGACTCTTAGTTTCAGCCTGGGGCATGATCCCGGGGTCATGGGATCGAGCCGTACCTCTCTCTCTCTCTGTCTCTCTCTCTCTCCCCCCCTTTTCCTCTGTCCTCTGCCTGTCTGTTCTCTCCCTTTCCTGCTTGTGCATGCTCATGCTCTTAAAAAAAAAAAAAAGACACCAAAAGAATAAAATACCTAGGAATAAACTTAAATTTAACCAAGGGAAGTGAAAGACCTATACTCTGAAAACTATAAAACACTGATGAAAGAAATTGAAGATGACCAAATAAATGGAAAGATATACTATGCTCATAAATTGGAAAAATTAATATTGTTAAAACGTTTATACTACCCAAAGCAATCTACAGACTCAGTGCAATCCCTAAGTACTAATAGCATTTTTCACAGAACTAGAATAAATAATACTAAAATTTATATGGAACCATGAAAGACCCAGAATAGCCAAAGCAATCTTGAGAAAGAATAACAAAGCTGGAGGTATCACAATCCCAGATTTCAAGTTCTACTACAAAGCTGTAGTAATCAGTATGGTGCTGGCACAAAAATAGACACATAGATCAATGGAACACGATAGAGAGCCCAGAAATAAACCCATGCTTCTATGGTCCATCTATGATGAGGCAGGAATATATAATGGGGAAAAGACAATCTCTTCAATAAATGGTGCTGGGTAAAACTGAACAGCTACATGCAAAAACACAAAACTGTAATGGATTAAAGCCCTAAATGTGAGACCTGAAATTGTAAAACTGCTAGAAGAGAACACAGGCAGTAATTTCTTTATTGGCCATAGCAACATTTTTCTACATATGTCTCCTAAGGCAAGGGAAACAAAAGCAAAAATAAACTATTTCCGGGACCACATCAAAATAAAAAGCTTTCACACAGCAAAGGAAACAATCCGCAAAACAAAAAGGCAACCTACTGAATGGAAGAAGATATTTGCAAATGATATACCCTGTAAGGGGTTAATATACAAAATATGTAAAGAGATTACACAACTCAACATCAAATAATAGTAATAATAATAATAATCCACCTACAAAATGGGCAGAGCTCCTGAATAGACATTTTCCAAAGACGTACAGATGGCCAACAGGCACATGAAAAGATGTTCAACATCACTCCTCAGGGAAATGCAAATCATGATGAGATGCCACCTCACACCTGTCAGAATGGCTAGAGTCAAAAAGACAATAAATAACAAGTGTTGGCAAGGATGTGGAGAGAAAGGAACCCTGTGCACTGTTGGTGGGAATATAAATTGGCATAGCCACTGTGCAAGGCAGTATAGAGATTCCGAGAGAGAGAGAGAGAGAGAGAGAGAGGGAGAGAGGGAGGGAGAAGAAAGGAAAGAAAGACCCAGTATCCCACTAGTGAGTATTTACCCAAAGAAAATGAAAACCACTAATTCAAAAAGATAGGTGCACCTCTGTGTTTATTGCAACATTATTTATAATGACCAAGATGTGGAAGCAACCTAAGTACCCACTGATAGATGAATCGATAAAGAAGGCGTGTGTGTGTGTATACGTACATATATGTACACACACATACATTTTACACACATATATACACGCACACGTAAATACACAGAGGCACACAGACAGACAGTGGAATACCACTCGACCATAAAAAAGGATGAGATCTCGCCTGCTACAACCACCTGGATGAAGCTGGAGAATATAACGCTCAGTGAAATAAGTCAGAAAAAGACAAAACCGTATGATTTCCCTTATATTTGGATTCTCAAAAACCAAACAAAAAGCAGACTGAGACCTGTAAATAGGACAAGCTGATGGTTGACAAAGGGGTTGGAGGTGGGGGGCATGGACAAAATGGGGGAAGGGGAGATGGACGCACAGGCCCCCGGTCATGGAACGAATGTGCCACGGGAAGCGAAGATCGGCGTAGGGAATATAGTCGGTGGCCCTCTAACCGTGGTGCATGGTGACAGGTGGCAGCTACACTTGTGAGCACAGCGTAACGTATAGACTTGTTGAACCACCATATGGTACACCTGAAACTGTCAACGTTGTGTGTCAACCAAACTCAAAAAAAAAAGTCCTTTTCTACTTCTTTCTTGACATAAGATATTCTTCTGTATTATTTTCTAAAAGCATTAGAGTTTTGTCTTTCAGATTTAATTCATAACCCACTAGGAACTTATTTTTTAATTTTTATATATAACATGACCCAGTTTCTTCATTCCTTCTTTCTTCCTCCCTCCCTCTCTCCCTTCCTCGTCTCTTTCCTGTCCCTGGGTGCCTAGCTGTCCCATGTATTTAAAATTTTAAGACTGACTTTTCTTCACTCTCGTGCAGTACAGTTCCATCATAAATCAAGAGTCCGTGTATGCACACGCCTGTCTGTGGGCTCTCTTTTCCGTGGCTTGGCTGTTTTCATTAATAAAATTTCACAGTAAGTCTGCATTTCTGGAGCAGCAAGTTCCCCCACCGTGTTAACGCCTCTCCAAGAGGGTCGTGGTTAGTGTTGACCCCTTACATTTCCTATGCATTTTAAGATCCACGTACCCAGTCCCACAGGTCTCTGATGGGATATGGACTGGGGCGGCGCTGGGTCTCTAGGTCACCTTCTTCACCTGGTCAGTGTTCTCTACAGACGCCAGGTGGCTCCGTCAGGCCCAGGGGGTCCGGTGGGAGCTTCGCTCTCGCCGCGTCCTGGCACGTGGCTCAGGCGAGAAAAAGAACACCATCGGTCTTTGCGGATGGAAGGATGGCATACACAGAAAACCAAAGGGAGTTTACGGGTGACTTTATTAGACTCAGTAGAGTTCATTAAGAGTTAAGCCAAGTAGCTAGATACAGAAGTAATCCCGCAAAACATTTTGTGTCACAGCAGCAGTTAGAAAATTAAATCTTTTTGGGGCACCTGAGTGGCTCAGTCGGTTAAGCGTCCGGCTTCGGCTCAGGTCATGATCTCACAGTTGGTGGGTTCGAGCCCCGCGTCAGGCTCTGTGCTGACAGCTCAGAGCCTGGAGCCTGTCTTTGGATTCTGTGTCTCCCTGTCTCTCTGACCCTCCCCTGCTCATACTCTCTCTCTCTCTCTCTCTCTCTCTCAAAAATAAATAAAACATTTTTTAAAAAAATTTTTTAAAGAAAGAAAATTAAATCTTTTTAAAGGTACCATTCACAGGGGCATCAGAACCTAACAGATACCAAGGAGTATATCTAAAAAATGTGCAGCACATTCTAAGAGAAAATTCTAAAACTTTATTGAAAGACATTTAAGGAAAACTTGAGTAAGTGGAGAAATATTCCATGTCCGTGGATTGGAAGACTCAGTATTGCAAAGACTTCTGTTCTTCCCAGATTGATAAAGGGAATTTAAAGGGCCATGAATAGGGCATCTGGGTGGCTCAGTCGGTTGAACATCCGACTTCAGCTCAGATCATGATCTCACAGTTCGTGAGGTCAAGCCCCGCATCAGCGCAGAGCCTACTTCAGATCCTCCATCCTCCTCTCTCTCTCGGCCTCTCCTCTGCTTGCACTTGCTCACGCTCGCATGCGCTCTCTCTCTCTCTTTCTCAAAATGTTTACAAAAAAAGAAAGGGCCATGAATAGTCAGAGCATGGAACAGGACAAAGTGAAAGAACTTAGTTTAACAGATACTGAGCCTTATTTTAAGGCTGTAGGAGCTGAGACTTGGGTATTGGTGCTGGGAGAGCCGTGCAGGAGAACATTCCAGGGCTGTAGACAGGGGATCAAGGACAGAGGGGACACAGGCAGCAGTGGGAAAGAAGGGTCATTTCAGAAATGGCACATAAACTTCCTTTTGCAAAACAAAAGAGTAATGCTAAGCTTTTGTTTCCTAGTGGGGGGAACCTGCCATCTGCCTCACTTCGTCATACAAGAAATTAGCACCTGTTAATGAAGAATCCCACGTTTACTCCATGTTGTTAGTAACTGAATCCAACTTTATTCCCCCGCTCACCTTGTACTAAGAATAGATACGTTGGAAGGACAAGATGACATCATAGCTGAAGGTCTGGCTCTCTCCTTTTAGCAAGATTGCTTGTTTGTTTCCATTTTGAGTGAGCGTTCTCTTGTCTGTGGGCTCACGACTTCCGTATTTTCTTAGACCCACTTGGGACCCGTGCACTTGCCTTTGAGAAGGCCGCATGAGAGCTCCCGGAGGTGCTGTGGTTACACTGTGGTCTCTCTCCTTGGAAATCAAGCGCTTCAGCTGCTTAGCAAACATTCCGTGGTGACCACGAAGTAGTTGACGGCTCATGAGTGTGTACCTTTGGGGGGAGGGGATCCCTTGAGGCGACATTCTGCAGGCTTACAGTTTTGGCAGTCTCTTTATTTTCTCTTTATTTCGTTGGGGTCATGGTCATTTGGAAAAAGCCATCTCCAGAAAGGCCTGGTTCTCCTGTCTTCTTTGCAACTGTTGTGCTGAAACGTGGTTCTTTATTGTATCTTGAAGTGTTTTCTGTTCATCACCGCCACCACTTGTCACGTAGAAGTGGGCTTGGCTGTTTAATCGTTCTTCTGTCCACCGACAGCTCGCATGATGCCTCCTCGCATATAGCTACAGTTCGGTGAGTCAGCCTCCCCATATCCCACGCATCGTGGTTCAAGCGGGTCGTGTCCCCACTCTGCCCCGTCTGTGACTGAGGCACACAAGACGCTTGCAGCACCATGAAGTTGGCTATGATACGGTTAGCGGCTCAGGAATGACTTTTTAAAGCCTGCAGTGGCTCCTTGTTGCCTGGCAGCCCGGCGCTCTCAGGCACACGCCCCCACGGCCCGTCCGTTTGCAGGTTACGTGTTGGCACAGCTTACATGTTATTCTTTGCAGAAGAAGAAAGCGTGAGTACCTAGAAGTTCTGCTGTTACCACCTTGGGCCCCCTGGGGCTCACCCCCCACTTTGGAGGTCAGGGATCAGAGGAACGAGGCCATTTCCAGTGACTTCTCTGGTGCCGTGGATGTAGGAGCACTGCCCTCCCTCCCGGCGGGGACCAGGAGCATTAATGGGGCACCCTCACCCTACTCTGATGGTAACCTTCCTCGAGCATCCCTGTCACTTATAAATTACAGGCTTCCTTTCAGTAAATATGTTTTTAAAAGAACGACACAGTTGTGTCTCCGCCTCGTTTGTGCTGTTTCCCACGCCACAGGTTAGTGTCTTCCCAGCTCCTGGTGTGTCCCTACATTTTGCTCCTAGGTATCATTCCGGATTGACCTGAAAATAATTGGGAAGTGTCCCAAGTTCACAGTAACAGAGTTATGAGGACCCTGGGACGGAGTGGGTGGGGGTGGGAACTGAAAGATTTATACAGACCCAAGGTACCTTGTTTGTGGTATCATCGGTATAGAAGAATGTAATAGCTCCTAACTTAATAATAAACCAAAACCCATAAAAACCTAGGAATAAACATAACCAAAGAGGTGAAAAATCTATACACTGAAAACTATAGAAAGCTTATGAAAGAAATTGAAGAAGACACAAAAATGGGAAAATATTCCATCCTCCTGAATTCAAAGAACAAACATTGTTAAAATGTCGATACTACCCAAAGCAATCTACATATTCAATGCAATCCCTGTCAAAATAACACGAGCATTCTTCACAGAGCCAGAACAAACAGTCCTAAAATTTGTATGGAACCAGAAAAGACCCCGAAGAGCCAAAGCAATCTTGAAAAAGAAAACAGAAGCTGGAGACATCACAATCCCGGACTTCAAGATGTATTACCAAGCTGTCATCATCAGTACGGTATTGGCACAAAAACAGACACTCAGATCAATGGAACAGAATAGAGAAGCCAGAAATGGACCCATAAACATATGGCCAACCCATCTTTGACAAAGCAGGAAAGAATATCCAGTGGAATAAAGACAGTCTCTTCAGCAAGTGATGCTGGGAAAACTGGACAACGACATGAAAAAATGAACCTGGATCACTTTCTTACACCACACACAAAAATAAACTCAAAATGGATGAAAGACCTAAACGTAAGACAGGAAGCCATCAAAATCCTAGAGGAGAAAGCAAGCAAAAACCTCTTTGACCTCGGCCACAGCAACTTCTTACTTAACACGTTATCTCCGGAGGCAAGGGAA
>CM053560.1:2836095-2859505 GCA_028646485.1 Cryptoprocta ferox | reverse complement strand
GTTTATCCAAGGATACAGGTATGCTGTTTCGAAGGGGCACATGCACCCCCGTGTTTATAGCAGCACCATCGACAATAGCCGAAGTATGGAGCGAGCCCAAATGTCCATCAACGGATGAATGGATAAAGAAGATGATGTGTGTATACACAACGGAGTAGTACTCAGCAATCAAAAAGAATGAAATCTTGCCATTTGCAACTACGTGGATGGGACTGGAGGGTAATATGCCAAGCGAAATTAGTCAGAGAAAGACAAATATGATATGACTTCACTCAAATGAGGAATTTAAGATACTAAACAGATGAACATAAGGGGAGGGAAGCAAAAAGAATGTAAAAACGGGGGGGGAGGGGACGAAACATGAGAGACTCTTAAATACTGAGAACAAACAGTATTTTGCTGAAGGGGTTGTGGGAGGGGGAGGGGCAAAATGGGTGAGGGGCATTAAGGAATCTACTCCTGAAATCATTGCTGCACTCTATGCTAACTAACTTGGATGTAAATTACACAATAAACAAATTTAAAAATAAATAAATAAGTGAATAAATAAAATCAGAAAAAAAAAGAAATAATAGTAAAAAAAACATTCTCTACCCAGACCTGTGATCATGTCTTTTATTTCTTCCTTGTCCTAGGTCAGCAGTTTCAGTATCGAGCTGGACTTGTCCTGGGCAGATGTGCTTCTAACCCCCTTTCCTAGTTAAAGGCCCCCTGACACTGGGGGTCCCGGCAGCACCAACAGGCTGCAACTGAGTTTTGTCCCACATGATGCCACTTAATTGTTCTCTGTTGGGGTCAAGACTTTATCGACACATCCTGAAACAGTTCAGTTGGTCAGTGTTGTTAGTCTGTATGCAATTTAAAATTAAAGTAAGCCACTGTCCCTCGTGGGAAAAATTCAAAGTCCATTTTTTTTTTTTTTATTCTGCTTCTTGGAGGTAATGTAAGGTTTGGGTCAAGTCCAATGTCGTGGTTTATTACTTAGGAGTCGGGCAGCGTTGGATACCAAATACAGAAGTGTTAGGTACCCACAGTGCCAGGCCTGGTTAGTTTGGTAACATTTGGTTCACATTACAGGGATAATCAGAAGAGTAGTCAAATACAGGTTCAAGTCTGTCACACCTCATTTTCTTCTTTCAGGAAGTTTTTGTTTGTTTGTTTTGTTTTGTTTTTACTTTTTAAATTATGAAATTGTAAAAATAGCCAAATGTTTTAGGAAACAGAATTAAAGCGATTAAATTTTTTAATGTTTGTTTATTTTGGGGGAGGGGGGAGAGGGAGAGGGAGAGGGGCAGAGAGAGGGAGACACAGAATCCGAAGCAGGCTCCAGGCTCTGAGCTGTCCGCACAAGAGTCCGATGTGGGGCTCGAACTCACGGACAGCGAGATCGTGATGTGAGCTGAAGTCGGACACTTACCCGACTGAACCACCCAGGCGCCCCAAGAGTTCATGAGATTATCATCACAGACTCTTCTATAAACTATAAATGAAGTAGTACAGTAACACCTTAGCTGTCTGGAACCCTGGAAGAATTGACAGTTTCCAGGAGGCTGAGGTTTTATTGCCTTTCGGAAGAATTTTAGATAGAAAACTTTAAATCTGTTTTGCTCTGCTCTTCCTTCTTAATCGGAATAGATTTGTTTTAGTGTTTTTGGTAACAACTTTGTCCTTATCCCGAATGTCCATTCTTATTACTGTGTTAAAGGAGTGAATGATGCTTTCGGATGCTTTTGAGGTACATGAGACTTGACGCCACCCGGGGGACCCCCGGGTGCCCTTGCTTCAGCGTGTATTATGCTGCCATGTCTGTGATCTGCCACTTAATGGCGCGGTGGCCTGGGGCAGCCGCGTGAGGCTCTCAGTGTCTGGGTCCTCGGGTGTCTCTCGGGGTAAACCGAGGCGTCTTCGTTTCCTGTGGAGTCAAGAACATGAGTATCCCAGAGAGCTTCCAGATCTCCAGGCCGCGACTACAAAATGAGCCCGTTCAGGGGAGCGAGGATTGCAGTCAAGCAAGGAGGTGATGCCGAAAAGGAAACCTTCTCGTTGGAAGAGGTTGAACCCAAACACCGTAACGATCATCACTCTTTTCAAATGATGGAACAGATGCCATCTCAGAATGTTTATGAATCAAAGTCTGGTTCCCACGGGTCTCCTGAGTACCCCTGGGGCAGAATCCCCTGATCCCCTCGCCGAGGGGCACTGGGTCCATGTGGGTGGCCAGGTCTGAGTGCCTGCTGTATGCAAGCCTCGTTAACTGGGCGGTAGGGTGCACGGAGAACTAGAAAACACTGGAAAACGTAGTCAGTTGGCCGGTGCCTTCAGGGAGCCTGTGGGGGGAAGCGGGAAGCAGGAAATACGAGGCAGGATGGCTGGAACGCGGAAAGCAGCAGCAAGTGCTGAACTCGCAGCAGCTAGTCTAACTAGTCTAACTAGTCTAACTAGGAAGGGGGAGAGCCCTGAGCAGGAAGGGGGAGCTGGGAGGACCCTCGGGCGAAGAGGGTGAGGGGCGTGAGGGCACGATGCTGAGACAGGAAAGCCCAAGGGCCCAGAGGAGCGCCCTGGGGCGCAGGCAGGTGTGGGGTCTCGGCTTTGGGCGCTAAACGTTGTGTAGGACCCCCAGTGGGCTCTTGTTTATGTGGGTTTAGCTACCGAGATTGACCATGTTCCAAATGAAAGCAGAAAAGATAAAGCGTATATTTATTAATTCATATAAAAATAACAAGCCCGTGTGTTCCCTTTGGCAGCATATGTATTAAAATTAAAAATAATAAGCCTGGGGCGCCTGGGGGGGCTCAGTCGGTTAAGCATCCAACTTCAGCTCAGGTCATGATCTCACAGTTCGTGGGTTCGAGCCCCGCGTCGGGCTCTGTGCCGACAGCTCGGAGCCTGGAGCCTGCTTCCGATTCTGTGTCTCCCTCTCTCTCTGCCCCTCCCCTGCTCGCGCCCTGTCTCTCTCTGTCTCTCAAAAATAAACATTAAAAATGATAATAATAAGCCTGGCACATGGAACAGAAATAACGTCTTTATGAGCGGAGCCATGTTTTATGAAAGAAAAAGTGAGAGGGCGCCACTGTTCTCTACCTGTGTGTGCACCTCTCCCCGCTGCCTGGCTTACTGGGGGGCGGCCGGATTCTCCTGTCCGCTGCTGCCTTCAGTCTGTCGCCGTACGTCTTGGCTGAAGTGTATGAGGACGCGTGTTTGGGGAGGGGGGGACGAGGATCTTAATATCCTTTGCACATAGTTCCGGACATTTTCTTTGCTATTACACCAAAACCTAAACGGGCAGTGTCTAGAAGGAATCTGTAAGGGGGAGTCGGAAACTATTTGGTGAGCCGTGCGTACACTTTATTCCGTTAAAATCCAGTGGACGGAGTTGCACTTCGAGTGACTCTTTTGCCCTTGAAGGACCTCGTAATGCCATTTATTGATCACTTTGAAAATTGTGGTTCGCTGAGTCTTGCAAATCTTCTGAGACACTTTGCAAATGTCGCACACGTTTCAGTGCCTATGTCAGTAAATCCCATTCGTTAGCGTCACCCCCAGGCTCCTCCTCGCCCCAGGGAGGCTGTCACGCTCACGCTGGCAGAGAGCTTTCCAGACGCTGCAGAATGCTGGAAAACCGTACCGAGCTCCATCGCTTCCCAGCCCTCAGGTGGCCCTCCAGGCTCGTCTCTTCCCCCCATTGTGTCACGGCGACGATCCCCTGAAGAAATCACGCGTACGTGCGGCCACGGCGTGTAGTGTGGCACGTGCCCAGGCAAGCACCCGCTCAGTGAAGGTGGGCGCCGTGACACTGCCGCACCGTCTGTGCTGCTGCCATCATCGAGATCACTAGGCGTCGCATCTGGTGCGAGGTGACCGGAGCCCAGAAGGAACGAAAGGTGTTGTCGCGCGCCAGGGCGGTGACTCCGTGTGTCGGCAGCCGCTCGTTCCGACAGGCCTCAAACTGACGGCACTTGCTCTGTGTTTGCAGGAAGCCAGGGGACACCCCTGTGCCCCCCCTCGTTCCGGGGGCCCCAGCACGGGGCCAGCGTGTGATAGTAGCCAGGGGTCGGGCGATCGCTGCCGAATGGGGGAATGCGTTCAGGGGGCTTATTTTGAACAGTGCCCTCGGTGTGGTTTCAGAGAGTAAATAATACGGGAATTTTCTCCGAAGCGTATGAGCTGAGCAGCGACGAGCCGTCGTTTTTCTGTGCGGGGAGTGTTTGACCTCTCTTCACCCCCACCCTGTGCCTTCTCCTGAATCTCCATTAAATCAAAATAAAAATAGTGGAAGGCTTAAAAGTGTTTCGCAGTAATCTTGGGTTAAGCATCTTTGCGATCAATATACTCTGCTTTCTGCTTTTCAGATGTTCCTCCTGCCGATCAAGAGAAGCTTTTTATCCAGAAGTTACGTCAGTGTTGTGTCCTCTTTGACTTTGTTTCCGATCCACTAAGTGACCTAAAGTGGAAGGAAGTAAAACGAGCTGCTTTAAGTGAAATGGTAGAATATATCACCCATAACCGGAATGTGATCACAGAGCCTATTTACCCGGAAGTAGTCCATATGGTAAGTGATTACAGTTCGACCGGCGCGTCCCGCCCCTGAGTGACACGCAGGGCTCTGGTGTCCTTAGCATAAGCTGCGATGTTTGAGCCTAACACGACACTTCCCGCAGAAAAGTCCTCTTGTTGCAAAATTCGTACTTGGAGAAGGAAAGTCTTCGTACTGTGTCCTGTGTCACAGCGGAAACAGTGAGGGAACCGGGTACCTTCTCGGTCCTGTCGAAGTGTCCTGTGTGTCAACTCCCACGAGTACCCCACGGGCCACACACGTGAGGGCCCTCATCGGGATGTACTGTCTTACCCTATTTGATGTTAATAGAAGTAAACGTGTTGTCCATACACGCGCAGGAAAGCTTTAATGATGGGGCGGAGTTAAATAGTGATGGGACCAGGGCACCCGGGTGGCTCAGTCGGTTGAGCGTCCCATCTCACAGCTTGTGAGTTCGAGCCCCGCGTCAGGCCCTGTGCTGACAGCTCAGGGCCTCGAGCCTGCTTTGGATTCTGTGTCCCTCTCTTGCTCTGTGCCCCTCCCCTGCTCATGCTCTGTCTCTCTCTCTCTCTCTTTCTCGAGAATAAATGAACATTCAATGATAATAATAATAATGGTGATGGGACCACGCTCGTGTCGGGACGGTCGCCCTGGGGTTCATTCTTGGCTTCACTCAGCCCAAATCTCAGGCCTCTGGTCTCCTGCCTCACCGCCTCTTTCCAGGCCCTTTGCAGAATCCCATCTCAAACTCGCGCTGTTTGACACTGAACTCATTTTCTGCTGGGTGTTTTTTGAATGGTTGATGTCTCATCCGCGTCTGAAATTAATACTCCCTGGTTCTAAGGGAGGCCTTGTTGCTTAATATAAAATGTTATATCCTGATTTTCACTGAACTCCTCCTAAAGTTACTGATTTTTCCCCCCAAAGTTGTATGTTTCGGAAGTGACTAATCTTACGACCTAAACTATGTTTATTTCTCACTTTAGTGTGTTCGCTTTGGAAGAAGAATTTGAAAGCCGTGTTCATTTTTGTACTTTTCATAAGCTGTTGTGTCAGAAGCCGGTATCAACTTGATTATTTTAACTCGTTGTTGTTAACTCTTTTAAAGTTGAGAATTTACCAGCGTGTGGTCAGCCCGAGGCTGCAAGAGCCGTGTGGGTTCCTTCCCGACCCACGCGTGACGAGCGCCCTGGCGTTTTCCCTGTTCGGGCTAAGGAAAACAGGGGTCTCTTTTTTCTCTCCTTAACTTCAACTCTCACTTACTTTGGAAGGCCTCCCTAATGCCAGAATCTCCAAGGACAATCCAGTATTTTCCCCAACACCTTCATAATTTTGTTGTTCACAATACACTTTATCATCTTCCTGGAACTGTGTTTGTTTATGGTGCAGGAGGGGGTAGAATTTTATTTTCTCGTAAAATGATAGAAAAATCATTTGTCTCTGTATCATGTATTGAACATTCCCTTTTCCCCATTGATTTTAAATGCTTCTTTATTGCATATTAAATTTATTTTATCTTTAAATTTGGGGCGCCTGGGTGGCTCGGTCGGTTAAGCACCTGACCTTGGCTCACGACATGATCTCGCGGTTGGTTCATGACTTCGAGCCCTGCGTCAGGCTCTCTGCTGTCAGTGCAGGGCCTGCTTTGGATCGTCTGTGTTCCTCTCTCTCTCTCTCTGCCCCCCCACCCCCTGGTTGTGCGCATGCACTCTCTCTCTTGCTTAACAATAAACATTAAAAAATTATTTAAAAAAGAATAAGTCCATTTATTAATATACATAAAATGTATAAGGACATCAATTTTATATATTAAATCACGTGGTTGGAAGGTTTTTCCATTTTTTTAATGTTTTATCTATTTATTTTGAGAGAGAGTGGGAGCAGGGGAAGGGCAGAGAGAGAGAGTCCCAGGCAAGCCCCACGCTGTCAGCGCGGAGCCCGACCCGGGACTCAACCTCAAGAACCGTGAGCTCATGACCTGAGCTGAGATCAGGAGGTAGACACTTAAGCTAGTGAGCCCCCAGGTGCCCCCAGTTTTTGCATTTCTAAGGAGGAAAGAGTCTGCAGAGCCTGAGGCTTCGGGCGGCCTGGTTAGGGTCCGAAGCCCGGCTCCGAACCAGCCTGCTGCCCCGCTCAGGTCAGGCTCCTTGTGTTTACATGCAAGCGCACATCACCTGGGCGGCTCAGCCCGCTAAGCGGCCGACTCTTGATATTGGCTCAGGTCATGATCTCACGGTTCGTGGGATCGACTCCCTGGTTGGGCTCTGCTAGGGCAGAGCCTGCTTGGGATTCTCTCTCCCTTTCTCTCTGCCCCTCCCCTATTCATGCTCTGTCTCTCTCTCTCTCTCTCTCTTTCTCCCTCTCTTTCTCAAAATAAATGAACATTAAAAAAGTAAGAGAAGTGCACGTTACCAGAACTGCTCAGGGTGCTTAAAGCCCTGGAACTTTTGTTTAGATTAAATTATCATTACTTCTCTCCCCGTTAGTAATCGTGTCCTAGCCGGGTTCTCTTCCTGCTGTCTTCACTGTGTCCCCACCCCAAAAGTCAGGTTGGTCTTTGGAGTGTTGGACAGTTGACCCTCTAAAGTACTTAACAGACGCTTATCGAGCATCCCTTATGGGCCAGGAACTTTTTTTAGGTGAGGAAATTGGTGAACAGTATTTCTGCCTTCCCAAAGCTTTCCGCTTCGTGGGGACAGGCATGAGGAAGAAAAATGTGGCCAGGATGACGGTTGGTGGTGGGGTCTTGCCCTCTGAGAGGTGGAGACTGGGTGCCGAACTCACGCGGTCCGTGGAAGGCCTCCATCCCGAGCCGTGCCTGGACCCAGCAGTGCAGGTGGCAGAGATGCGAGTCCCTTCCTGGTTCATCGGACGCCGCCTGCTTTGCTGACCCCTGAAGCACTTAGCCAGCCCCCTTGAGCACTGCCTGTTACGTGTGTGTGTTCCGTCGTGGTATTTTTAAAGACGTTAATTTCCACTTACTCTGTAGAATCCAAAGCTCTGTAGGTGCCATACTCCTTTTACTACTGCTTTTTTTTTTAATGCTCATTTATTCATTTTGAGAGAGCACACTTGAGGCAGAGGGAGAGGGAGAGAGAGAATCTCAAGCAGGCTTCATGCTCCGCGTGGAGCCCAACGTAGGGCTTGATCCCATGACCTTGAGCCCCTGTCCAGAGCTGATATTAAGAGTCGGGCGCTCAACCAACTGAGTCACACAGGCAGCCCCTTATGCTACTTCTTTTAAATATGTTGCCTGTTAGGGGCGCCCGGGTGGCTCAGTCGGCCGGACATCCAACTTCGGCTCCGGTCATGATCTCACAGTGTGAGTTCGAGCCCCGTGTTGGGCTCCTCACAGACAGCGTGGAGCCTGCTTTAGATTCTCTCTCCCCCTCTCTGTCTGCCCCTCCACCCGCTCGCATGCACGCACTCTTTCTCTCTCTGAAAATAGATAAAGTTTAAAAATATATATATTGCCTGTTAGACTGGACTACTATGTAGTTTTTGAACAAACATTGAGAGATCATTCACATACATACAGTTCACCCATTTAAAATACACAGTCCTGGGACACCTGGGTGGCTCAGTCAGTTAAGCATCCAACTTCGGCTCAGGTCACGCTCTCACTGCTCATGAGTTCGAGCCCCATATTGGGCTCTGTGCTGACAACTCAGCGCCTGGAGCCTGATTCAGATTCTATCTTCGTCTCTCTGCCCCTCCTCTGATCTCTCTCTGTCTCTCTGTCTCTCATTTATTTATAAAATAAAACATAAATAATAAAATCTACAATCCCATGGTTTTTAATATATTCACAGTACTGTGCAATCATCATCACATCTAATTGTTTATAACATTTTCATCCCTCTCAAAATAAACCCCATGCCCATCAACAGTCACTGCCTGTCCTCCCTAACCTATCATCCCCAACCTCTGGCAGCCACTTCTTGCCCTTCTGTCTCTGTAGAGTCGCCTGACCTGGATGTTTCCTGTGACTAGAATTGTATGACATGTGGCCTCCTTCACTTAGCATGATGGCTTCCATGTGGTGGCCTGTATCACCACTTCTCCATGTCACATATACCGCATTTTTATTTATCCATTCATCCATGGATGGGCATTTGGGTCGTTTCTGCTACTTGGCAGTCACGAATATGCCGCCGTGAACACTCCCGTACAAGCATGGTGTGCACGTGTGTTCTCGTTTCTCTGGAGTATTTACCTGGGAGCAGAGCTGCTGGTCCCATGTTAACTGCGTGTTTAACATTCGGAAGACCCGGGCGCCTGGGTGGCTCAGCCGGTTGAGTGTCCGACTTCGGCTCAGGCCATGATTTCATGGTTCGTGAGTTCGAGCCCCCCGTCGGGCTCTGTGCTGACAGCTCAGAGCCTGGAGCTGCTTCAGATTCTGTCTCTCCTTCTCTCTCTGCCCTTCCCGTGCTCACGCTCTGTCTCCCTCTCCGTCTCTCTTGCTCTCAAAAATAGTAAACATTTTTTAAAAATCAGCTTTTTCACAACGGGTTTGCCACCAGAGCACAGGTGTCGTGAAAACCACCGCTAAAGCTAAACCAAAATGGGAAAGGAAAAGACTCATATCAACGTTGTCATCATTGGACACGTAGATTCGGGCAGGTCTTCCACTACGGGTCCTCTGATTATCAACGTGGTGGGATCGACAAAAGAGGTATCGAAAACTTTGAGAAGAGGCTGCTGAGATGGGAAAGAGCCCCTTCAAGTATGCCTGGGTCTCAGGTAAACCGAACGCTGAATGTGAACGTGGTATCACCATTGATATCTCCCTGTGGGAATTCGAGACCAGCAAGCACTATGTGACCATCATCGACAGCCCAGGACACAGAGACTTTATCAAAAATATGATTACAGGCACATCTCAGGCCGACCATGCTGTCCTGATCATTGCTGCTGGTGTTGGTGAAGTTGAAGCAGGTTGGGCAGACCCGTGAGCATGACTTTCTGGCTTACACTCTGGGTGTAAAACAACTCAACTGTTGTTGTTAACAAAATGGATTCCACCGAGCCAGCCTACAGCCAGGAGAGACGAGGAAGTCGTGAAGGAAGGCAGCACCTACAGTAAGAAAATTGGCTACAACCCCAACACAGTAGCATTTGTGCCAGTTTCTGGTTGGAAAGGTGACAACGTGCTGGAGCAAGCGCTCACGTGCCTTGGTTCAGAGGCTAGAGAGTCACCCGTACAGATGGCAGCGCCCGTGTGACCACACTGCAGAAGCTCTGGATTGCCTGCTGCCACCAACTCGTCCAGCTGACAAGCCCTTGCATCTGCCCCTCCAGATGTCTACACAGATGTCTACAGAATTGGTGTTATTGGCACAGTCCCTGTGGGCCGAGTGGAGACCGGTGTTCTTCAACCAGGCACGGTGGCCACTTTTGCTCCAGTCAGTGTCACAACTGAAGTAAAGGCTGTTGAAATGCACCATGAAGCTTTGAGCGAGGCTCTTCCTGGGGACAATGTGGGGGCTTCGATGTCAAGAACATATCTGTCAAAAGACATTCATCGTGGCAATGTGGCTGGTGACAGCAAAAATGACCCACCAATGGAAGCAGCTGGCTTCACAGCTCAGGTGACTATCGTGAACTGTCCAGGCCAAATCAGTGATTGTCACCCAGCTCACATCGCCTGCAAGTTTGCTGAGCCAAAGGAGAAGATGGACTGTCATTCCGGAAAAAAAGCTGGAAGGTGGTCCCGAGTTCTTGAAGTCTGGTAACGCTGCCATCGTTGATATGGTTCCTGGCAAGCCTGTGTGTGTTGAGAGCCTCTCTGACTGTCCTCCCCCTGGGCCGTTTTGCTGTTCGTGACATGAGGCAGACAGTTGCTGTGAGTGTCATTAAAGCAGTGGACAAGAAGCCAGCTGGAGCTGGCCAGGTTACCAAGGCCGCCCGGGAAGCTCAGAAGGCTGAATGAATATTGTCCCTAATACCTGCCACCCCAGCCTAATCCTCAGTGGAAGAACGGGCTCACAGCTGTTTGTGCCAATTGGCCACTTAAGTTTCATAGTAAAAGACTGGTTAATGGTAACAATGCATCGTAAAACCTTCAGAAGGAAAGGAGAATGTTTTGTGGACCATTTGGGTTTTTGTGTGTGTGGCAGTTTTACGTTATTCGTTTTGAAAATCAGTACTTGTTAATGGAAACAACTTGACCAAAAATCTGTCACAGAATTTTGAGACCCATTAAAACAAAAGTTTAATGGGGGGGGGAAAAAACAAAACAAAAAAACATTTGGAAGACCTACCAGACTGTCCCAAAGTGGCTGCCCCGGGACGCGCCCCCACCAGCAGGGCACAAGGGCTCCAGTGTCCCCACGTTGTCCACACGCATTACCGGTAGCCATCCGGGTGGGGGTGAAGTGGGAACTTGCTGTGGCTTTGATTTGCGTTTCCCTAGTGACCGACGATGGTGAGGGAGGGTGAGCATCTTTGCATGGGTGCCGTACACTTTCCTACACAGTAGACTTCGGTCCTAGTGTGTCACAGAGTGTCCCGGATCATCCAGCCCGTTAATTTTCAGATTGAAAGAGGAGAGTGAAAGGGAACCGGACCCATGGGGGAGCTCCCAGCATCTAGAGTCTCAGGCCTGCGTCACGTAAACTTCATTATCTCTTCCTTTCAGTCCTATTTTAAATATAACCAACCATCTGTTTGTTTGTTTGTTTCAATTAAATTCTCTGGTTCCATCTGTCTTTCAGGCATTGGCATTTTTCTTATAGTCAACACACCGATAGAAAAACCATTGTTTTCAGACACCCATTTTTACTTAAGTGACTCAAAGACAAACTGGTGATTCAAATGAACGTTAGCAAGCGTTTTCTCAAAGAACAGACAGAATGAGAATGTCGCTTAAAGGAGAAAAAGTGAGAGTGTTTGTTGTCACTGCAGAGTTCGAGTTTCCGGGCAAAAGTGTTGACTTTTGGGAAATTTGTATCCACTCAGTGCGAGCATCAGCTTGCCGGGGCCCCGGGCTCTCCTGCTCAGATCAGTGACCAAAACGGGATTTTTAATACACGTGGCAAAATGCGTCCCCCCTGGAAGATCTACACGATCCACTGAACCAGTATTTTCCCAATGGCCCGTCAGTGACGTTCCGTGATCGTTCGTGGGCCAGAGAGCCATTCAAAGTGCAAGACACACTATTGGGTCTTAATGTAGAGACCACCTCACTGATAAGAGAAACTACCGTGTGTCAAGTTTGGGGGTAGCATCAAAGGAGTCCACGGTTTTCTGAAAAGGGCCTATTAATTATTCCTCCCTTTTCCAGCTGCACCACGTAAAAGACATTTCCTTCCTGTATTTCAAGGAAACCAACATTCAGAACATAGAAGCAGACATGAGAAGCCAGCTGTTTTCTACTAAGCCAGGCAGTAAAGAGATTAGCAAAAATGTAAAAAATGCCACTCTTCTCGCTAAATTTGTGTTTGTTTTGCAAAATGCAGTTTGACCCCTGAACAGCACAGGTTTGAACTGGGGCGATCCAGTTATACACAGATTTTATATATATATATATATATATATATATATATATATATATGTATATAAATACAGTACAGTACCAGAAATGTATTTTCTCTTCCTTGGGATTTTTCTAGCATTTCGTTTTCTCTAGCTCACTTTATTGTAAGAATACGTATGCTACATATAACATCCGAAACGCGTGTTAGTTGATGTTTCTGTTATCAGTAGGACTTCAGTCACCGGTAGGCAATGAGTAGTTTTAAGTTTTGGGGGGAGTCAGAAGTTACATGCAGATTTTCAACTGCGCGGTGGGTTGACCCCCCCAGCTCCTGCATTGTTCAGGGGTCACCCGTATTTTATGTACCATGAGATTTAAAGACATAACTGACATTGTTATGAAAAAACTTTTCTCATAAATGTATGTTATTTATATTGACACAGTGGGCTTCTTTTTTTTTTCCTTTTTTTAAGTTCATTTATTTATTTTGAGAGAGACAGAGACAGCGTGAGTCAGGGAGAGGCAAAGAGAGAGGGAGACAGAGAATCCCAAGCAGGTTCCATACTGTCAGCGTGGAGCCCAGTGAAGGGCTCGAACCCACAAACCATGAGGTCACGACCTGAGCCGAAACCAAGAGTCAGACGCTTAACCAACTGAGCCCCCCACACACCCTGGGCTTAGTATTTTTTAATGGATTCATGTCTTTTTCATTTTTCTGGTTTAATTTCTAATGCAGTCGACATCAACAGAAATGACTTATAAACCAAAGCTCTTTGGGGTCGTAAGTAATGTTTAGGAGTTTAAAGGTCCGGAGACCAAAGGCTGAGAACCACTCTCCCAGAAGAGCGCTGCTCCGAGGCGACGGCAGCGCCACCCGGGTGCTTGTTAGAGATGTCGCTTCAGGGCCGCCTGGGTGGCTCTGACTTCAGCTCACATCGTAATCTCACAGTTCATGAGTTCGAGGCCCGCGTCAGGCTCTCTACTGTCAGCACGGAGCCCACTTCAGATCCTCTGTCTCTCTCTCTCTATCTGCCCCTCCCCTACTTGTTCTCATTCTCTCTCTCTCTCTCTCTCAAAATAAGTAAATTTTTTTTTAAATGTCACTTCTTGGGGCGCCTGGTGGCTCAGTCAGTTAAGCATCCGACTTCACCTCAGGTCATGATCTCGCGGTTTGTGAATTCGAGCCCCGCGTCGGGCTCTGTGCTGACAGCTCAGAGCCTGGAGCTGCTTCGGAATCTGTGTCTCCCTCTCTCTGTGCCCCTCCCCTGCTCATGCTTTGTCTCTCTCTTTCAAAAATAAATAAACATTAAAAGATTTTTAAAAAGTCACTTATTGGCTGCAGCCCTGTTTCTCCATGTCCTCCCAAGTCATTCTTCAGCACTCCAGAAGTTTAAGAAGAACTTCTGAGTGGCCTTCCTGCGCTGCCCCCTCTAGATGGAAGCCCTCACATGAGCCCTGCGACCGCCTGACCCTCCCCCAGGCTGTAAATCCCAGGAGAGCAGCCCTGGTTACACTGTCCTGTTTCTTCCTCTGAATTTGGCCGGCGCTTGTCGTCAGCTCCGCAGTTGTTCGTTCACTGGGGACTCTCCCGCGTAGACGAAGACGTTAAAACGAGTCTCCGTGGCAGTACAACCTGAAGGTCAGAGGAGTTGGTTAGCTCAGCGGCAGGATGAGCTGGGAGGTTCCGAGGCACTTGGCCTCAAACGGACCGCTCTAGAAGCGCCCGCGTCTGCGGTTCCGCGAACACTGTGAATGGACACGGCGCCTCCCCTGACCCCGTCCCCCTCACTTACGGGGACTACACCTGTTCCAGAGGAGGACGGTGCAAGCTGACGGTAGTAGCCGCTCCGGGACGGTGTGACGCAGGCATTTCCATGTAATATTTTTGTAATTTTTAAAACTTTTAATAACGATCATGTACCACATTTGTCATCGTTAGAAATCAGTAAGTGTATGTTTTTTTTTAAAACGACAGCACCGTGTGATGCCTGGGTGGCTCAGTAGGTTAGATGTCCGACCTCTTGATTTCGGCTCAGGTCGTGATCTCACAGCTCATGAGTTCAAGCCCTGCATCAGGCTCTGCGCTGACAGCGCGGAGCTTGCTTGGGGTTCGCGCTCGTGCTCGCTCGCGCTCTCTGCCCCTCCCCCACTCGTGCTCGCTCGCTCTCTCAAACATAAATAAACTTACTAATTTTTTTAATGTTTGTTTATTTTTGAGAGAGAGACAGAGCATGCCTGGGGGAGGGACAGAGAGAGACACACACACACAGAATCTGAAGCAGGCTCCAGGCTCTGAGCTGTCAGCACAGAGCCCGACGCGGGGCTCAAACTCACAGACGTGAGATCATGACCTGAGCTGAAGCTGGACACTTAACCGATTGAGCCACCCAGGCGCCCCAAAATAAACTTTAAACAACAGGAGGCTTTGTGTACGTAGTGTAATGGTAGTGCTGTTCTTGCCGGGACGAACGCTGGGTTTCCAGGGAAGGCAGCCCATCCCGTCACTGTCCTCTGCTGCTTGTAAATGCACAGATAGTGCTTTACAGGCTGTTTCTTTCATGCGTAGGGTTCAAGTCAGCATTTTCCAGTAAGGCCAAAGCAGTTCTTCTTGGGTCCCTGGGAGGGGGTTTACTGCCCACAGCCCCAGGGTTAACTGTCCTGTGCTCACTTGAGACTTGACATTGGACACTCTGCTTTGTCTAGTTTTACCTCTGATATTTACAGTGTGTTCTGGAAAGTACTACCCGTTGTAAGGGTGAAGGTATTTTGGAAATGGGAGAGGAATGCACATTTTGATTAAAGAAGGTCGTATATTAACCAGGAAAGCTTCAGATGGCCTACAGATTTCTTTCAAGTGAGGATTTAAATCAGGCATTAAAACGTATGGTGCTTTCTGAAATCAGAGAGTGATTTTTCTATTTTCAATATCAGTAATAACGATATCTCCTTTGAGATGTGTTCTTACTCTTTTTGGAGAATTCCCCTTTGTTTCGTTTAATGTTTTTAAACCATAAAAGAAATGCATGTTTGTTTTCTAATTGAAATAAATACAGAAGCATAGGAAGTAAAAGTTAATAGTTCTTCTTACTCTGTCCCTCCCCAGTTCTACCCATTCCCATCCCCACTTCCCCCACTGCAGACGTCTTATTTTTTCAGAAGACTTCTAAGAACTTTGGGGGGGGTGACAGATGTGTTCATTATCTTGATCGTATGATGGTTTCACAGAAGTATGCATATGATGAACATGTCAGATTGTAGGGGCGCCTGGGTGGCTCAGTCAGTTAAGGGTTCGAGCCCCACATCGGGCTCTTGGCTGTCAGTGCAGAGCCTGCTTCAGATCCTCTGTCCCTTGCACCTCTCTCTCTCTCTCACCCGCCCCCAAAATAAATAAGAACGCTTTTTTTAAATATCAGATTGTACACTTTAAACCTATACCATTTGGGGCACCTGGTGGCTCAGTCAGTTAAGCGTCCAACTTCGGCTCAGGGCATGATCTTGCAGCTTGTGGGTTTGAGCCCCGTGTCAGCACAAGCCTGGAGCCTGCTTCAGATTCTGTGTCTCCCTCTCTCTCTGCCCTTTCCCCGCTCGCTCGCTCGCTCTCTCTCTCTCTCTCTCTCTCAAAAATAAACATTACCAAAAAAAATTTTTTTAAAGCATATACCATTAATTGTGTCTCAATCATACGTCAGTAAAGCTGGGGGTTTTTAAAGCTCCTGCGTGGAAGAGTTTTTCTTTTGATGTAGGGGCGCAGTGGAGAAGGTACTGAGATGCTAAGGACGTTGTAAACCAAGGTTTGGGAACTTAGGGGCACGAAGTATCCTTTCATGACATGTTTTAAAATTAATTCTTAATTTACATAGAGCAAAGCGCACACTCTTTAGCGAACAGTTCAGTGAGATTTGATACGTATAATCATGGAGTCACCACCACCATCAACATCAAGAGCAGTTTCATTACTCCCCCAAAAATTATTTTTGTTACTCTTTTGTGGCCAAGGCTTCTCCTCCCCCGTTGTCCCTGGCCACACTGATCTGTCCAAAGCTCTACTATATTGTCTTTTCCAGAATGTCACGTCGGTGGGCTTGTGTGGTCTATAGCCTTTTGAATCCAGCTTCCTTCATTCTGCATAATGTGTTTGAGGTCCGCCCCACCAGTTCCCGTTAACTGCTCAGTGGTACCTCACTACACAGACGTACCACGTCACTACACAGACGTACCCCAGCTGAGGGGCATGTGGGGCAAGAGAACCACTGTAAATATTCATGTGCAAGTTGTAGACATAGGTTTTCATTTAACTCGGGTAAACAAGCAGCACTCCTGGGTCATGTCATATGTTTAACTTTCTAAACTGCTTTGCGAAGCAGCTGTGCCATTTTTGCACCCCCCCGCCCCCCACCATGTAAGGCTTGAAATTGCTCTGCGTCCTTGTCAACATCTGGGGTCGTCAGTCCTTTTAATCAATTTTGGCTTTTTTTTAAGATTTCATTTTGGGGCACCTGGGTGGCTCAATCGGTTAAGCATCCAGCTTACACTCGGGTCATGATCTTGCGGTTCACGAGGTTGAGCCCCGCATTGGGCTCTGTGCTGACAGCTCAGAGCCTGGAGCCTGCTTCGGATTCTGTGTCTCCTTCTTTCTCTGCCCCCCCCCCCCCACCCTGCTCCTACTGTGTCTCTCTCGATCTCTCTCAAAAATAAATTTAAAGAAAAAAAAACATTAAAAATTTTTAAAAAAAGATTTCATTTTTATTTTTAAGTAATCACTACACCCCACGTGAGGCTTGAACCCACAACCCCAAGATCAAGAGTCACATGTTTTACCGAGCCAGCCAGGTGCCCTTCTCATTTTGGCTTTGATTTGCATTTTCCTGGTGACTAATGATGCTGAACATTTTTTCCTGTGCTTATTCGTCATTTGTAGATCTTCTTTGGTGAAGTGTCTTTTCAGTCATTTGCCCATTTTTTAATTGGGTTGTTTTCTTATTATTCAGCTTGAGGCTTCTTTACATAATCTACATACACATCTTTGCCAGTTATATGATTTGCAAGTATCTTCTTTCAGTCTACGGCTTTTTTTTTTTTTTTAACACGGTGTCTTTTACAGAGTTTTAATTTAGATGAAGTCTAACTTACGATTTGTTTCTTTTGGTATCATGTCTGAAAAGTCTTTGCCTAACCCAGGCTCACAAAGATCTTTCTCTTAAAATTTTGATGGTTTTATAGGGTTTTTTAAATGTTTGTTTATTCATTTTGAGAGGAGGGAGGGGCAGAGAGAGGGAGAGAGAAAATCCCACGCAGGTTCCGCGCTGTCAGCGTGTGAGATCATGACCTGAGCCAAAATCAAGAGTCGGATGCTTTACTGATTGAGCCACCCAGGCGCCCCTATGGTTTTACAGTTTTGCATTTTATATTTAGGTCTGTGAGTCATTTTGGCTGAGGTTCATTTTTTAGCATATGGCTGTCCAACTATTCCACTTGTTGAAAAGACTAACTATTCTTTAAAATGCTTTTGCAGCCTTGTCAAAAGTCAGTTGACCATATTTGTGAGTCTGTTCCTGGACTCTGTTCTGTTCCATTGATTAGGGATCTGCTCACTGATACCATACCATCTTCATTACTGTCATGTCACTTCATAGTAAATTTTGAGATCAGGTAGTGTGAATCCTTCGATCTTGTTTTTCTTTCTCAAAGCTGTTTGCCTATCTAGTTATTTTTACCTTTCCATAGAAATTTTAGAATCAGTTTGGTTTTATCTACAAAATATCCTTCAGAGGTTTCGACTGGAATTGCACTGCTATGTAGATTTGGGGAGAACTGATACCTTAACCATAGTCCATGAACATAGTACGTCTCCATTTTGGCAGTTGTGGCTTTCTGTATACAGATCCTCCATGTGTTTTTTTAGACTCATAAATGTTTCATCTTTTGGTGCTGTTGTAATTAGGGCTGTTTATTTTCTATTATCTAATTGCTTATTGTCTTTTTCTTAACAGTCTGTCAAGTTTTATATCATGTTATCTAGTGCATAGATATTAGTATTATTTATTAGTTGACTCTTTTATCATTACAGAATGATCCTCTTTATCCCTGGTCATCTTAATTGCTCCAAAAACCACTTCGTCTGATGTCAATATAGCCACTTCTGCTCTCTCAACTCGTGTGAACCAGGGATGTCTTTTCCCTGACTTTTACTTTTGACCAATTTGTATGTTACTATTTAAAGCAGGGTTGTCGCAGACAGCATGGAGTTGCGCGTTACTTTTTTATTCAGTCAGATGTCTGCGCCTTTTGATTAATGAGGGTACGCAAACCACTTACTTTCAGTGTGAGTATTGATGTTGTCGGGGTTCAGTCTCCTGTCCTGCACACAGGATGTGCACGGGAATGTGCACATTCCCGGGGTAACACCTGGACTCTACCATGAGAGCAGCCTTGAACCAACCTCACAAATGAGGAAATGCACAGGTTTTCTCTTAAGATTGCCACTAGGAATTTTATTATTCACGTAGATTTTATATTACATTATTTGAGTTCATCAAAAATCCAGTTAGAATTATGTTTAAGATTGCATTCAGTGTGCACATTCCTTGCGGGGAAGTTATCTTTGTAATAGGATGTCACCCCACACCAGGGAAGGGAAGATTCCTCCATTTATTTGAATATTCTTCTGTGCCCTTTATTAGGGTTTTTATGCTCTCTCCACTGGGACCTTGTGACTGGGCAGCGAGTTCCTGGTGACCAAGGGGTCACTTCTGGGACTGTGTTCCTGGGCCCCTCCTGTTAATTACGTTCCGTAATTATGTCACTGCTAGTGGAGAAGGTGTTGATGTTACGTTTCCCGTTTCTGTTTTTGGTTTTTGTATCAGCCCAGCCTGCAGTGGTCTGTTCTGTTGCCTCTGTTGGCTTTTCCAAATTTGTTGTAATATTTACAAACACAATATTCTACTTTTGAAAAATGTTGAGGGGCACCTGGGTGGCTCAGGCGGTTGAACATCCCACTTTGGCTCAGGTCATGATCTCACGGTTTATGGGTTCGAGCCTCACATCAGGCTCCGTGCTGACAGCTCAGAGCCTGGAGCTGCTTCAGATTCTGTGTCTCCCTCTCGCTCTCTGCCCCTCCCCTGCTCACCCTCTGTCTCTCTCTCAAAAAATAGAAGTTGAAAAAAAAAAAAAGTTGATGGGCTCCCGTCCCACTTGTCCCCTCACCCCGCCAGCACCAGAATGCATGTCCTGACGTTCAGAACCTGGCGTTTCTGTTGCGGGAGGAAGAGCATCTGGACAAACTGAGATTTGGCCTTTGGTGGACTCACCTTTACAAATCCCGTTCACATGAATAAAACAGTAAAATAGTGGAATAGCCTTTGTGGTTGAAAAGGAAGAACTGAATAATCAGCCTTTCTTTCCTCATTGTCTCTGAAATTAGATTCCCAGTGCTCTTCTTACGAGTGTCCCTTCATGTCTTGGGCCTTCTGTGTTCTGCTGTGCCTCCGTTACATCAGGGCGTGAGCATTTTATTACTTCACCCATTGGTGGTGGATATTACAGATCCAGAAAGGCTTCATGACACCGCTGCATCTCAGCAGTGTCCCCTAAGGTCACCTCTCAAGCCAGTTGGGTTTGCATCTAATGCAGTGAGTGTGGCTCTCTGGAGGGGAGCATCTGCAGGGCCGATTTCACGTACGGAGAGGAGGAGTGTGGCGAAAGCAGGCGCTTCCTCCTCGTCCAGGGTCGGCCCCGCCCCCCACACGTGCGCGCCCGCGTGCGCGGTACCTGCACATGCGCGTTACTGTCCCATTTCACACGGGCCGGGCGCAGAGAGAGGATTCGCCCACTCTCAACACGTGAGAAAACCAACGCGTGCGCAGGGCCTGCTTCTGAGTCGGAAGGCGGCCCTGCGGGCTGTGTAGCCTGGTCCTGGCCGGGTCCACACCTCGGGGCGCACGCGCACTCGTTGGTGACTGCGTCTGGTCCAGGCTTCCCCTGGGTTTCTGTGGCACGGGGACGCTGGGGAGCACCGGGCGTGGTGCTCAGATGGAACGCCGTCCGCGCACGCGCACGTCCGCACACATCGCTCAGCTCCCTTGACCCCGAAGCCTCTGAGCCCAGAAGTAATCGGAGCCCGAGGGTAATTTGCGGCGGTTCTGCTCTGTTCCGGCTGTTAGTTCCCGTACCTTCAGCCTTTTCCGGAGATGAGCACAGCGCCGCGTGGTGGGAACGGTGGCTCGAAGTTACAGCGTGAGGGTTTTCTTGTCTTGTGAAAGAACTTCGCCAGTTAGAGTTGGCCAGTAATAAAGTTCCCGGATCGGGGATGGTCGTCCTCCAGGGATACAGAAATGAGGACTTGTGGGTTAAAAGCAAGTTGGCGTAGCAGCCCCGCAGACCCCTGCCTCCGCGGCTGGGATTTGGCCACACCGTGCGCCTGGCCTCACCTGGGGACGCCGTCCTGGGCTTCACGGCCCCCAGAATATAATCGGTTTACTGAAAATCGCACTAGCCAGCTGTCAGAGTTCGATCAGAGAAACTACCAGAAGGATAGAGAACCTGAGAGATGGATTTCCAGGAACTCCGTCGGGCGGGAGCTGACGCTGCCCCAGGGGGGTTCCTTCTTCCCCAGGAAAACCCACAGCGCTGCGCCTGGGATTTGCCGTCAGAGTGGATGAGGCCCCCCGTGTTCTCGAGGGTGATCTGTGCTCAGAGTCCTCGATTGCAGATGGTGGCTGCGGATACCTTCCCAGTGATGCTCGGCTTAGTGTGTGACAACGGGGGCTCCCTGTCTGGCGGGGTGGGTCAGGCCCTGCTTTCCTGGCCCTGGTTAGTCTCTCTGGGGGCAGCCTGGCCGGTGAGGAGCCCGAGTGGGGCCTGCCTGGGCCCGAGCAGAGTGGGAGCACAGCCCCCACCAGGGTGCTTGCTCCCCTGCACCCCAGTGGCAGCCGCTCCCTGTGTGGGACTCAGGCTGCCCCAGCGAGTCCCCGAGGGAGGCTCCCCCTCCCCACCCCGCTCTCATCCCAGCACCCCCAGTCTCTGGGTGACTGTGTGGGAGCCCCCAGCCATTTGCTTTGAGGGAGCATAGAAAACCCAGCTCACGAAGGCCACACTCCTTTACAGACCCCGGACCCCATCTGACTCTCCTCCGCACGCTTCCCCAGCCCTGGAAGGGAAGGGGTGAAAGGCTGTGGGGGTCCCAGGGCCAGTCTGCTGTCCTCTGCGAGCCCGGGGGAGCAGGACCCACCGGGGTGTGGCCTTGCCTTGGCGTGGGCGCTCCTCCTGTCTGCTTGCTGTCTTCTGTGGGCTTCGGGATCAGCGTGCGGGGAGAGTCCCTCACTGCCCCGTCCCCCGGGGGCCAGTGACCGAGGACATGCCCTGTCCGCCTGGCGGCACGTGTCACAGCCTCTGTTCCTTAGTCCCCTGTTATTTGGGAGGCCTCTTCAGGACCCTGTTCCCTGGTTCCAAACCTTTTTCACTAAAATATTTTTTTTTTTACTTGTTCCTAGATTACCAACCTTTTTTTTTTTGTTGCTTCCGTTCCTGCACCATCTCAGCCCCATTGCTGTGATTCTTTGCACCCACTCCTCCTTTCTGACAACGGAGATGACAAACATTTGATGCTTGGGGCTTTTATAGGTGATGGCTTGAAGAGGGGGTGTTTTTCTTCACGGAACATGATGTTAAGGCTTGGAGTTCAGGGTCAGTAACAGTAAAGACGGGAGGAAACGCAGAGGATGACATAGAGTTTTAGCTCGGGCTGCACGAGGCTGGACACCTGGGCAGCAGGTTTGCCCTGGACTGTCCGCAGGGGCGTCCCTCACGCTGTCATGGAGCCGGGTCTTCCCCTGTGTGTCCAGTGTTTGGATTTTGTGCTTTGGGGGGTGGGGAGGGACAGAGGTCTTGCTTTGGTCATCTGCGAGAGCCAGTCGCCGGCATATGGCGGCTTCAGAGATCTCACAAGGTAACTAATCATATTTAAACTTACTACAAAGGAAGAGTAGGTTATAAATTGATGATACAGAAAAACAACATTTTATATCACAGATTTGTCCGTGTATGTTGTGCTTTATTTAGAGATTAACCATGTGGGCATTAAACTGTACCTGTGCTCCAGAAAATTCTAGATTTCATGTAGAAACATCTGTCATAAAACACTGACTTTGGTGACGCTGGAAATAAACGGAGTGGGGGTGGGAGTCAGTGGTAAAGGACAAGATTGAAAAAAGACAGGTAGCAAGTTACACGAGGGGTTCAAAGTCCAGACAAATCTCTTCTGAAGTCATTTCTTGGTGAGTCCACATAGACTAAGAGCACGACTGTCCGGCCCCGGGGCCCACCGCTGGCTGTCCCCTGTGGGTGGCAGGGGCCCTCGGGGCAGGCTCACACAAGGGGCCAGCGCTCCGTTGCCAGTCGTTCAGTCTCTGCTGTTTCCTTCAAATCTCACCGCATCCCTCCCAGCATGATGCCTGCCTCCTCACTTTGTGTGCCCGGTGGAGACCTTGACCTCCCGCTGCCCTCGGGCCCCAGTTGCTGCTGGTTGTCCGTGAGTTTGGCAGCTCAGAGTGAGGCAGCAGTCTCGGTGGCCGCCTGTCCACGGCCACGTTTCCTGCTGCAGTTTTGACCCAAGATCTTGTTGGAGAATCCACACTGCTTCTCAGGCTTGGGAATAAGGACGAGCCGGATAACCACTGGAAGCAGCAGTCACTAGAATTAAACATCTTTCTGCACATCTTCTTTTAATGTTTTCTGTAAATGTTTTTTCAAATGGTTTCTGTAAATATCTTTAATGCCCCGGTTATAATTCTAGAATATGTGGATTTTAGTTTGCAGTTAACATGTTTCGAACGTTACCACCTTCCTCCAATCCTACGGGAGCAGAATTTGACCCCGAGGAAGATGAGCCAACGTTAGAAGCAGCCTGGCCTCATCTACAGGTACGGAACTCGGGGGTGGGAGGGAGCACCAGGAAGGGGGCAGGAGCTGAGCGTGTGTGGCCGTGAGGTTTTTCTCTAAAGCAAGTGCACTGGCCCTATGGCCTCACCCCGGCTGCTGGCAGCTGGGCCTCTGCTCTTGCAAACCTGTGCGTACAAGGAAGGCACTTCAGCAGACGTGCGTGCATGTAATGGTTTTTTTGTTCGTTTGGACACTTTACACCAACTACCAACTTACAGAGTTGTCAGTATGAGTGACGGAAATGACCACTTTGTTGATAGCCATGGACTTGAGGCCTTTCGCAGACATTTCCTGTTTTCAGTACTTAGATTCAGTGCACCCCAGAGCTCTCCTGCTGACTGACACTTTTTTCTAACACATTTTAAGGCAAAAGTTGGTCGTTGGTGAGGCCGGACACCTGAGAAGGCACGGAGCCCAGCACGTGCGGAGTGTGTGCGGGCCACGTGCCACATCAGGGTCTGGGC
>CM053560.1:2712178-2835995 GCA_028646485.1 Cryptoprocta ferox | reverse complement strand
AGCTAAATAAAACAATTATCGTCATCAATTATAACTCGATTAAGCCGTGTAATTTGGCATTAATTCTGTAGATAATGCTTTTTTTTAAGGCTAATATTTTCAGGCAGATACTCAACTCCTGGTTTGTCTTTAATATCCATCTCATAAAATACCATATTATTTGATTCATTGTTGTTTTTTTTTCTCCTAGCTTGTTTATGAATTTTTCTTAAGATTTTTAGAGTCTCCAGATTTCCAACCTAATATAGCGAAGAAATATATTGATCAGAAGTTCGTATTGCAGGTAGGTACAAATTAGCTGAAACTACAAAAGCCATAATCCACCGAGCACAAATACTGAGCCACTAAGTGTCTTTTTCTTCTTGAAGCTTTTAGAGCTCTTTGACAGTGAAGATCCTCGAGAGAGAGATTTTCTTAAAACTACCCTTCACAGAATCTATGGAAAATTCTTAGGCTTAAGAGCTTACATCAGAAAACAGATAAATAATATATTTTATAGGTAAGTCGACGTGTGGGTAACAGTTCTCTTTTTGCATGATGATGCTCGCGTGTTCACACCTAATGATGCTCCCTCCACCCCATCCTTCCGTTTGGCAGGTGACTGGGGAGTGGGGGCAGCCTCCCCTCCCCTCCCCCTCTGCCCGCTCCCCTCCTTCACCCACCCCCAGCACCTCCCCACTCAGCCTTCCTGTGTTTCCGTTTTCACTGAACCATCCGCCTACCTGGGCACGGGTCCGTCCGGAACCGGTGCGTTACATCGTGCTCCCCGTGCACCTCCGAGAGACGCAGGAGTGAGGACTAAAGCCGGGATCCTTAGAAACTCCCACCAGAGGGAGAACTGTACTTGGAGGCCTGGGGACCCGCGCATTCCCAGGACAGGAGAGGCCCCGCTGGCCCCGGCCATCCCTAGGCCTGCAGGACCACGGAGGCTGCCCTGTCCGGGTTCACCTGGGGGAGGGCACGGCCCCGTGGTTCTTGAAAGAATGTTCCATGACATTGCAAGGCCACCCCCATTCTGGCCCCTGCCTCGCGTTGGTTCCTACCCACCCACCAACGTCCCCGTGTTTCTGCTGCTGCCTGAGTCACACGGGCGACTGGTGGTGCTCGGGTGGATGGGCGTGAGCTGAGGGCGAGGCCCATGTGCACGTCCAGGCCAGCCTTCCATCCTCCTTGTTTGCAGCTCTGCTCACCTCCAGCTCCTTCCACACTAGTGCCTCGGAGGCCTTGGTTGACCCTCCTGGAACGTTCTTTCCACGTGCCCTTCTCTGCCACCTCCCAGGCCTCCAGACGCAGCCCGCCACCAGGACTCACCACAGCCCCTGGCTTGGCCAACAGGTCCTCCCTGTGGGGCAGGAGGTGTGCGAGGAGGTCACCGCACACTTCCAGGGCCAGCTTCGTGCCCGGCCCGTGGTGGCATCAAATGCATGTTGACGGATGAGAGAGTGGTTTCTTACCCATCCCTGGGAAGCTTACCGAATGAGCAGCGTATGCTAAGAATTTGGGCTTGCCTGACTCCAGGACGGGTCAGGGTAGTGACAGATCCTAGCAGTGACCAGCTCCGTGTGCAGGCAGGTCTCACACAGTTTAGCCACGGTGCCGGAGTGGAGGTGACGTGCAGGCCCCTCCACGTGCAGGCCAGGCGGGTCCCTTCTTAGACAGGGTGACCCAGCAAGGGAGGAGGAGAGGGAGCCGGAGACACTGGATGTGGGAAGTGAGGACCCACCATGGAGACCAGCAGCCTCTGGGAGTTCCAGCGCTGGGCCCTGGCGCCCCTGCCCTATCCTTCCATGCTCCTCAGGCTCTGCTGCTCTCTGTCCACACCTGGTGCGACAGCCCAGTGTCAGAGCTCCCAGTGCGTGTGTGGCTTTCCTTTGGGCTCATTCCAAGCTCCCCGCATCCCGGGACTGGACGCCGACCTCGGTCGGAGAGTGATGTCACGATTCCTAAATGTCACGTTCCCAGCTCACGTTTCTTGGCATCAGCCTGCCTTTGAACGGGATCACGATGGGGCTGATGTGCTTCTCTGTGAAAACGTTACGTGCATCATTAAACAACAAAGAACAGCGACAGTTTCGGCCTAAACTTCAAGGTCCACCTAAAGTGAGGTGTTTTTTTTTCTTTAAAACATACGTAGGTTTTGTTCAAATGGCAGAATCATAAATTGACACTTGCGTTAAAAGGTGTCGTACCTTAAAGAACCCCAATATAACAAAATATTTAAATAGATTAGTATCCCAAAGTTACTGCACGTAATTCCGTTCCTGGTGCTCAGAGCTGGCCAGTGGCGCTGTTGAGTTTTGGCCTTCTTCTCCGTAACTATCGTACTTTTTTTAGTTTGTTTACTTCTTACTTCTTACTACTTCGCGCCGTTCTGTAGTCAGAACTGGGCTCCCTGGGCACTTCCGCTGCCGCACCCGGCCTGCAGGGGGCTGGCTGGTCCGGGGGGCGCGGGGCAGGGCCACAGTTGGCCTCCAGGAGGGAAGAAGCAGCAGCCTCCGCGAGGCTCAGCCCGGAGGCGGAGCAGACTCTGCCTGCCGTCGTCGGTGTCGAGCGGAGCGGCTCACAGGACAACAGACGCACAGAGAGGGGGACAGGTCCCACGTCTTCACGTGCAGCTCGGGGCACGTCCTGCGGCAGCGAGGGTACTGCTCCGAGTGAGAAACGCTGGCCCGTTCTGCAGGCGTCTTTGTGGCTTTCTTCCCCTCCGCCTTCCCCTCCGTTCTGTCTGGAAGAGTAATAATTTTCTAATTATTAGAAAATGTACTAATTTTCTCTTTTTTATACCTCCTTCCAATCAGGTTAATATAATTAGGAACGAAGGCTTTATCAGCAAGAATATAGTAATGTTGACTCAGGAAAACAAAATGGCTTGTCGCCCAAGGCTGTCCTGTTCACGCGCGTCGCCCGGCGTGGCTGGATCCCGGGCGACGCCGAGGCCCAGGGCGGGACTCCCTAGGGACATTCTCCAGTCTCCAGGCAGGTGGGGGTGGGGAGGCGGCATGGGGGACGTGTCCAGCAGCGCCTCGAACACGTCACCTGCAGTATGAGCGCGCTGCCCGTTTCCTGCCCAGGTCGCCCCATGCCGTCTGGGTAACTCCCCACCTCACCTTCATGCTGTGGCCACACTCGCGGCCGTGGCACCGTGGTCCTCAGGGGCTGCCGCCAGCCTGTGCGAGGCGCTCACCCCCACGCCGCGTGTCCGCCCGAGGCCCACCCCGCTCCAGTTCGCAGACCTCCGCGCTCGCCCTGCCTTCCCCTCCACGCCATTTAACCTCCTTCAGGGCCCCGGTCAAGCCCCACAACCTTGGCGAATTCTGGTCGTTCCAAAACGTAGAAATCTTAAGGCCCGCTCTTCGGGAATCTCTCGCGTCTTGTGGGTATTTGACCTGTTCTTTACGGGAGGGCCCCGTTCCACTTGTTTCCAACAAGGACGAGATTTCAGAGTCAGGGCTTTGTAACCATTGCAAACTCTTACTTTAGGCTGGGAGCTGCCTCTAAACTTGGTGTCAGCAGAGAGGCAGAAACCCCTCCCAGACACCACTCACGTCACACAGGCGCACGGCGAGGTGTGGGCAGGAGTGAGCTCCTGGCTTCTGGGGAATTCCTCTGCGGCTGGGGAGACGTTGCCCTCCTTGGTGTCCCCAGCCTTTTACCACACGCGTTCCAGGCATGGGACAGATGCCCTGGCACCAGGGACGTGGTGACCAAAGGTCCTAGCCCTGTCCTCAGGCTGACGTCGGGTGCGCCAGATGCTGCAGGGGCCGCAGGGAGCCCCCCCCCCCCCCGGGGTGGGCATAGCAGGAAAGGCTTCGCAGAGGACGCAGATCGGCTGCCCACATCGGGGTTCCGGAAGGTGGTGCTTGAAGCAGCATGGGGGCCGTGTGGGGTGTCTGTGAGGATGTAGGCGAGACGGCGCAAGTGGGAAGGAAAGAGCTTCTGCCCTTGCGCCGACTGGCCTAACTCTCAGAGGCTTTAAAATTAAGGCGTCAGGTTAGGTTGGCATGAAGCAAAGCAGTCAGGCTCAGGGACAGGGACGGGGATGTATGTGTGATCAGGACAGCAAATGGCTCGTCGTCCCACCTGGGCGGCTGAAACGCGGGTGCTCACAGTACAGACCCTCCAGCCTTTCTCTGTGTTTGAAAACTTCCAGGATAAAATGTTGGGGGAGGGGGATTGGCGGGAAGGGACGGTTGACGGGGCAGGTGCACTCACTTCTGAGCGGCATGCGTGACGCTCGCCCGCGTGCACTGTTTCCTCACTCAGGATTGTCGTCCTTCCAGCTATTAGCTCAGTGTCCAATTCTAAATGGCAAATTGCTTTTTCTAGGTTTATTTATGAAACAGAGCATCACAACGGCATAGCAGAATTACTGGAAATCCTGGGGAGGTGAGTGCTGTGTTCCTGGCAGTGAGTGGCCTGATGTGGAATTTATTCCAGAATGATCCAGCTCACGGAGTCCAGCTGCCCTCCCCAGAGCGAGGCAATTGAAACCATTTCCAAAGGAACTGAGACCTCACTTGACGGAAGGGGCGGGTGAGGTCTTGCGTTAGAGCGCCCCAGATGAGAAGCCCTCCTGCGTGCGTGGCTCCGTGTGCAGAGTCTGTTCCCCATGTTCCTCAAAGATGGTTAAGAAGGTTTACGCTTTGACATTTAGAAGAACAGATCATTTATTGTACTGAGTACTGAGTAAACGTGGATATTTCCAATTGCTTTGATTTTATAAATTTTTCATATGTATACTTATAAAATTAACATTTCAGAAACTTCACCGTCTTGACCCAAGCAGACTTCTTACTTGCTATCATTTTTTTTTTTTAATCAGTGACCTATAGATTTTATATCAGACTTCCAACCCACTGTTTCCCAAAGAGAGTTCCTCGGGGTTCCACAGCCGAATAAGCTTGCAAGCGCTCTCCCCGAGAACACTGCATTAGCAGCTAAAGGTCCTCAGGGGCCCTGCGGGCAGGGGTCCCCTGCGCTTGTGTCGAATCCGGTGATCCCCAAAGCCTTTGGAACACAGAAGCCTGTCTCAGGGAACACTGTTGTCTTCCAGTCGATCTGTGCTCCAGTAGCGCTGAGAAAACGGTCCGTTAGTCCTCGTGACGAATTCTACTCTAACCTGCGTCAGCGCACTGGGTGGGTTTCGCTCAGGAGAGCGTAGCGAGCGGTCCAGGGGCCCTTCCTAGTTGTACGACCTCCCTTAACCACTCTCGGCTGCCATTTTTTTAGTAAGGTAGGTAGTGATCCCCTCACAGGGCTGCTGCGAGGACGGTGTTGAAGCATCCAGCACGGCCTGGCGTGTTGCGCACATGGGCCTCCACGCTCCCCGGAGCTGGGATCGATGATTTTATCCTTCCAGAAGAGCTGTTTGGTCTTGAGGGCCTCCCCTGTGTGAAGGAGCAGGTCATCCCTAATGCTCACCCTGCCTCCTGGATGGCTCGGAATAGTCTAGAACTCACTTTGACTGCTCTGTGGCTCTACCACGTGTCTGTGCTTACCTAATACTAAAACCAGATAAATAGTAAATAATGAGGTCTGCTTGCCCAACTGGACACCCGCAGATAAACGACTTGACATCAGACCAAAACTCCAGTTTAGAGACTAGGATTAAGACCCCCTTTCTCTACAGGAGGAAGCAGCTTTCTGGCTGATTATTAACCAGCTCCCATTCACACACAGACTCGCTTCCGCCAGCATTAGGGTAATGAACCCGAATTTCTTGGGGGAAGTATGACTTCCTAAAAATGGGTGAAGGCCAAGGCAAGGTGCCAGGTGTGGAGCTGGGGTCCCTGAGCTGTCCGGCCTCCCCAGGCCTGTCGAAAGAAGGCAGTTTCGCCCCCAGAGACTCCTGTTCTGGGTAACGCCCCCCAAAAACCAGAATTCTGGAATTAGAGTTAACAAAGACAAAAATGACTATGCTTCTTAGAAGGTATTTCTTTTTCTTTTTAATTTCTGCTAATGTCTGCTTCTTTTGTGAAACTTCCATTTCACTTCCTGATATTTCTGCTGAAAACACAAAAAAAATCAAGAATTTTTTAAACCTAGAATTTGTGAATATTTAGACTTGGAATACGTTCTGTCTTCACAGTATAATTAATGGATTTGCCTTACCGCTAAAAGAAGAGCACAAGATTTTCTTGTTGAAGGTGTTGCTGCCTTTGCACAAAGTGAAATCTCTGAGTGTCTACCATCCACAGGTAAGGGGTGAGCGTCAGCGACACGTTGGGGGCGGGGGAAGGGGGCGCCAGCATCGTGTCACCGTGTGAGCCGTAGGGAACTCAAAACAGAGCCCCAGCCGTGACCTGGCGTGTTCTCGTGTCGTGTTGCAGATGTCGGTTCTGGTGATAGTGGAAAGGATACAGGGATTAAGAGTTCCCCTTTTTAAAAAGGTCAGAAAAATCTCAGGAATGGAGAATTTCAGAATTAGTTCTAAGCACAGAGAAGGGGGCGACTCACTTGATGACAGGTGTCAAGGGAACTTCTCAGGGGTTTTCTGTCATAGGATTTAAAATCTGGCTCCTTCTGGGGCATCTGGGTGTGGCTTAGTTGGTTGAGTGTCTGACTTCCGCTCAGGTCATGATCTCACGGCTCATGGGTTCCAGCCCCCATCAGGCTCTGTGCTGCCAGCTTGGAGCCTGGAGCCTGTTTCAGATTCTGTGTCTCCCCCTGTCTCTGCCCCTCCCCCACTCACGCACTGTCTCTGTCTGAAAAATAAACAAACATTTAAAAATAAATAAATAGAATCAGGCTCCTTCAAGGAAACAACCTGTGTGCAGCCAATGAACGGGCTACGGAAATGTTTAAGTAGGCAGCGGGCTTTTTACAGTTTGCAGAAGTCTACTTACAGTTACACTGAAACTTCGGTCAGTAATCGGTTAGTACCCGGTTAGCCGGCTGCACTTTGCCAGGAGAGGAGGTTTTTCCTTCACTCTTGCACTCGTGAATCCTGCGTAGACAGGTGCTGAGGGTTAGGGACAGGCCACGTGCCCATTCGCGGGCAGCCAGCGGGCACCTCTGTCCCTCACATTGGGAGCGGCGGCCCGGGATGAATCACAGGAAGCATATTCTTTACGTGATGCTAATGACATTGGCTTCCTGGGAAATATTTTTCTTGGAGGGGTTTTTTCTTCTTTTTGCTGTTAACTGGTGATAGTATCTTTATATCCAACCAGATTGTGATCATGTTACTTGTTTTTTTTAGTTAAGTTTATTTATTTTTGAGAGAGACTGAGAGAGCGAGGGACAGTGAAGGAGGGGCAGAGAGAGAGAGAATCCCAACCAGGCTCTGTGCTGTCAGTGCAGAGCCTGATGCCGGGCTCAAACTCACAAACCATGAGATCATGACCTGAGCCAAGACCAAGAGTCAGATTGACCCGACTGCGCCCCCCTGGTGCTCCCATGTTAACTGTTCTACAGGAGGGATTAACAGTTCAGAGGTTAAAGAGGGAAGCAGATTTTAATTTGGTTTTTCCCAGCCCTTTGGTCATTTGTTCATTACAGTCTCCAGAAGGACCATGAGAAAAATCCCGTCCACCCGGGCGTTCTCGTCAGTGTTAGTCCAGAAGACTGTTCCCTGATGTGTTTAGCTTTCTGTGCCTGGTCCCTGAGAGTCCCCCTCGGAGCCCCGGCAGGGCCCGTGGAGGGGAGCCCGTGCCCGCCAGCAGGGCCCGCAGGAGACCCCGGCATTGTAGGGGTGCGGGGGGGAGCACAGGGTTGACGCTTTCTCCCCTCCTTTTCAGCTGGCGTACTGTGTAGTGCAGTTCTTAGAGAAGGACAGCACCCTCACCGAGCCGGTGAGTACCTTCCCTGGCCGGGCGCTGACGTCACGTGCGGGCTTCCCTGAGCGTAAATAGCGCGCTCGGTCCGCCCGGCCGCAGAGCCTTCCAGACCGCGTTTCATCCCAAGTTGCGCCGCGGGCGGACACACCGGCTTCGTGCCCGTGTTGTGTGTTTCCAGACCGTAGTGGTGGTAGCTACGGGTTCCTTCATCGCGGTGGGTACGGGACGCGATCGGGTTGCCGGCTTCTCTGTGCGGGACTTTACTCCTTTGAACGGGAGGCGGTCGAGGGGTGTGGCCGCCGGGTCACGGGCAGGGTTGTGCGAGTTGAACACTTTCACGCCTTGGTTTAACCGCACTTGCAACTGGCTTCGGTCGGACCCCCTGTAGTGAGTTCTTGAAACGCGTGTGCCAGAGAGGCTTCCGACCTGCGGGGTTCCATCCGTGTTCGAGGGTAGGGACTCCGTGCCCGTCGCCGTCCGGAGCAGGTGCGGCCACTGCGCTGCTGAGATTCCAAAGTTCTCGGCGTGTGATCCGTAGTAGAAATGAAAATTGGTTGTAGCCTAGATTAACGGAAGCTGAGGGGATCGGGCACCCGGTGAAGCATTTGAACACACGTTTTTTAACAGCTTCGTGGACGTACACGTCACACGCCGTACAGTTCATGCATTTAAAATGTACCGTTCAGTGGCTTTTTGGTATATTTTATTATTGATTATTTAATTGTGGCAAATTATATACAACATGAAATTTGCCATTTTCAGTGCACGAGGGGCATTAATTCCATCCAGGGCCACGCAGCTGTCCCCACTGTTCCCAGAAGTTTGTCACTGCATCGCCCCAGACAGAAACTCTGCACCCCCTGGACCCCAACTCCCACTTTCCCCCCGCCTGCCCCCACGCACCTGCCTCTGTCTCTATGAGTTTGCCGCCTCGGGGCACCTCAGATGGGTGGCATCGTGCAGGCCGTGACTGTGTCAGAGCTCCACCCCCAGTGTGGCCGCTGACTCTCCCTCTCTCCCTGTCCGTGGACACTGGGCTTGGCTTCCACCCCTTGTGAATACGCGAGTCGTGCAGCTGTGACTGCAGGCGTGCAGGGGTCTGTGCAAGTCCCTGCTCTCAGCCCCGCTGGGCGTGCAGCCCCACCCAAGTGGGATTTCTGGCTCCGACGGGGGTGCCGGGTTTTGCCTTGTGAGGGGCCACGGGCCCATGGGGGTTCAGGATCCCGCTTTCGCGGCCAGCACTTGTCGTCAGCCCTTTTTTTATTCCAGCACCTGGTGAGTGTGCGGTGGTGTCCCTCGGTGGCTTTCTGAGTGCGGTCCCCTCATGACTGAAGACGTTGGGCATCCCTTCAAGCGCCCGTTGGCCACCTGTGTGTAGACAAATGTCTTTAGATCCATTACCTGCTTTTTATCAACTGGTTGTGTTTTACTGTTGAATAACAAAAGTAAGGAGTACTGAGTGCCAGGTTCAGTGTTTGAATAGTCTTTTCAAAGTCACTATTGGAATAAAAAAGGCAGATGTCATCATTCCGGCGTGTTCTCTGTCCCCTTGGCCGTCTTTCACAGCAGTCCCGTGAGGCTGTGTTTTATAGTGGGAATGCCTGAGGAATCCTTGATCCTCAGTTCCCAAATTACACTGGCTCCCGATCTCTGCTTTCTCTGAGCTTCTAAACTCCAAGCACGGACACCCTGTGTCACCCACCAACTCAGGAAAAGCCCTTGACCTTGTCCCCCTGCACCCGCCCCAGCTCCCCTTCCCAGGGCCCCCACATGCCTCTGCCCCAGCTCTGAGATTCTGGAAGCCCCCAAGGAAAGGCACCAACTTACCAGACTTCAGTATCAAACCAGGAGTGTTCACCCCCACGTAGAGAAGGGTGGGTATTTTTACCCGCCTGGAGGTGGCACCAGTGATAAGGCGTCAGGTGCTTAGTTCCTCGGAGTTTGAAGGACGTCTCCAAACTAAAGGGTGAGAACCAGGGGCGCCTGGGGGGCTCAGTTGGTTGAGGGTCCAACTTCAGCTAAGGTCATCATCTCAACGGTTCTTGGGTTCGAGCCTCGTGTCGGGCTGTGTGCTGACAGCTTGGAGCCTGGGGCCTGCTTCAGATTCTGTGTCTCCCTCTCTCTCTGCCCCTCCCCTGCTTGTGTTCTCTCTCCTTCTCTCTCAAAAATTAATAAACATTTAAAAAATAATAATAAAATAAAAAGATAAAGGGTGAGAACCTTTGCCGGAAAAAGCAACACGGGAACAAATTGTAACACACACCCTGTTCTTTTTCTACCTCAAAAATAAAAAGGGAAAGAAAACCGCAGAAGGAGAGAAACGCATGCCCTTTTCTTTCATGACTTTTCTCTGTGCATAGTTCTCGCACTCTCTGGAGGCTAAAGAATCCCCCCGATCTTGGCTGCGTTTACCCCAGGCCGGGCCCTTGCTGTGGTGCCTCGGACCCCGGCCGGGTCCGTCCCAGCCCGGGTCCCAGCCCTGCTCCAGCAGGCCTCCGTTCTCTCCCGCGCCCGAGGGGCGGTGAAGGCTGACAGAGCCGTTTCAGCCGCACTGATGGAGCTGATGGAGCTCTGCAGGAGCGGGAGCTCTTTGCTGCAGCCGACAGGGGAGGGAGGCGGCGTGCTGGCCTCGGTCGGGCCCTGCCGGCCCGCGCACACCCCGGAACCGCCACCCAGAATCACTCCGGTCCTGGATTTCCCACAGCACAGGCAGCCTGGTGCCGTGTCTCGGCCCCAGAAAGCAGATTTAGTTTTCTCACCTTAGGGAACGCCTGCCTTTGAAATCCACGTTGTGCGAAAACACAAAGGCTGATCTGTCACTTCAGCCCTGAGAGCGTGTCGACGCGAAGACGAACGGAGGACACTCGTGCGCAGGAGTCCGTCCACTCGGCAGCGCGAAGGGCACGGCGCGCGCATGGGTCTCGGGCTCCTGGGCCCGAGGCGCTCCCGAAGCCAGCGCGGCCAAGGTCAGGAGAGTGTGACGTAGGGTATGTTTAAGAGGCGCGTGTCGCCCCGTTTAAGGCCTGTGGTTAGTGTTCCTGGCGGACCGCGGGCCGCGCCGGAGCTTGTCGTGGGGACAGGAGCTCAGCCCGTCGCGGACAGAAGGAACTTCATGTTCTTTTCACCCGCCTGTTTCTTTAGGCTAATGGACTTGTACTACCGGGCCTGGTGGGAGCTCTCTTTTCCCCTGGTATTCAGAGGAGGGCGCCCCTGCCCTCCCCAGCCCTGTCTGGAGGGCGCAGCCCGTTGAGTTTCTGCAGGAAGGTTCGGTGCGTGACGGGCAGCCAGCCGCTTCTGCGTCGATCAGCGTCCCGGGCAGGCCCCTCTTAGACGCTGCTGCGCTCCAAAGTCGTGGGTGCCGGCCATCGGTCGTTCCCGGTGGGGCGAGGAGTAGGTCCAGCGTGGGGCTGATTCCGGAAACAACACCTTTTCCAGAGACCGTGCCTAGCTAACCCAGTGTGTTCTGTGCCCCACGTATTAGTGTATTTTTCCTCATAAAGCCCCATTTGACAAGTGCAAGGAAGAGTGGATTTGTGAGGTGATTGACACCTGCCGTGTTCTTAGCGGCGGCTCCCCCACTGCTGGTATCGAGCAGGTGCTCGGAAATGTCTAGTGAGAGATTTTGAGCAAAAAGTAGGAGAAACAAGCATTAAATGATAGATTTCTTAAAGGAATTCTTTTGAGAGACCATCGTGTTGTAAATGTTTACGTCAGACTTCAGAACTAGGAGCACTGTCTTTCTTAGGAGTTCGGGGGTTTTATAAAGTGTAACGTCATTAAAGATTACCCAGGAGCCTGACTGCCGAACGCGTTAACGGAGTTCTAACTGGACGTTGTTCAAAGGCCCGCCGTGTTTTTAACCGCGGTCACGAGCAGCTGGCCTGCCGAGCACGCGGGGGTGTCCACCAGCCAGTCCGGAAGGGCTGACGTTCGCGGTGATTTTCACGGCCGTCCCGATGCGGGGGGCTGGGACAGCGGTTCCCGAAATGGCCGAGACGGGCGAAGAGCTGCTTTCAAGTGATCGGTTGCAGTCGTGCGTGGGCCAGTGTGCACGTGTGCTTGTGTGCAGATGTTGTGGGTCCTTGTACTATTTTAGAATTAAGGTGACTCAATCTCTAGAAATACATATGCTTAGTTTTCACCGAGCCGAATCTGATATTTTGGGCAGACGATCTTTACTGGTATGGTTGCGGGAGGAAGTTTGGAAACTAGAGGAGTGAGATGAAGAAAGGTTGCCCCGCAGACACCCTTTCTACCTGTCTGACTTGGGCAAGAAACGTGAGGTCCCCGCAGGGGAGGAAGCTGCCGCCGACCCTCTGAACCTGCCTCGAGGGGGCGGGCCGCGCCGATGCGCTCTGGCGGGGTCCTAGCCGAGCCCGCGCTGCTGTGCTGTCCACCGGCCAACACTCCTCAGATGCAAGGTCCTGGCAGCCCCCGGAGGCGGTTACCCACCCAAGGTCACCACTGGTCACACACACAGAGGGCAGCAGGGCCGACCCCAGCTTCCTCCACAGCCCTGCATGTCGTGAGCTGATAACAGCATCGACTTATTTCATGTCTCTCTCCTTGATCTGTTTTAGCACAGTTTAGTGAGCACAATCAAAACATCACGTGTACACACATAATACGTATGTTTGTATATAAATACACACGAACGATCGATCTGACATAGAAACGGATCGTGCGTGCGCACCCATGTCACCTGCACTTCCAGAAGGGGCCACTTGTGCACTGAAACGAGTACACGAACTCATGCTCCCTGCGTCTCCATTGTTCTTTCACTCTCAACCCGCCTAACTGCTTATCTTTTAACCTTTTTTTCCCTAAAAGGACCGACTGCCATGGCGATCCGAGAGAGAGGTCACATAAATTAAAGTTGCAGTTCTTAAGCTTATAAATTTGACCTGTTTCTCTAATTATTTAAAAAAAAAAAAAAAAACCCAACCCATATACTGACTTCCTGAATCAGTGTTCTTTCTCCAAGGAAAAGGGCACCTCCTTGTTTGGATGCGGGGCGGGGGGGCGGCGGGGGAGACACCCTAACGAGAAACAGAAGTCCTGACTCTGAGCTGCCGGGCATCACGGACGTCACACTGTGCGGTGTCTCTTCGGTAGGTGGTGATGGCACTTCTCAAATACTGGCCAAAGACGCACAGTCCGAAAGAAGTCATGTTCTTAAATGAGTTAGAAGAGATTTTAGACGTAATCGAACCGTCGGAGTTCGTGAAGATCATGGAGCCCCTCTTCCGACAGTTGGCCAAGTGTGTGTCCAGCCCACACTTCCAGGTACGGAGGGCGGGGAGAGAATGGCCTCATATCCGAGTCACGGCGGAGGTGACGGGCTTCGGGGCGTCGCTGGTTGTGCTCTTTCCCGTGTAGTTGGAGGTGAACTACCAGTTTTAGCTGTGCTTCAAAAGCTTAGACTTAAAGCTCTAAGACTTTAAGTCTGTAAGATAAACTTCAGCCTCTCGACCCCCTCCCCGAACACGCATTTCTCGCTGACAGTAAGTAGACCAGGCTCCTCCATAAACCCGTCTGTCTTTATGTTCAGCAAACCCTGACGGCGTAAGACCCTGCCGTCCACAGCTGAGTAGGAGACACTCGCAGGGGACACGGAACTCTGAAACTCTGCCCCCACAAACACTTTGTTTCCAACACATACACATTCTGACTTCCGTCCCCCCCAAATCCTGTTTGAGGGACGCCCCCGGTCACATCCTGCTTTCCTCGGCCCCTCGTGCAGCCTTCCGGGCCTCATTCAGAGGTCGTCCGCGGGGCCCGTGTTCAGCCCGTCTGCCTCCGCTGGACGTGCTGGCCTGTTTCACGAGCTCACCGTGAGCAAGGCGGCCCCGCCCATGGGGGGCCACACGCCGCCCCCTCCCGTGCCCTTGCTCACCGGCTGTCCCTGCTGTGTTCCTCCTGGCCCTCCCCCCCAGCCACCGCCCCCACCCGCACCCCCTCCCCCCTGCCCTTGCTCCCTCGGGGCCCCCCTGGGGACGCGTTCCACCCCACACGTGTCCCCTTCCTAGCCGCCGTCTGCCCCCCGACGTATCCCTTCTGGTAAATTCGTTCTCCCGTCATTGCTCTCCACACCCCGGAACGTAAGCTCCACCCCCCACCCCTGCTCACTGCTGACACCTCAGAGACCCACGCCGCGTGCTGGGGGACGGAAGGCGGGAGGAACGAAGGCGGTTGACCTGCACGTCCTCAGCGGCGGCCCCGGGCCCGGAGCAAGTGCTTGTCGAGTGAGCGGAGAGCCCTGACCGCCCCCCTGCTGTGCGAGGAGTTCCCTCCCTGCTGTGGGGGCTCCTCGGGCTCACAGGCTGGGGCGTGTGGGGTTTGTGGAGACGGCTCTGCAAGCCCGTGGCACCCGTCGCCTGTTCACAGAGCCGTGGGGGGAGTCGCTGGAGGGCTGTCGCGGGGGCGCGGCAGCTGTGCGCTCCGTCTTGCAGGTGGCGGAGCGGGCGCTGTATTACTGGAACAACGAGTACATCATGAGTCTGATCAGCGACAACGCGGCCAGGATCCTGCCCATCATGTTCCCGTCCTTGTACCGCAACTCCAAGACCCACTGGAACAAGTGAGGGCGGGCGGCCGCGGGGCCCGGGGACCCCCGCCCACCTCGCGGAGGCTTCAGGCCAGTCGGGATCGAACCCCGAGTCTGAGATGGCAGTTAAAAACCAGAACGCTGATTACGGGGCGGGGGGGGGGCTTACAGGAAGTAGGGGTGCGGGTCGTGTCTGCCCAGCCCCGTTTCGAGCCAGCCCGAGGCACATTTGTTGGCGCCGCCGCGCCTTCCTGGCCTCACCGTAGGTCACCCCGAGGTCATGGAGGTCGGAGCCGGGACGCTAAGTGTCATCACGCTGTCCTGTGGTGACTAGAGACTCTGCCTTCCAGAGCTCTGTTTCGGATGATTAAAACTTCTCCGCTCTTAACAAGACTAAAAGGAAACTAACATTTTTGGGAAATAAAGCGTTTTCCGTTACTGTCCCCGGCACTTCCTTCCGGTTTGTCTTAATTATGTATACGTTTTTAGATGTTTATCTTTAAGAGAGAGAGAGCGTGAGTGGGGAAGGGGCAGAGAGAGAATTCCAAGCAGGCTCCGCGCTGTCAGCACAGAGCCCGGCGCGGGGCTCAAACTCAACGCAGCGTGAGATCATGACCTAAGCCGAAATTCAGAGTCGGATGTTTAACTGACTGAGCCGCCCAGACGGCCCTTAATTATGTTTTTTCAAGTTTCAACATTTTTTTATTCTGCTTCCGAGGAAGGTGGCTTTGGGCCGCTGTCAGCCACCATGCAGCCCCGTGGCCTCGGGCCGGGTGCTCGGCGGGGGGGGGGGGGGGGGTCAGCGGGGTGTGTGGACGCAGACACAGCCAAACTGGCGGGCTTCCATTGTGCAGCCCGGGGTGGGGGCCTGGGAGAGCTGGGGAGGGGAGGACTGTGGCCGCAGGGCGAGGCGGGAGGGGCCTGAACACGAGGTTCTGCTTACAGGACCATACACGGCCTGATCTACAACGCGCTGAAGCTCTTCATGGAGATGAACCAGAAACTGTTCGACGACTGTACCCAGCAGTTCAAAGCGGAGAAGCTCAAGTAAGTTGCTCCCTTCCAAAGCTGCTCCCTCAAGGACTTGGTTTTCCTCGGTCCCGGATAAACCTCTTCTGTTGGTTTGTCCGAAAAAGCTCATCACGTTAAAGCAGAGTCAGGTCTCTCTTCCTTGGAAGCGCGAACGAAAGCACGTTCTCGCCGCTTATTTCCAGGGAACGTCACCGTGCTCCCCAGATGCTTCCAGTTCAGTTGTCTCTGCAGAACGTGTGTGCGGTCAAGGACCTAACTTTCAGAATTTTTGCTTTTCTCGGGGAACGCGTAAAGGCTGTGAGGTGTGGTGCTTTTGTAGGTTCATAAGACAGGAATTTGAATCCCGTCCTGTCAGATTTCTGCGAGAGAGCAAGCGCCTTTGGATCAACAGAGCTGTATTGGGCCCCCTCTGGGCCCGGCCTGTGTCCTTCCCAGAACCAGGGCCGCGCTCTCACGCTTGGAGGCACGGGCTCTGGGCAGATTTGACTCTTTAGTTGTCTGTCACTCGAAGCCGGCTCAGGTAGATAAACATTGACGGAGTGTAGTTCAAGTTGCAGGATATTTAGAAACCGCTGTCCCCTTTGTTCAGTAGACGGTACAGACGTGTTCACCCGCACGCCAGGCCCTGTTCTGGCAACACAACAGGGCATGAAACAAAAATCCTTGCCCTCGAGGGTAGTGTGGAGAGGGAAGACAGTGAAACACACCCGAGGAGGACGGTGTGTGCGAGGTGGCGAACCGCTGAGCAGGGCAGGGGCCCGGGCAGACGTGCACACGGGGTCTCCCGGGCGCCCTCCCAGCTGAGCACGGCATTCAGACGCACCACTGGCCTTGAGAGGGCAAGTATCTTCGCTTCCTGAAAAGGATTTTGCAGCACATTTTCCAGATTTAAAAAAAAAAAAAAAAAAAAAAAAAAGCTGGGTCCAGGTTAAGTGACTCACCGAAGGTCGTGTGACTCACTGGCCAGGAGCCCAGTCTGAAGACTGTTCCTTTTTAAAGCCGCCCTTGTTGGGACATAGGCTCTTAACCTCATGGGCCTTTACGCTGTGGAATGGTCTCACCTGTCACGGCTCCGTGAGCTTTTCTACAAAATTAGGTAGGTTCTGGAGAAGCCAGCCAAACCAGGAAGGACAGAGACCTCAGAGGTCCTCGGAGAAGTGTTCCTAAGAACCTTCATTCTTCAGCGTGTTAAAAGTTCAGCGTATCTCACTGTTCCATCTCCTCTAAGCCTGGGTGTGTTTTGCATTTCATTTTCCGTGTTAACATATATTGTGATCACCACTGGGCGGTCCGTGGCGTAGAAACCAGAAGGTGACACGGGGAACTGGGTGACTGTTTTGCTGGCCATGTCCGTGTTTCCTCTCTTGACTGTGATCCCTCTCTCTAATGCCAATGACATTTTACTATTTTTCAGAGAGAAGCTAAAAATGAAAGAACGAGAAGAAGCATGGGTTAAAATAGAAAATCTAGCCAAAGCAAACCCCCAGGTACTAAAAAAAAAAATAACGTGAAAACGTCTAGGGTATTAACTTGAATGTTTTTATGCAACAGGAATGTGGCCTCATCGTGGGCGGGGCGGGGGTCCGCTTCACTAACCTTGTATGTGGAAATGCCTGCAATAAAAATACTTCTCAACTTTTGTGCAAGTAACTTGTTTTGGCCCCACCAAGTTTTTACCACAGAATTGACCTTTTTTTCCTCTCGCTTTTTCAATAAGATCTAAACCTTAGCCAATATACTGTGGTAAAAAGAAAACCCAAGATACAAACTCTCTTTGGGGCCAAGATTATAATTTGCCTTCCCCTCACAAATGTCATAGATAATGTAGCTCAAATGATCCATCCTTTTCTTTCTAATATCTCAAGTAATTCTAAGAAAGGAGCATAGATTTGAAATAGGCGAAGCACGAAGTTGGCATCCTCTTGCCCAAAACTGGGTTCCTATACGCTGAGCCGTTTAATGGTTAAAAATTGCCTGACATCTGCCCTGTTAGCCACTAACCCTCTCTCCCGTCCTCGCTAGAAGGTTCCGCCGTGCTCTGGCAGGTGCGTGCCCGCGGCGTGTCTTCCGGGGCTGGCGAAGCGGTGGCCGCACAGGGCCCGCCCTGGGGCTCCCAGGGCGACTGGGGGTTCTGGGTTGTGTGGTCGCGGGTGTGCCGCCGGGGCTGTGCCCGTCTGGTCACCACGGCACCGTGTCCCTGAAGGTGGTCTGTGGGCGCCTCCGCCACAGTAACAGCGGCCGGCGGTCCTCAGCCTCCCAGAGGAGACTGTACTTGACAAGAGCCACTCGGCACCCTCAGAACCCTGAAAGGTTCGGTCAGGTGGGACTAGGTTCCAAGCCGTCTGTTTCCTCGGGCCAGAGGGGGGCGAAAATCATTTAGTCAGTTGGTTGTGCGGGTTTTATGGCTCTCTGGCATCTTATGAAAAGCGACACATGATCACGAAGTTAAAAGCGTGTGTCTAATCTATATAATGTATCAATCGTGTTTCCTCCGATAAAACCACGTTCGAGAGACTTCCACCTTAGGAAAGTCGAATGACGTGAAGCAAGGCCTTCCTTCCGCCCAGGACCCAGCCCTCGGCCTTTCCCTAACAGGACTGGCTCTGTGCTCGGCCGCACAACCACTCTGTCCACCTGCTAAACAGGAGCAGAGCGGATGTTGGACGTGAGGTTGGAATACTGATGTTGGTTCTCCAGCGCAGTGAGAGCACAGGCCTGGGGCGGGCGGAGGCGGAAGGGCCCTGCCTCAGGACCCTGCGCCGAGGGCAGACGGGCGGGGGTCCCGGTTAGGACCACCAGGCACCCCCCGCCACACACGCACCCAAAATCAACCCCCTGAAAGACACGTAAAGTGTGTCCAGAGAGGCTGGTTTTTTTTATGTCGCCCGGAATATAGAAATAATCTCGTGAAAACTCGCTTGAAGCTTTCATGTGACAAATGGCAGAGAGCCGGCCGGCGGGGTGGCAGCGGGGCCTGGGCTCGCGGCGCTGGCACGCGTGCGCCTTCCGAAACAGCTGCTGCTCTCATTTCCCTTTTCCTGAGCTGCTCCCGAGTTTCCGTACGTGACACGTTCGCTCCTTCGGGCCGCTCTCTGCAGTGTCCCAGGCGGGGGACACCGAATGGCCCCGGGCCTCCCCTGCGGCGAACCGGGGTGCTCTGGGCGCTGTGCTGACCATGTCCCCGTTGAGACCCTGTGTGCATGCGGCAGTCCCCCGTGCGGTGTCTCCAAAGGGAAAATACTTCATGGGCTAATGTCTCAGAGCTGAGAAGCAAGGGGCTTGATTTTTACTTGAGAGAGAGGGCATCTCGTCTAAAATCTAGTCCCTGCCCGCCGCCTAGAATAGCAGCAACGTAAGGTCATAACCCAGTGGACGGCACGGCCTGCTTCCTGCTTCCTATTTCCGCCATGAAACCAGTTGGGTTTTCCAAACTTTGGCTGCATCTCACACCTGCCTTTTCGAGGCAACGGTTTCGTAGCTGCTTTCGCAGGTGCCCGCAGCGGCGCCCTGTCCGCTCGCTGACCTGTGTCGGGAGGTCTTCCCCAGGCCCACCTGCTAGGCCGCGGACGGGCCCCGTCCGTCCCGCTGGGCTGGGGCGGCTGCGGCGGCTCTGGGAGCCCCATGGGGGGTTAATGTCCCGCATCATTGAGGTTTTTAAGTCCTGCAGTACCGAGGATTTCTAACGTAAGCGTGTTTTCCGACTCCCCGAAGAGGCCGAGTGACAGCTCACTGCTTGCTCCCGCCCGACTTCGGTGGCAGTTGTGTGCAAGGAGGACGCACCTGCGTGAGGTCGGGCGCGGCACGCTTTGCTCTGAAACGGGCCCCCTCGCCCTGCTGTGACCGCAGCCTCGGCAGAGGGTCTGACTCCTCGTAAGGACCCCTCCCGCCGGTGCCCGCTGTGTGGCGCTTGGCGTTCACGCCTCGCTTTGCCCTGAGCCCCAGCAGGGACCGAGGGCCATTGGCGGAGGCGTCGGAGCGCGCGCCGCTTTCCTCGGGGGGGGGGGGGGGGCTGACGGCTGGACGGTTGGTAAAAAGTAGTCCCTGCGCCTCCTCGTGAGCTTTGCGGTTCCTCGTGCCCCCCCGGCCGCTGCACCTGGCAGATGGGCACCAGCTGGGCGTCCTGGATCATGATGGATCATGAACTTCCCCGAGAAACGAGGATGAGAACAGGACACAGCTTCAGGCTTAGGGTCCGAGAGGGGAGGGGGATGGAGGCAAAGAGGATTCATTTCCGACAGTCAGATTCTGACCCGCAAGGAGGTGCTGGGGAGGAAGCCTCTAATGGGGACGCGGAAAGACACCTGTGGCTGTGGGATGGCTGTGGCCGCGGGGTCCCCAGCAAGAGGACTGAGCTCCGTGGAGGGGAGGTGTCAAAGGGGACTCCCCTGTCTGAATCTGGGGGAACGTCCTGGAGGCGGAGAGAGCGGAGGCAGGAAGCAGTTGTTCGGCACGGTGCTATTGGCCGTACAGTAGGGGCTGGGTGTGGCCTGGACTGGGGACGAAGCTGGAGTGGGAGCAAAGTGGGTGCAGGGGTCAGTGTCATGAAGAGCCAGGTGGGCTACTCAGACTTGCATTCCAGAAAGTTCTTTCTGGCAGCCACAAGGATGGTGTACTGGGAGGGGCCGCCCTGGGGGCTCTTGCAGAAGTGTGTGGCCACAGCAGGGGTTGCCAGGAATGGTGGGCAGAGGGCCGTGTCTGAGGGCCCAGAGCTGTGAACAGAGGTGAGGCAGGGAGCCCCCGGGGAGCAGGGAGCTGTCAGGAGGGGCAGGGAGGCAGGAGAGGACCCGGAGCAGCCTCGGGCGGTAGCGTTCCATGCGCTGTGCCCGTCGGCCTGGAAAGGCCGGGAGGATAGAACCCCACAGCTGGCTTAGCCACCAGCCCGGCCCTGGCGTCTGTGGTGCCATTGGAGGGGCCTGGGGGAGGGGGGCGCAGTGCGGGCAGCAGGGGCGGCGCGGGCAGGTCCCTCCGTCCCTCCCGTCAGCCCAGCCTAGTGTTTGTTGCCATTTGCTGCCACATGTGAAATGTTTGCGGGACACCCCGCTCGCGGCTCCAACGCCCGTGTCTTCCTTCCGTGCCCCCTCACAGACGAAGGGGACACGTAGCACAGTGTAGCCATCACAGCAGCCCTCTGAGGTGACCTTACCCCGGTCTCCTTCAGAGACAGAGAGGCCTGCGGCCAGAAACCTGTCTGCGGCTCCTGAGCCCAGGGACAGCGGGTCCCAGGGCTGCCCAGACTCACAGGCGCGCCAGCCCTGCCCTCAGTGCCCGGCCGTGGGGTTGCCGCGCGCGACTGAGCCGTCCAACCCGGCTGGTGGAGTTCGGCTAGAGAGCAGGGACCCCGAGGGTGTGGACGCGGGGGTGCGGTTGGTAACAGGGCTGAAGGGGTGAGGCCGGCAGGTGCGTGCAGCGGGGCGGTGAGGGGGGCTGTCGGCAGGGAGCGCGGTCCAGATGAGCACGCAGACTCCAGCCGGGGAACCAGGGAAGGCTCCAGAAGGGAGGCTGGAGCCTGCGTGGCGCTCCTTGCCCGGTGCCCCCTGGGCCTCGGAGAACGAAAGCGCTCTGGTTTCCACGGCGCTGCAGGGATAGGCCGGGGAGGCACTGGTGGGAAGACGTGCCCCCCCCCCCCGCCCCAGGATGAGACCCTTGGCATCCAGAGCCCTGAGCGCCAACAGAGAGTGACTCCGAGCTTTGCATTGCAGTACACGGTGTATAGTCGCGCGAGCACCGTGAGCAGTCCGGTTGCAATGGACACAGACGAGCCCCTGGTTGAAGATGTGCAGATGCTGAGACAGACAGTGAACGAAGAGGCTCGCCAGGTAACAGGGCGCAGGGCTAAGCCGGGGCGCGCCCGCGCTGGGTTTGCCTAAGAAGCGCTTGCAGGAGGTGACGGGGTCTCCGTCAGCGCCTTGGGTGTGAGCCCAGCGAGAAGCTCGGTGTCGGTAAGCTCAGACGAGGTAGTGGACGCGCACGTCCGCACGATCGGATGACTGGACGGGATCTTTGAGGCTGGACTACGTGCCTGAGGTTGTGATCATTCCCTTCGTTTATATTAACAGTAATTATCTCAGCCCTTAACTCACCTTTAGTTGACCTGGGCAAAAACCAGACGCTTGGCAGTGGTGTCTTTCCACTCTCTCCCGGCTGCACCGTGCCACGTGCTGTGGCCCAGGGGCGTCCCCTGTCAGTCCCCCACGGCCCCAGGGCAGCGGGCAGAGCCTCATTTTCCTCCCTGGCGGCAGAACCAAGGTCCGCACTGCCTCCCGGGGCTGGTCAGGAGCCAGGGACGCCCGTAGGCTGTGTCGTCGGGACCGCCCCACGCCATACCTGCGCTCAGGAGGTTTGTTTCCAAGGTGGCAGAAATACGTGTTTAGATCACCGCCGACCCAGAGACAGACTTTTCTTACCATATTGGGAACGTATACAATTTGGGCTCTAAAGAGGGTGATGTGCTAAGTCCCTGCCTGTGTGCGAGGGAGCCTGTCGACTGCTGAGTTTCTCTGAATGTTGCCTGCCTCTCTGCAGTTCGTGGAGCCTAGCACAGTCCTGGACACGGGCCGCTCTGACTCTGAAACGTTAATCCCCTCGGGCCAGCTCGACAACTCCTAACGGCACCCAGCGCTAAGATGCCGAAGTGTGAACGGTCACACCGGCTAAACTGTGCTGTGTGCCAGTGCGGGGAACTCACTCACTGAGGCAGAGAGGGTGTTAATGCAAGCAGCTTCCGTTCCCCGCCTGCTCAGATGGGATCAGGCATTTACAAGAGCCCGGGACCCCTGCCCTGCAAACTGCCCCGGCCGGCCAGCGGCCACCAGCCTCAGCCCTTGCCGTGTGACCACCTGCCCTGAGGTGTCAGCCTAAAGCACAGGAGCTCCCAGGCTCCGTGAGAAGAAAACCATGTAAAAACATCTCACCCATAATTTTTTTTATGTTGCCATGATCGTAGTCTTTTGGATATAGCGGGTCAAATAAAAAGTACCATTAAAATTAATTTCATCGATTGCTTTTTTCTTTTTTAACGTGGCTACTAGAAAATTTTGGAGTTCCATACTTGGAGCACATTATTTTTCGATTGGGCGGCACCGGTCCAGACTTTTTCAGAGAGCGGCCCAAAGAGGGCAGCCACACTGACCACGTCCACGCCTCTTCCTGCCCAGCCAGCTCCTAGCCGGAGCCGAAGATGGAACCTTAAAAAATACAGTGGAGAAACGTAGGACATTCCTAGTAACTGTCAGTAACTGAGTTTTTATTTAATCCAGTTAGATTCCATCATTTCCTTACAATGAATGTTCTTAGCAACAAACACATTTAAGAAAAAAATTGTATTTTTCTCTTTTTTTTTCCCCTGGGACAGGAATTTGAGGTCATTTTTTAAACTACCATTTTGGTTTTACAGCCTAACGTGTACTAGAGCCATGAGAGCTCACCCATTACTTGCAGACTCAGGAGGTCACATCTGTGCCCTCCTGCCAGGACGTTGCCCAAGAATTTGTGACCTCGTTCGTTTTTAAGCCACATGGACCGTGCAGAGCTGGGAAGGACAGTGAGGGTCTACGGGCAAGTTCTTGGGCATTATAAATAGTTTGGCTTCGAAGGCTTCTGGGTTTGTTCGGTTCCTTTTTTTTTTTTTGGTGCACCTATTGGTCCAGTGCAGGAAAAGAATGACCTGTGCCCACAATGTAATGGGGATGTACATTATGCTTCTGTTTATGATTTAAGGTGACGGTAAGGGATTAAGTGTTTGTTCGAGAATGCTCGCCAAAAGACCATTCTAACCTTGAGTGAACACCTGCCTCTTAGAGTGAACTCTAGTATTTGTGGGACGGCCAGTCCCGAGGACACCTTCCACCTGGTGGATGTGCCCCCTGCCCTTAGCACCAGGGACCCCTTCCTCATAACGTGAAGGGATCGCTGTCTAATCATCTCCCCACTTAGTGCTGAGTAACAGGACACAGGGCATTTTCTAGAGAACTCTGTATCATGACTCTTGAAGTAAGATGATATAACTAAGTTTTTCTGTGTGTTCCACAGCCTTACAGAAATTATTTCCCCACTCTCGCCTCTTAGATGTCTGTGCTCACATTCCTGGATCAGAAGACTAGATGCCATTAAAATACCACCAAATTAATGTGATCTCAATCAGAATCCCAGCACACTTTTTTTTAATGACCTGCGGATTCTAAAATTCATATGGGAACACAGAGGACCTATTTAGCCAAAACAACTTTGAAAAAGAATAAAGCTGGAAGATTAATACTACCCAATTGGAAGATGTATTATCGATTTCTGCAGATCAGTTGAATCCACCCCCCCATCTCAAACTATCTAGATGAATATATTTATAGCGCAGGCTCGTAGCTATAATATTTGATATAATAGACTCTTCTGAATTTGAAAAATGTTGGAGTCCTATTCCTGAAACTCTCAGAAACTCTGTTGTTAAAACAAGGAGAAGACACCTAGATGCAGGAAAATTATGTGCACAATTTGGAGACCAAATAACAGCTAAAAATTAAAGTTGGGATAGTTTCAGTGCTCTTTTAATTTTGTTTTTGGCTAATTTTATTTTTCCAAAGTAAGTCCACACTTCTTTAAAAAGTGTGACTTTCTAAAGAAAAGTGTGACTTGAATGTGGGCCAGGATGGGAAGCGTGAGAGGTAAATGGCAGGATCGTACCAGGGGACGGAGGACGTCCTCATGGCCGGGGCGGGGGACGGGGGGACGGTGGCTGGTTGGGGTATTTTGTAGAGACATTCAATTACATATCGACCTGTGAGAACCACAATTGGTTTTGTTTTAAGAAACTTGCGTAACCGTACACAGAACATGCAAAGAAAAGTAGTGACTTTCCTGTGAATGACATTTATACCGGAGACGCCTAAAATGTTTACGTTTCTGATTTTTAACAGTCGGTCGGGGAGAAAAGCAGTGTCAACCAAGCAGATAAGGACGGTGTAGAGAGACGAGAGGTGGGAAGTGAAGGTGCGACTCACTCAATGCGTAGAATGTGAGCCGACACACTCAATGCGGCTTGTGTCCTCAGGTGGAGACCTGACAAAAGGACCGTTGGACGTGGAGTGTTTTCCCGCTTCCCCCTGTCGCTCCAGCTTGGGGTGGCAGAGACCAGTGGGGCCCCTCAAGAAATCCTGACGGGCTGTGTCCTCCGTGGCTTAGTAACCACGTGCACCATTACGTGTCCCCAAGCCCTGCTCTTCTGCTGCCACTTACAGTGCCAACTTGGCCTTTCAGACCTGCCGTCGCACAGCCATCAGAGGCCGGGCCTCCAGCCCTTGCTCTCCACCTCCCCCCCTCACCCTGCTGCTCATGCTCTCTCCTCCTTCCCTGCCTGCTGTGTTTCTGGTCTTTTCCCTCTCGTGCTTCGTGGAAATCACACTGCTCCACCGGCCAGTCTGAGATGCCCAGGCGGAAGGGCCCAGGCGTGCCCCGCACCCTAGCTGCCCCTGCGGGGGCTCGGGGGTCCTGTCCGTTCTCTCCGCTGGCACGTGCTGGCTCCGGTCCCAGCGTTTTTACTGTTGCCTTTTTCCGTCTAAACGCTGCTTCTCCGGAATGAGTGCCTGTCTCCGTGGTGATTAAATATTCCCAGGACGTCAAAGTCGTGGTTTCGTTTGGCCTCGCTTTGCCGTTGTGTTACGGCCCCACGTGGACCAGACACAAAATCCAGGGGAGGATTTTCCCTCTTGAGTGTCTTGTGGGCCGAAAGCAAACATGCATCAGCACCGGGACTGACAGTCCCTCAGGGCGTGGGCCCCTCGCAGCCCCCCGACCCAAAGCAGTCTCTCGCCAGTTGTCGGGGGGATCTCAAAATCCCCACCTTTGCCATAACTGAGTGTTAATGTCCAAATAACATTTCTAGAAATACTCCTAAAACACCCCACGAAGTTCCTTCTGAGCCTTGACATTAATGCTCTTTCCGTAGAGAAATTTGCAGAGAACCCCCAGGACACGTTAGCTCCGCGAAAGATGCGGCCTTTGCGCGTATGACTTCTCTGCAGACTCTGGAATTGTTCTTAAAAGGCAGGAAAACTGTACTTTTTCTCTGCTGAGGTTAGATATCCAGGACCTGTGAGAGGCTGTGGTTATGTCCTTCCTGTTAGATGACTGACTTCACGCGAATTTTCTCTGATAAGGCGTCTGTCCTCTACCCCAAAAGTACCGTGTTCTCTTTAAATTCTGACGCTGAGCAGAAAAGCTTGGTTCTGGTTAAAGTTTCTAATTAACTGGCAGTTTTTGGTGTATGTGTTGTGTTTAGATCACTTAGCTCGTTTTGTTTCGAAAATACTGGCATTGATGCAGGAGCCCTGACTCAAAACCGAGTGATTTGCTGACTTGTTACTCATGGAAATATGGGTGCTTTGGGTATAAACGGCCCGGATCAGCCCCCCCACCCCACCCCGCTTTCTTTGCAGATTCACAACGCCTTAAATCCCCGTGCAAAAATAGGAAGCCTTTTTAAAAATGGTTTGGTAAAGGGGCGCCTGGGCGGCTCAGTCGGTTAAGTGTCCGACTTCAGCTCAGGTCATGATCTCATGGTTTGTGAGTTCAAGCCCCGCGTCGGGCTCTGTGCTGACAGCTCAGAGCCTCGGATCCTATGACCCCCCCTCCACTTCCTCTGTCTCCCTCTCTGTCTCTGTCCCCCTCTCTTTTTCTCTCTCTCTCAAAAATAAACACTAAAATAAATTAATATGTTTAAGTAAAACCAAAAAACTAAATTTCAGGAAGAGAATGGGGTGGAGAAGGGGATCTTTTATTTCTCATTCTTAATATTGGGAAATTTTACGTAAATCATTAAATACGGTTTTTCTAAGTTCTAGAGGGTTTGTTCCCACAAGTGACCCATTTAGTACCTCTTACTTTGAGGACCTTTTTTCAAATTCGACAGAAGCGTGACACCTTTTCTTAATCCTAAATCCAATGATAATATGTTTCATTTTCATTCTTTTTATTCACCTCCAAAGGAAATTTCCACTCTGAAAGGCTGCGGTAGTGGACGTAGGCGTAAAAATGCCTTTAGTCCCCTTTGATGAAATAGGAGCGTTTTGATACTGATGAGATTCGCTGAAACAGGTGGATTTGCAATATCGAGGGGAACGGAGTGCTCTGTACAGAGTTACACTCTACAGATTAATTTACCCCGTTGCTCTGGTCGTTGGGTCATTTCCAACGGCCCAGGCTGCGGGGGGGTGAGGCCCGCGCCGCAGAGTTCTCAGGGCAGCCCTGCAGTGTGTGTGCTGGGCTCCTGGCCCACGGCTGCCCTTGGACTCCTACTGCAGCCGCGAGCTCGCTGCTGCCATGGCCTCGTTGGTCGCCAACGCCACTGCGTTTTTAATTCCAGGCCCAGAAAGATCTGAAGAAGGACCGGCCCCTCGTGCGCCGCAAGTCTGAGCTGCCTCAGGACCCGCACACCAAGAACGCCTTGGAGGCTCACTGCCGAGCTGACCAGCTGGTGTCCCAGGATGGGCGCTAGCCCCCCGCAGGGCCGCGTCGGGCTGGGGACGCCGGCTCGCTCCTGGAGTCTGTAGAAAATACATCCTTTCTGTGCCATACGAATCGTTACACTCAGAGCCCGAGCTTTCCTTCGACCCCGTTCTGTAGGCAATAACGACTTCTGCCTCAGCTCGAGATTAGGAGTTCAAACAATGGTGGCTTCTTCTCAGATGCGTCCTCGGAGCCCGGGGGCCGCCGACTGCGTCCCCGGCACGTCGTCTCCGTGCCGGCACGGTCCCTGTAAGACGACTGCCCCAAATCAGAGCTAAGGAGAGCACCCTAGACACCTCCACGTTCGGCCCACACGGAACTCGCGGTCCTTACGATGAGTGATCCTATGATCATATCCGTGTGCTTCCAATCAAGGAGCACTTGAGAACAAAGTATCACATCTTCGTGACGACTTTCCAACCTTCTCGATTGTTTCCTCGTGACTGCTGCGCCCGTAGTTAGTTTCTTCCTTCCTCTCCTCCTCGCTTCCTCTTCCCTTTTTCCATCTCAGTCTCATCGAACCGGTCCTTTGCTGTCGTCACTCTAACACAACTTACCGGGAAACGTGCCGTGACAATCCTCAGCCGCTGTGTTTTCCTAAGGTGTATCTTCACTTAGCGTGATGACGTGTGTGCCGTGTCACTCTCGTGTATAGCGAAAGCCATATTTCCAGGCCTGCGGCCCAGCACCAGGGACTCCGGGCGTGAGCTCGCAGGAGAAACGTATTTTAAAAAAGAGCTTGCTCCGTCTACCTTGACCAGAATTGGAATTCTAAAACCGTGTGTCCGTTTTTTTTCTCTTTGCAGAGTTTTTTCTCCCCCCTCTACTTACACATGCTTGCCCTTTAACGAGGCTCTTGCTTTAGTACCATTATCATCTCTAAGAATCGATTTGATACATTTTGTAGAACGTCAGAACGAGATCGTCTCGAGCTCGGCCAGTTCTTGGCCTGACGCGCGGGGCAGCCGCCTCCGGGGCATCGAGTAACAAAAATGCCACCAAACGCCACCGTCCGGGCCGGGCGCTGCCCCGACGTCCGCCCACTGCTGGGACGCGGGCCCGGGAGCCCGGACGGGCAGCCGCCAGGGCTGCGGCGACTCGTTTGCAGCTGCCCAGAGCACACGCGATGAACAGCTCGTCGGGAAAAGACGGTGTCTGAGTCCCCACGGGCCTTCAAGTGCTGCTATAGATTCCACAGATTTCCTTGCATGTTTTGAGCTTTCTGTTTGAATGGAATAGCACGAGGAGAACCTTTGCCCGTAGTGCGTCGTCTGCTCTGTACTTCTCTCAGGGGGGCCGGTATCTTGACTTCTTTATCCTGCCTGAAAGCTGTTTGAGATGTGTAACTGCTACCCCGAGCACGTGACTGCAGTCCCTTGGTCTCTGGCATAAGATTACATAAGTTAATGTTAAATGTCGTTGATGCACAGAAGACAAAACGTGGCTTCTCTTAGTCTGTTCTGACGCGAGGTCGTGGGTGTCCGTTGACGCATTGTGGGAAGCGGACATGGTCCCCCGTGCAGCCGTGACGCCTGCTGGCCCCCCCCCCCCCCGGTTCACCTCCGTCCCTCCATCCACGATGTCTGTCTCCTTGTGTCCCGGAGGAAGGTGGGGGGGGGCGGGGACGGGGATGGGGGGCGGGGTGGGGAGGGGGCGGTTTCAGTGTTCGGAGCAAGTGCTAACTGAAAACACCACTGTCCCAGCTGGAAGCAGGAAGGGCCGCTTGGTGAGAAGAAATGCTTCCTGAGAAACTTGACTAGTACCTATCAATTGTACCATTATGAAATGTATCACTTAAAAAAAAAAGTTTAGATGCCTTCTCCTTTTGAGGGAAAAAGGGTGCTTTTTATTGTATAAAGCAGTGTCTCATGTATTTTGATATACCATTGTTTGAACTTCCGTCTTTAGCTGATAGATTCTCAAATATCCTTGATTTTGGATGTTCAGTATGTGTGCGAGAGAGGGTCCTGGGAAGAGACTCTCTTCTGGCCTTGGTAAAAAGCAAAATATCCTTGTCTGGGTGATTGTATAAAGCTCAGCCTGTAAGAACACCTTTTTTGTCGAGGTTTTATTTCTGCTCTTTATTGAAGACAAACATTCACCAAAAAGGGGGGTAAAAAAAAGTTTTGAGAGAACCTAATTTTCTTTGACGAGAGTATTATTTCATATTTTGGCCTATTAAGGTTTTCCTAGTTAGTACTCCGGTTCCCTGTGCTAATTGTTCAACTTCTAGATTATTATATAGATACACTGCTTATCCTGTACCAAACTGGCTTCTTCAAAAGTACGACATTGAAAATAAACTGGTGACTGTTTTTCTTCATAAAGTCCTGCATTTGGCACCCTCACCTTTCCAAGATGTCTCTGTACATCAGAAATGTCACTATTCCCAGTGTCTTTTTGGTGTGGCTTTAGGATGGCTTCCTTTTAATACTGTACATACATTGTATCTTTGTTTTATGGTAATAAGTAATAAAAATGTAGACTTCATATTTTGTACAAAATGTCCTATGTACAGAATAAAAACAGTTCATAGAAACAGCAAAAATAGGTAAGTGGCACAATTATTTTTGTTTAGAAGATATCTGTAACTTTACGCTTTAGTGAAATGTTAAGTACCTACATATTTTTTAACATTTTGTAATTCAAAACTTTTTGTTTTGACATTGTTTATGAAGAGAAAACTTCATACACTTGCCATTTAATATGCTCTTTTATCTAATTTTAAAAAACTCTAAAAATGGTGTATTATATGGACTAAATAAAGAACATGTGAATTTTATTGCTCATCATGAAACTAAATTTAGCCTTGGTGTTGGGCCCGCTGGTCCCGGTCGCTATCGAGTTTCCCTCCGGGCGAGGGCGGCCACGCCAGGGACAGCGGCGGGGGACGGGCGGTGCGGAGCCCCCCACTCCAGCCGGGCGTGTGCTGTGCTCCCCTGGGCTCGACCCGGGGGCTCACCGTTCACTTCCCCAGGGGAAGAAGTATCGGTGCCTTTCGCCTCCACCCCTCCTCTCCCCTTTGAGAAGGCAAACGTGAGTCAGAACACAGTCTCTAGAAATGGAATCATTTGAGCCCCCAAATCGGGATGTGTAAAACGATTCTTGAAAAGAAATTAATGTCTTGCAAACAGAATCGCTGAGAATCTGAATTCAGGGCCTCAGCTGACCGCCTCCCCCACTTCTAAACGGGGATCGTCACCGATCCCGCCGATGCTGTTCATAAAAAATCAACCAAAGGCCGAGAGTCAAGTTACTTTCTCAAGTCATTGCCACAAACCACCCAGGCCCGTGGCTCTGCTTGCTGAACATTCCAGCAGGTGCGAGGGGCTCGCTAGTTCCCTCATCTGACCCCCTTCGCGGTAAAAGCACAGGAGCCGCCCTGGGTCCTGGGCGCGCTGAAGGGGCCCGGTGCCGGCAGCGCGTGGCCCGTGCACGTGGGGGAGTCCTGGGGGACCACGCGTACCCCACTTCCACCCCGGGGCGGGTACGCTGCTCAGAGGACACCATGCACGTGGCACAGCTAGGAACTCGCCGCGCCCTCGGGCCGGGTGGACTCGAGGAGGTCCTGTAGCATCCTGGGGCGCAGGAGCCCCTGGGAGACCCCAGGAAACGCACGTGCGCCCTGATTTGAGTTCGGCTCCGTGTCGCCCTACTTGCACGGTGGCAGGTGACAGGTGGCACCAGCTGTGTCTCCTTCCCTGAGAACCAGCACCTTCATGCTGGCAGGGGCTGTCGGATGCTGTGTTCCTTTACTTACTTCCCATGACCCACGAGAGTACCTGCCGAGGCCAGCCCTCACTGACAGGTCAGGTCACCTGCCCGGGGTCACGTAAGTACTGAATGGAGCTGGCTTCCAGCCCACGCAGTGTGGCCCCAGGGTCCATCCCCTCCCCTGAGGGACGCCTGGGTCCTGCGGGCTGGGGGTGGGGCTGGGAACACAAGGAGGCTACTGACCGACTGTGCCCTTCACTTCTAGAACCGGAGGGACCCAGACACCGGCCAGCCCCGTGGCTCCTTCACACACTTCAGAGGCTGCCATTTTTACATAAATTAAAGATTGTAATATTTGAACTACTTAAAAAAACTCAAACACATCATATCAACTTTCAACCTTTGGAAACCCCAACGACTCGTTAACTTTATGATGTTACTGTAAGAACCTGTAAATCTATCAAAACTTCAGCTCTAATATTTGTGATTTTATGTATGATATCATCTCGGGGTGGGGGGGATGGATTCCACTATCAAAGTGCTCAAAATCCACTAAGATGAACCATTTTTTAGGGAAGGAAATGGAAGGAAGAGAGGTTCTGCCCAGCCTCTTCCAGCTCAGCGTTTCCCCGTTCTGGCACACGCCGCTCATGTCTTTACGCTTTTCACCAAAGTTTTACGTAAATTGCACAGCACTTTGTGGGAGTGGAGGAAAGAATTTTTTTTTTTTCTGAGAGAGGGTGTGTGAGCAGGGGAGGGGCAGAGTGTGAGAGTGAGTGAGCAGGGGAGGGAGAGGAAGAGGGAGAGTCCTGTGCTCAGCGCGGAGCCCGATGCGGGGCTTGATCTCATGACCGTGAGGGAGATCGCGATCTGAGCCGAAATCGGGAGTTGGACGCTTAACCGACTGAGCCTCCCAGGCGCCCCTCTTCTGATCGCACCCAGTGCGGGGTCACCGTGGCCTGGTTTACCCCTGTGGGGCTTTTAGAAACAGTTCCGTAACTTGGAGCTGGAGCTGAACTCAGCTCCGTGGGTTAGTTTATAGGATGGTGCGGATAGTTGATGGCTGGTCCATCACAACAGTTGTTTGGACCATCTGTTCGTCTCCGGTTTTACTGACGTGTAACCGACCGGCAGCCCGGCGTCCCCTCCGGCGCGCCAACGACCCGGCTTTCACCCGGCGCCGTGAAATTAAGTGTCGCGAACGTCCGCCTCCTCGTTTAGTTCCCCACAGAAAGTGCCCTGGATCCCTGACCTACGCACAGCCAGGAAGAGACACCTTGGTGACCACTCCGTCGTGCGGGAGGAGGGACACCGCGGGGTAGTGGGCGTCTCCGGCGTGGGAAGCCCCCCACCGGCCCCGGAATCAGACACGAACAGGGAATCGCTCCTACCCTGCGGGTCTGTGTCCCAGAGGCGTCTGATGGGGGCGCTCGGGCTCTGCGTGTCTCCCTCACACACGCACACACCCCGGCGTGCTCACGCCAGCTCTGTGCACAGTCGCAAGATGGATTCGAGGGGGCATTGGGTGGACCCGGGGGATAAATCCTAACGCTGAGAGGTCAGCCTGAGGTTACCTGTCCGTCTCCGTCGGGTGCAGTCACCTCGTCTGTCTTCCTTTCTGTCTCCAAAACGCATCTTGTAGAAATCCGCCTCGGATCCATTGTAAATTTCAGGGCACCTTGTAGCCAGCGACCGCACCGGGTTAGTCTCCTGCTGCCCCTTCCCTCGGGTTTCCCTGGCGCCCCCAGGTGCCACTCCTACCACAGGTGGATGAACAGAGCCTCGAGGAGGCTGTCCACCCCCACGTGAGGAGGCCGGGTCGAGACCTTAGTGAAAATGGGTCCTTTGATCAATAAGTTACCCCCAGAGTGAGGGCACTGCCTGAGGCTGGGGTCCAGAGCGGGGCCACCTCCTGGACCGACCAGAGTGTGGGGCACCACTGAGGCCACGCCATCCAGGCCGACCCCAAGGCCACGTTCACTGGCTGCTCTTGAGCTGAAAAACAAGTGACATCTATCATAAGTCTCACTATTCGATGAGTCGTTTTCTTTCATTCAATGTTGTCAAAATCCTGAGGACTCCGTGGTGTAAGTCCCCGCTGGGAGCACCGGAGGCGGCTTCTTTGGGACTGTTTCCTCATGAAGTTTCAAGAAGACCAGAGGAAGAAGCCTGCCACGTGGGCTGACACCACGAGAAAGGCGTGAGCGCGGGAGCAGGTCAGTGTCAACCTGACCGACAGGCTCACGGGAGGGACGGTTGGGGGAAGGGCCACAGTCACACTGGGGACAGTGAGGGACACGGGTTAAAATCAGCAACAGGCAGGGGCGCCTGGGGGGCTCAGTCGGTTAAGCGTCCGACTTCGGCTCAGGTCATGATCTCGCAGTTTGTGGCTTCGAGTCCCGTGTCGGGCTCTGTGCTGACAGCTCAGGGCCTGGAGCCTGCTTCCGATTCTGTGTCTCCCTCTCTCTCTGCCCCTCCCCCATTCATGCTGTGTTTCTCTCTGTCTCGATGATAAATAAACATCAAAAAAAAATTTTTTTTTAAGAGACAGCGTGAGCAGGGAAGGGTCAGAGAGAGAGGGAGACACAGACTCTGAAGCAGGCTCCAGGCTCCGAGCTGTCAGCACAGAGCCCAACGCGAGGCTCGAACCCACGAGCTGCAAGATCATGACCTGAGCCAAAGTCAGATGCTCAACCGACTGAGCCACCCCGGTGCCCCAAAAGTAGTTTCTTTTGTAATTCCATACTCGAAAACAGTTGGTAATGCTGTGTCATCCCCACCCCCCACGGAAAGTTTTAATAATATGACAATACGATCTGCCTCCTGACCTAGGAAATCCAGAATTCTAGGAATCCTGGTCTACTTCAAAGCCCTTGTTTTACAGAAAATGAAGTAGACTCAGAAAGGAAGCCCTTGACTAGTGAGTGCTGGAATGCAGCGGCTTGGGCGTATTTAAAGGGTCTCAGAGTTGTGTATTTATAGGCAGTCCTTCACGCTGCCTGTCACTGCATTATTTCTAGGCTGTGGATTTTTTTTAAGTGTCTCTAGGAAACGCATATTCGAAAGATTTATTTGAGATCGGTGGTGAGCCTCTCATGGAAACATTTTTACTTTGTGAAGTAAAAGTTTAGATACTCCCTGAATAGAAAATTTTTCCCATATTTAGATTCCCAAATCTAAGTTTTGGGGCACCTGGGTGGCTCAGTCAGTTGGGCGCCGGACTTCAGCTCGTGTCATGATCTCACGGTTTGTGGGTTCGAGCCCCGCATCGGGCTCTGTGCTGACAGCTCGGAGCCTGGAGCTGCTTCGGATTCTGTGTCTCCCTCTTTCTCTGCCCCTCCTACACTCACACTTTGTCTCTCTCTCTGTCTGTCTGTCTCTCTCAAAAATAAAATTAACATTAAAAAAAGTTAACAAAATCTAAGTTTCTCAGAACAGTTGGAAAAAGCCTTTGGAATCGCCTTCAGGCTGTTGTACAGGATTTACCAGAAACGCTGAGGCATCTATAGCCCCCCGTTGTCTATTTTTTTAAATAATTTTTTAATGTTTTATTTATTTTTGAGAGAAAGGGAGAGACAGCGTGAGCAGGGGAGGGGCAGAGAGAGAGGGACGCACAGAAACCGAAGCAGGCTCCAGGCTCTGAGCTGTCAGCACAGAGCCCAATGCGGGGCTCGAACCCACGAACCGTGAGATCATGACCTGAGCCAAAGTCGGCCGCTCAACCGCCTGAGCCACTCAGGTGCTCCTCTTTTTTTTTTTTTAAATGTGCCCGTATTTTCACCAGTTGACCTTGTAAAAGTTGAGTACAAAAAAAAAAAAAAAAAAAAAAAAAATTCAAAATCAAATCCGGTCTCCCAGAGTGAAGATTTGACCCAAATAAAGAGTGAAAGGAACTCCAATCAGCAGGTGTCGGGGCCTGTGGGCCCTGGAGCCTCAGGGGGCCTGGCGGTCTTACCCACGGCACCCTGGGTCGGTGCCAGCAGGCCCGGCCGCTCTCGCTCACCCCCGGCCCCTGACCCCACCCCACAGCCGCACACCCACAGCCAGGCCAGAAACCCCGCCTGGGGTCTTCCCTCCGCCAGGACTCCTAAGTCCTGACGACTGTGGCTCGAGGCACAGGTCTCCAGCTGCCCTGCCCCAGCCTTGCTCTTGGCCTCCGCCACCCCTTCCCTGGACAGTGTGCGAGCCTTCCCTCCAGAGCGTCTCAAAACAGTGATCACGTCACTGTCTTATTTAAAACCCTGTGTGGCTTCTCACGGCACTTAACTAAAGCCTTTGACTCCTTCCCTGGCCTCCACGATCCCTCTGATCTGACTCCCGCCAACACCTGCAGCCGCCGCTGGCTGGTCCCACGTGTTCCACCACTGGCCTCCCTTTCTCACCTCCTTCCCACCTCAGGGACTTTGCACAGGCCGTCACAGCCCACCCCATCCCCAGAGCGGCGTGGCTCACTTCTTTCCATCCTGCATGTCTAGACGTCAGTGTCTTCTCTTGAGAGAGGCCTTCTCTGACCACCCTGTCAAACCTGAGAGCCCCATTTCCTTCCAACCCCTGATACAATCTGTAATTATATTTGTTTCTTAGTTAAGAGCCTCCACCAGTAGACAGGGACCTCAGCTGCTTTTTCATCATGGTGTCCCCAGTGCCCAGCTCCATCCCGTGCAAATGGGGTACGTAGCTCACCGGGGTAAGCCGGGGAGGGTGCACGGGGCTGGGACACACCCCAGGGACCGTCGTGCGCCTGCAGCAGGCAGCGCCGTGGGAACAGGACAGCGGCTCACTGCAACATTCCATGGGCAGCACAGACCTCCTTGCTTCCGGGTGACCCGGGCGACCTGACACATCAGGCTCTGCTGTGAGTACAGCCACAGGGAATGGGTGGGGCCACGGGGCCGGGGGCTCCCCTTGGGCCCCGTGAAAGTGGGGATGTTCCCAGCCAAGGGACACATACAAAGCCCACGGATGGGGGAGACATGAAGTTTGGCTGGAGCTAGGCTGTCACCAGAGTGGCCGGGAGCAAGGCTGCAGCCCTCTGCAAAGCCACTCACCGAGGCCACCAATGCTTTTAAGGAATTTGGACTTCAGCCTATAGGCGACAAGAAGCTATTAAAGAATCTGACGCAAGGTGCGCCTGGGGGCTCAGTCGGCTAAGCATCTGACTTTGGCCCAGGTCATGATCTCACAGTTCGTGGATTTGAGCCCCGCGTCGGGCTCTGTGCTGACAGCTCGGAGCCTGGAGCCTGTTTCGGATTCTGTGTCTCCCTCGCTCTCTGCCCCTCCCCCACTAGCTCACTCATTCGCGCACACTCTCTCTCTCTCTCTCAATAATAAACATTTAAAAAAAAAGAATTCAATGCAGGGAGTTGATAAGATCAGAGGTGACAGGTGACACCTAAGTCCCCCAGGTGGGACGTGAGCTGGGGGTGGGGGTCACATGCAGAATAATGAGGAGTGGCCCTGAGGCACGGAAGCCCCTGTGGGTGAGGCCCCCACTACTGCTCAGTCTGGGGGGTCTGGGCACGCGCTGAGTGCTGCCAAGATCCCCGAGTGCCATACGCACCGCCGCGCTAGGGGGCTGGGCCGCAGTAGCAATGGGAGAGACGCAGGTGCCCAGGCAAGAGTACTGAGAGTTACCCGGTCCTGAAAACGTGGCGTGCCGGGCACCGTGCAGGACGTGCCGGGTGTTGTTATCTCTGTCAGTCTTCGCACTGAGGCTGGAAGGCAGCCAGGGCTCAGGAATCAGAGGCATAAGTGACTTGCCCAGGGTCGCGCATCTGTCACTAGCACGTAGCAAAGCTACCGAATCCCAACGCGGCGCTGCAGGAGTGCGACCACTGTCATCTGTTACCCACCGCCAGCAACAGGGCCCTTCCTGGGGCGGGGGTAAGAACACAGGAAAGAGAGGCGGTGGCAGGCGGCTCGAGGCTGGTGGTCCCATTCAACGCGATGCATCGGTCCATTCACTCGATAAACGTTTCTTTCCTCGAGTGAGGCAGGCCATCCCCGAGCACCTCGCCACCTTGCCGCAGAGACCGGGGTCGAAGAGGTCATGGAACGCGGGACAGAGCACGGTGGGGCCGGGAGGCATCCAGCCCAGCCCGCCGGGGCTCCCAGAGGGATGCATTTCCTAACCTGATCTAACAAGAAGCACCTGGGCCAGGGGAGAGCCCCCCCCCCCCACTTCACAGCTAGAAAGTGTGGGGGCAGAGGAAAGGGAGCACGGGACCCCCTGGGCTGGCAAGGCCTCTGCGCCCAGGGACCCGTCCACCACGTGTGCTGGATGTGACGTTCCAGGCGGGGCAGAGCAGAGCCCGAGGGGCGGGAAGCGAGAGCAGGGCTGTCATCCTGTGGTCACCTGGCCGTAAGCATGGCCGGGACACGGCCATCTGCATCAGAGTGTTTACTGTGCACCTACTATGCACTCCTGGAACTTATTTCCTGGTGAGGAAAGGCAGACAAGAAGAAACTACCAGACACTGGGAGAGGTCACCCACCTCTGACGGGGGTCAGGCGGCCTCCCCGAGGGTGGGGTGTCTAAGGTGGGACCTGAACGGCAAGGAGCCAGGCTTGAGAGACTGGGGGCGGGGGTGGAGGGCATCCCGGCAGCGGAGGCAGGTAGAAGTCTAGGGCATCTTAGTAACCGTGGAGACAAGCAGACCCCGTGCCTGGCCGCCCAAAGAGAGTCCTGGGAGGGGATGGGACGCTTTCTTGTGTGTTTGCTGAATGGCCACAGACCTCAACAGCAGCCTGCCCTGCTCACCACGGGGTCAAGGCCGAAGACCATGAAAATATGTATTGTTCAGATTGGCTAAAAAAAGGACGTTCTGTGCTATGCTCTAAATTTTGTGTTTATCTGATGCTTATTTGAGAATCAAATTCTATTCTGGACACAGTACCAGACCTAAAACGAAGTGACCCACTGGAAGGGTAGGCAAAGACATGTCAAGCTAAGACAAATTAAAAGAAAACAAAGGTCGCAGTTTTGATATTAAGGTGTAGTTCAGACCCAAAATATTATATGACACAAGAGGACATTTTACTATATTCACAATGAAGAAAGAGCACTGATTAATATCTGTGCCCCAGATATTAAGTATTCCAAGGACTTAGGCATGTCTGGAGTGTTCTGGAATATTTGCACTGATTTTACAAACATACATTTCCTTTTTTTTCTTTTAGTTTTTTAATGCTTAGTTATTTTTGAGAGATAGAGACAGAGTGTGAGCAGGGGAAGGGCAGAGAGAGAGGGAGACACAGAATCCAAAGCAGGCTCCAGGCTCTGAGCTGTCAGCACAGAGCCCGACGCGGGGCTCGAACCAGCGAGATCATGACCTGAGCTGAAGTTGGAGACTTAACTGACAAAAGTTAAGCCCCCAACGCACCATGTTTCCTTTTTCAAAAATCACGTCCAACGCCTGAGTGCAGCGTCTGAAATCAGCCAGGTCCAGCTTGCCTTTCGGCTGTGACGCTGACTTGCAATCTCCCTTCTCACCACCAGAGGACAGGAGGCGGGCCGTGTCCCCATCATACGGAATGTCTGCTTTGAGCCTCCACCTGCTCAGCTATTTTTACATTTTCCCTCATCTGAATGCTCTGGAAACTAAACACTCTGTGCTCCTTGACATGCTCTCCCAGCATCCCACATTCTAAAGGACTTTTTTTTGGTCTTTTATTTTATTTTTGATAGAGAGTGAGCAGGGGAGGGGCAGAGAGAGAGGGAGACAGAATCAGAAGCAGCTCCAGGCTCTGAGCTGTCAGCACAGAGCCCGACGCGGGGCTTGAACCCACGGACTGTGTGATCACGGCCTGAGCTGAGGTCGGACGCTTACCCGACTGAGCCGCCCAGGCGCCCCTCTAAAGGACTTTCAATGATATTAAACTCTGTGGGATGAGAGGAGAGGAACAAACATTAAGTAGTTGGTTACATTTCTCCAGCCTGACGGTCATGGGCTCCTCGAAGCTGGAAGAGGGGAAACAATGGAAACAGCACGTACCGAGAGCCTACAAGCTGGCCGTCCTTTGGCACACGGCGTCTGATCGAATTCTCCCGTGTTGGTGGTGTTAGTCCCCATTTTTCAGATGAGAACACTGAGGTTCGGAGAGATTATGTGATTTACCCAAAGTCACTAGCTAGTCAAAGGTAGAGTCAGAATCCAAGTGCAGGCCAGCGGCGTCCTAAGATCTTGCTTTGCCCTCTATAAGGCCCTCGCTTGTCCCCAGATCTATGGATGAAGGAACTGAACCCCCCCCCGCCCCGTGCATTGGTGGCAGACCCTCCGTCAGAACTCAGGTGTGCAGGTGTCCCGAACATGCCCTTGCTAGCGCTCCTCTGCCTTCGAGTCCGGTGTGTACCCAGCCATGACCGGTGTCACTTAGCATCAATATGACTGGTGTCTCCATAGCAGAGAGGCAGAACCGGAGACCCAGGGACCTGGGTGAGCCGGCCAAGGTCACACAGCGGTGCGATCGAGGGCCTGCATCTAGGGATGGCTCTCTGGTCCTACTGTCCCCTCAAAACCCTGCTCCTCCATGGCCCCCCTTGTTTCTCTCTCTCTCTCTCTCTCTCTCTCTCTCACCCTCTCCTGCCTCCCTTCCTTCCCCTCATCTTTCTCTCTCCCCACTATAATCACTTACAAATTCTCATCTACCTGGAGCGTTGCTGAACTTGACTCAGAGGTGGGAGGACCTTAAAGATGGGCATACAACCCCCACACTTTACAGATGGACAAACTGAAACCCGGAAAAGCTCCCCCATGCGTTGGGATTTCAATGCCAGCCTTTGCTCAGCTGTTTCCCGCCTGCCCAGCTCGCCCCTGCCCTTGCACACCTCACATGAACAGCCGTCTGGCTCTTGGCTGCAGCCAGAGGCAGCTTCCAAAAACACTCACCTGATGAGTCCGCACTCTACGAACCACCCTCCAAGGCTCAGAGCGCTGGCCTTGCTCCCTTCTCTACTTTCGTCCTGTGACAAGCCGAGTCTTAACCCACCGTGAACTTGCTACTCCCTGCTCTCACCCTGACTCGATCATTAGCTGTTTATCCTTCAGTCTCAGATCTCCCTGGTGCCCAATCCAGAGGCGCGCACAGCGTCTCCGTCTCCAAGTTCACCGCCTGCCCGAATGGACCACGAGCTCCGTAATAACAGTGCCTGGACCCGTCCCGTTCACCACTGTGCCTCCAGCCTCTGGCGCTGGAGCCAGCTCAGAGGCCCAGCCAATGTTTACCGGCAGGGTGAAAGAACAAATGTCCGGCAGAGGAAAGCAGGTGATCCCGGCGGGCAGGAGTGCCATCGAAAGTTGTGTGCACGTCACATACCCCAATGTCTAGAGCGGCGCTTTCAACAACAGCCCAATTATGGAAAGAGCCTAAATGTCCATCAGCTGACGGAAGGATACAGAAGATGTGGTTATTATACACAACGGCAACGAGAAAGAATGAAATCCTGCCATTTGCAACAATGTGGACGGATCTGGAGGGTATTACGCTGAGTAAAATAAGTCAGAGAAAGCAAATACCATATGACTTCACGCATATGTGGAATTCGAGAAACTTAACAGAAGACCATGGGGGAAGGGAAGGGGAAAAAAGAGTTTCAAAGAGAGAGGGAGGCAAACCCTAAGAGACCCTTACATACAGAGAACAGACTGAGGGTTGATGGGGGGAGTGAGGGGGAGGGGGAAATGGGTGATGGGCACGGAGGAGGGCACTTGCTGGGATGAGCACTGGGTGTTGTATGTAAGTGATGAATCATGGGAATCTCCTCCGCAAGCCAAGAGCACACTCTACACCGGATGTTAGCCAACTTGATGATAAATTATATTAACTGCGCGGGCACAGGAAGCAGTCCCGGACCGGACTGGCCTGGCCGAGAGGGTAGTCGGGAGAAACGAGGTTAGGACATTCTCTTCCATGTATAAGCACCCCCGAACACCTGTGGCAGGCCCTGGGCCCACAAGAGCACACAGGTGGGCACAGCTGGGCCCTGATGGCCCCGTGCGGAGCCAGTCCTCGGGGGTCTCGGCATTGGAATCTGATGGAAGTCACCCCTCCCCCTCAACACGAACACCAACACCGCCTAATGTGCATATAATTCGAAGGGGTCACAGCCCCCAGGAGCCCAGCCGAAGCCCACGGCTGAAGTATCCCTAGTCTGGCTGGAACGATAAAAATGAAAGGAGCGCTCGGAGCACAGGTCAGGCCATGACGACCGTGAGGAAGGAACGGACGACAAGCTGTCGGGGGGCAGGGAAGGAACACGGTGGGCGACCCTAGGGCCACGTTAAGAAATTTGTCCCGGTCTCCCAAAACGGGACGCAAGTGCGGAGGCGAGCAAAGGTTTCAGAGCGAGGAGGGCCCTAATCTCACGGCCGGCTCGGAAAAATGACGCAAGCGGCACGCGAGGTCACCCTGACACGCGACAGCCCCGCCCCCGCCCCGCCCCGCGCACTGTGGGCGTTACGGGAAGCTGCCCGACGCCAGGTCTCGCGGTGAGCGAGATTCACGCGGATAACAGCGATTGGGCGGGGAGGGACGGACAGGGCTTCCGGCGTCGCGCAATGTCCCGCCCCCTGGCCGCGATGGGCCAATCCCAAGGCCTCCCCGTTCTGGCCGCCCGGATTGGTCCCGGGGCTCACGTGACCGGACGGGCAAGGGACATGTGACCGAGGGGGGGGGAGACTCTCGGACACGTGACCGCGGCGGCGTTCTTGGTTTGTCTGTGGCGGGAGAGAGCTGGGGACCTAGATCTGGACCCGGCATTGGGGACCGCGGAGCCCCGAGGTGCCAGTGCCGGCTTCCGCACGCGGCCACTTGCTAAACGAAGAGCCCGCGTACCGGGCCTTCGGAGTGAGCTGGGCGGCCTCAGTGCCCTCGCCTGTGACATGGCCCCAGGGTCGCGCAGAGAACGGCGCGGCCCGCGGGAGGCGGCGTGGACGTGCACGGCCGGCTGAAGCAGGGCGATGGCCTGAAGGGGACCCGGGAGTCTCAGAGCTGACCGTGGGTGAGGTCGCTGAGCAGAGCAGAGCCTCTGCCCCTGGCCGGCTTCCGCCGAGGAAGGGCCACTCGCCTTCGTTGCGGCCTGGAAAACAAGGTAGGGCTGGGTGACTTTGCAGATCTGATCGGCCTTGTTCGGTTCCCGAGCGGGACAGCACCCCAGCCAGCCAGCAGGAAGGAGCTCTGAGCAGCGGTAGGAAATGGGAGGCTCAGGTAGACGGAGGTGGGCCCAGAAAGGAAGCTTCTCGCAAAGAGTGGATTCTTTCCAAGCAAGGTCACCTTCGTCTGGCGAGAGACAGGGGTGTGTCAGGCAGCTAACCTCACTAGTGCTAACCAGGTAGTCCCAGATGACTAGGTAGGGTAGGTCCCGTCCCAGGGAGGGGCTGACACTGCAGTTAGGTTGGGTGTGAAGCCTGGGATTGCTGGCAAAGGGCTCAGCACGGGTGGCTCCATTTGGGGCCTTTTGTGTCTTTTTTGACGATGCTGAAACTTCACAACAGCAGCAGCCGTCCGTAGTGTACCCGGAAGACGGGAGAGGCTTCAGGGCCCGGAAGTGGAGGAGCCCGGGGTGAACCTAGACGTCAACCTGCAGACCTGAGAAGTGAGGGTGGGTGAGCCCACGAGAGCACCCCTCTCCGTGCCGTTTGGAGTCGCCCGAGCCTCGATGACACTCCCTTAGGTCACCGCCGTTCGCTTAAGATATTGGTGACCCTGGAGGGCGCGGCCAGCTGCTTCCCAGTCTCGCCTCCTGACTGGGGCACAACTGGCTGGTGTCGGGAGCCCCTTACACGAGGGACAGGAGGGTCTCAGGCAGAGCCGGGGAGAGAGGAGCGGTGGCACCGAGGAGCCTGGGGGCCCGAACTGGAAGGAGGGCGGGAGAAATGTGCGAAGGCCCCGGGAGGGCCGCCCGCAGTGTGATGCATTCGGTTCAGCAAGTATCCGTCCAGCACCCACGGAGGCCCCAGGCCTTCCTCCGGGCGCTGCGGGTCTAGCATTAAACAAAAGAGGTAGACATCCTTGCCCTTCTAGAACTTTCCTTCCAGTGCAGGAAAGAGACCGTAAACAGGGTAAACCGCATTCACACCGTATTAGCAGGGACGCAGGCTACTGGGAAAAACCGAGACTGACAGAGGGTCTAAGAGGTGGGGACAACTTTACCCAAGGGGCGGGGGGTGGGGGGGCCTTACGGAGAAGGAGACTGTGAAGGAAGTGAGGGAAGAGCATCCAGGAGAGGGCCCAGCGCGTGCGAGGGTCCGGAGGTGGGTAGGAGCGTGCAGCGGAGCGTGGGTTTGAGGAGTAGGCAGTCTTCAGAGAGGGAACAGGTGGCCCAAAAAAGGGCCTGGGGTTTTAACTGAGGCCCCGCAGGGCTGCGAGACGGGCTCCGCCCCCTCGTGAGCGTCTTTGCCCTCCTCACAAGCGGGACACCCTCCGGGGAGATGAAGGCCTTACGCCCTCTGTCCCCAACCCGCACGGGCGCCCCCTCTTCGCCCAGGATGGGCAGCGGCCCTCTTCCTTCCTCTTGATCCTTCCATGCCTGATCCCCACTCTAGGATGTGAATCTTCCCAGGGAGAGCCTGGCGCTGGTCTCGCCCTGCGTGGTCCGTGGCCCGGGGTCTGAGCTCGAGGCCGCCGCGCAGGGTGTGCAGGTGCCTAGGTGGCCAGCGGGGCGAAGTCTCCCCGCGGTGCGGCCTGACGACGCCCAGAGCTGTGCTCTCAGCCTTCGTCCTGGGGACCCCACCGGGCACTCGTGTCCCCAGCCCTGAAGTGGGGCCATATTTCCGTCATCTGCCCGTGTCTGGCAAACCGGGCGTCCCCAGGTCTCAGAAGCTGGGGTCTGGGAGGGAGCGCCTGGGCGGCTGAGTCGGTGAAGCGTCCGACTCGCGCCTTGAGCTCAGGTCCTGATCTCGTGGTTTCGTGAGTTGGGATTCTCTCTCTCTCTCTCTCTCTCTCTCTCTCCCTCTCTCTCTCCCTCTCCCCCCCCCCTTGCTTATGCTGTCTCTGTCTCCCTCAAAATAAATAAACTTTAAAAAAGGAAAACAAGCTTGTGGTCTGGGAGCATAACTGAGGTGCTGGAACCATGGGCCCAGAGATGCGGTGTTCACAGCACGGGGAGGGGCCTGCGGCTTTGCAGACGGAGCGCAGCCGCCTCACCCCAGGCTTCCCCGACGCCCACAGCCACCCACCGGTGGCATCAGGATGTCTGGTCCCCAAGAGGAGGGGCTCCCTGGCGGATTCGGTCATCACACCATCCCCTGCCTGACTGTCTCTCTTTTATTTTCAAGTCAGGTGCTTTAACGGGGGTATGTGTGAAACACAGCGGCGAGCATTTTTATTTTACGGATTTATTTTTTACAGTAAGGCTCCACGCCCAACGTGGGGCTGGAGCTCACGACCCTGAGATCAAGAGTCGGACGCTCTACCCACTCACTGAGCCAGCCAGGTGCCCCGATGCATTATTATTTCCTAAAGTCCATATTCACATTTTCTTAGTTTTTCCTTGATGTCCTTTTCTGGCGCCAGGAGCCCATCAAGGCCCCGCGTGACACGAAGCTGTGCGCCGACTTTCGTCTGAACGTGTATTACAGCAGCGCGTAACTGCTGACCTTAACCTTGGCTTGAAGTGAGTAAACGCCAGGGCTGCTGCCTGCGGCCGCGTTTTGGGTTTTGGTGTTCTGCCTGACAGCTGGCAGCTGAGTGGGACTCTGGGTCCTTTGCAAAAAGGACACGGAGGAGAAGCCCCACCCTCCAGACTGTCCCTTCCCAGAACCGTCCCTCGGGCGGGGGGGGGTGGGGGGTTACGGTTTAGTGGGTTACAGATTTCTCTTTGGGATGATGAAGACCTCCTGGACGTGGATGGTGCTGAGGGCTGCGCAAATTTACAAATTTCCTTAATGCCCCTGCTTGCACACTTCAGGATGGCTCAAATGGGGGCGCCTGGGGGGGGGGCTCGGTCAGTGGAGCATCCGACTTCGGCTCAGGTCATGATCTCACAGTTCGTGGGTTCGAGCCCTGCGTCAGGCTCTGTGCTGACAGCTCAGAGCCTGGAGCTGCGTCAGACTCTGTGTCTCCCTCTCTCTCTGCCCCTCCCCTGCTCGCGCTCTGTCTCTCTCTCAAAAATAAGGAAACATTTAAAAAAAATAAAATAAATAAAAACCAAACTTCTGCTCTCTGCTTTTTAATAAAGGAAACCTACGTATTTCAACACAAAATGAGCCTGCCCTTGAAGGCCTGTCCCCCGAGTCGGCTCCCGCCACAGACCTGGGGTCTGCGATCGGCGCACACGGGGCTCCTGCACCACCCCCGTTACTGTCACCGCTAACGATGGCGTCAGCGGGACTGTCGGTGATTGGCCACTCGCTGTGCTGGCAGCTTGGCCGCTGGACCTCATTGACTCCTCACAGCCCCAGAGGCAGTTATGCTCGTTGACCTCCTTGAAAGAAGGGCACCTGAGCACAGAGAGATGAAGAGACTCAGCCGAGGTCACACAGCTGGTAGGGGCAGTGCCGGGGTCCTCCATGAGCCAGGCCTTTCTCACCGCCCACCGCGGGGCCAGCAAAGCAGCCCAGGCTCCATCCTCGTAACAGACGCGTCCTTCTGCAAGGCGAGGGGGGAGGCTGCTGTGTGGCTGAGAATACGCCCTGAGGACCAGCGAGAGGAGGGACTGGTCGCCTTCGTTAAAAACAACACAAACAGGGGCGCCTGGGCGGCTCAGTTGAGCGTCCGACTTCGGCTCAGGTCATGATCTCATGGTTCGTGGGTTCGAGCCCGGCGTTGGGCTCTGTGCTGACAGCTCAGAGCCTGGAGCCTGTCTTCAGAGTCTGTGTCTCCCTCTCTCTCTGCCCCTCCCCTGCTCACGTGCTGTTCTCTCCATCTCAAAAATGAATAAACATTATAATAATAAAAATAAAAACGAAACAAACCAAAAACCCTGCAGTAACGGCCGTGTTTATTAAACACATGACTCCAGGTTCTAAGTTCCCCAAGTAGCACCGTAGGTCTCTGGCCCCGCAGGGGCTGGTCATTCATGTTCCACCAAAAAAGAGCCCCATAGCCAAGTAGCTTGGGAAATGTTGCTCCTGCCCCTGCCCCCAGAGGTTCGAAGGACCTCCTAGAGGCTCTGAAAAGTCCTGTCCTGAAGTAACCGGATAAGCTTTGTCTAACTCAGTGATTCCTGAACTTCCTTGACCCCCACCACCCATTTTCAATATAAGACCCATTGACAGGGGTGCGTGGCCGGCTCAGTCAGTAGAGCGTGCAGCTCTTGGTCTCAGGGTGGTGAGTTCAAGCCCCACATTGGACGTGGCGCCTACTTAAAAAACAAACATTGACTGCCTCCAGGTTGCCATGCACAGACCACTCCCTGTGCCACGATGGGCAGCGTGCCTCTAAGCACAGGGTCTTGCTTTTGTCTTTGCTCTAGGTGAGGAACGGAAGTGTGTGTGTGTGTCGGGGGGGTGATCAATGACGTACTTATGGTCCTCTGTGTGCTCAACTTGGGAAATAAATACTAGGGGTCCTGCCTGGCTCAGTCAGGAGAGCATGCGACTCTTGGTCTCGGAGTTGTGAGTTTGAGCCCCACACTGAGTGTGGAGATTACTTAAAACCTTAACACATACATACTAGAATATTCAACATAGGGAAACAGCAGTTGATGTCAAACTTACAGGCTGACTGGCAATGCCAGGAGATGCCAGCATCTGCTGTGATAAAGTAACATCTGATAAACCATTTTATGTCCTGTCACTTTTAGGGTGAAGAAGGGTTTTGTCTCGTCCATAAAAATATAGACGTGTTCCCCTACCCCCTGGCAAAAGTGACCATTGCACTGAAGTTAAGCAAAGTCCTAACCTAGCAGGACACTGTGTCCTGTGCTCTGCACCTCACCGGACCCAGCGTGTTCTGCTGGAAATGTTGCGTTGTCTCTGTGAAATGTTTACGTTTACTCTTTGGAGTAAAGTAGGAGGTTCTTTCTTTAAAGTGAACAGTAGTGGGGGCACCTGCATGGCTCAGTCGGTTGAGCATCCGACTCTTGATTCAGCTCAGGTCATGATCTTGTTGGGATGGGATCAAGTCCCACATCGGGCTCTGCGTTGACAGCACAGAGTCTGCTTGGGATTCTCTCTCTCCCTCCCTCTCCTCCCCTGCTTATGTGCGCTCTCTCAAAATAATTTTTTTTAAAAAGGGAACGCTTATATGCTTGACCTGAGCAGGGTTTTGGATGGACGTGTGTGGTTGTGTTAGGCCAGCTATAGGCTTCCCTCAGCAAGAAGGAAGGAGATTCGGCCTCTGCCCATCCCGCAGTCCTAGAATGAAAGATCCTATGGAAATAAATGAAACTGAATAAATGTGCACCAGAGCCTGTTCCGCTTCTTGCTTGGCGCTGCCCTTCCTGGCAAGGAGGGAAGTCGGCTAGGGCAGCAGGCAGCCGCAGAACCCACGGAGGAGAGGACCAGGAAGGAGCCCGCGAGTTTCGGGAGCACCTAGGGCCGGGACTGCAATTACAGTGAGCAGCCACTAGGTGTCAGGATGCCCTTGGTTTGTGCTCTGTCCGGCAGGCTGACCTTGTCACCTGTTTCTGGGCGGGTGCTCAGATATCCCCAAGCACTCTCTGAGATCACGGTTTGCACCAAGATCACCATTCATAGATGGAAAACCGAAGCTCACTGGTCAACAGCTCTCCTGTGCTTGGTGCTACACTGGGGACAGGAGAAGTGACAGAACAGGACCCAGCCCACGCACTTCCGGTGGTTGTAAATCTCTAGGCACAGGAGCGCCTGGGTGGCCCAGTCGGTTAAGCGTCTGACTCTTGATGTCAGCTCAGGTCATGATCTCACGGTTCATGAGTTCAAGCCCTGAGTCAGGCCCTGTGCTGGCTCTCTCTCAAAATAAATAAATAAACTTAAAAAAAAGTCTCTAGCACAGGCAGTATCTGAGTTTGAACCCCTGCTCCACATCTTTGTACCCATGAGATCTTAAGCAAGTTGCCTCTGCCTCTGAGCCTCCTGTCTCCGCTTCTTCAAACCAGTAGTAATAACCTGGCCCATCAGTGCTGTGAGCGTGGCCATTAGAACAGGCCAGCTCGTCGTGGTGGCACGGCCCCAGTCGTCACAGGCATGACTCTCCAGCCACAGGCTTGGGTGTGTGGCATTGCCACTGCCTCCATTATCTGTGACAGCCTGATTTCTGCCCCAAGCCCCCATTCCACGATTCCATGGGCATTGTCATGACCGTCAGTTTCAGGGTCCTGCCCCCTTCCTAAGTCAGGACTCCTGCAGGGATAAGGCGCTGCGGGGGAGCCTGCTGCCCCTGGTTATCTGTCCGCACTGGCTACTGCAGCCCCCCTGGTCCCATGCCTCAGCGCAGTCCCCAGCCTCACTGGGCATGTGGCCCTCTTTGGCCAGCCTGCCTGCCATCCTGTCACCTGGGTGCCAGACCCCTTCTGCATTGCTCTCTGGGGACTGGAGGCAGCAGGCCTGGGACCTCCCTCACCTGCCTCTCCTCACCCCGGACCAGGGGAATCTCCCTGTGGTCCAAGATGCTTCGTCAACCCTGCTTCTCCACGACACCTTGCCCCAAAGGGACACATCAGTTCTGCCTCAGTCCTCCATTCCCCTTTGTTGTCCGAGGGCTTGGGCTTTGGGGGGGGGGGGTTGTGTACAAAGTCCAAAAGACCCACAGTCCCCTTCTGCTTCAATCCTCGGACTACAGGTCCAGGGCCAGCTCCTCCTGGAATGCAGAGAAGGAACGGCAAGATGGGAAGGGGAGGTTGGAAACGTCACTATAGGCAGCCCCTGCTCTGCATGGTTCCAATGCGCAGAAACTTTAGTTACCACAGTCATCAGTCCCCCAACAACACAGTTCAGGTGTCGGTGACCCTGTGTATTAACTGAGTCCCTGCACCAGGTACAGACTGCTGTGAGCTCGCCCGCCTGTGAATTGCTACATAAATGACAGCCGCGCGTCACGATCAGGGACCAGCTGGCGCTTCCTTCACAGCCCGGGGGGTGACAGGCCACCGCGTGTTACTCAGCGCCCGCACACCAGCCAAGCGGGGAGGTGTGCCGCCTTCCGTGATGGACATGCTTGGCATTTCACGAAAGCGCGTCACCGAAGCAGGGAGTGGACCGACGGAGGTGAGAGAGCAGCAGGAACAGGAAGTGGTGACACTGGAGGGCTAATTCGGATGCAGCAGCGACGGGTCCAGAAGAGCGAGCTGCGGAGGGCACGTGGACGTGCTCGGCCAGAGGGACCTGGTGAGGCCGACTTGATGAGAAGGATGATGTCCCCAGGAAGTGACACCGGCCAAGACCCCACGCTGACAGAGCCCTCGGACACGTTCACATCGCTCCGAGCGCACAGGCAGTACTGCAAGCTGATCCCGACGTGGAAGGGGCAGTGACAACTGACAAATGTCCTGAAAACACGCTCACGGCGCGTCCCAAGTCACACAGCGGAAGGGTGCACACTGCTCATACTGCTCCTGGTAAGTTTTCCTTTAAAATCATGGTTAAATACACATTGTTTTTTTGTTTTTTTATTGTTTTATTTAAATGTTTCCTTTTTTTTTTTTTTTGAGAGAGATAGAGACAGAGCACAAGCAGGGGAGGGGCAGAGAGAGAGGGAGACGCAGAATCCGAAGCAGCTCCAGGCTCGGAGCTGTCGGCACAGAGCCCGAGGTGGGGCTGGGACCCACAGACCATGAGATCATGACCTGAACCTAAGTTGGAGCCACCCAGGGGCCCCAAATACACATAGTTTAAAATCTATGACCTTGATCACTTCCAAGTGCACGGTTCTGTGACATCAGTTGCCGCACAAACGGGGACGGCTCCCCAAACCTGCACGGGGACGTTGTCGCAGAGACACTCATCTCCTCCGGGTCATTGTGATTTTAGTATCAGAAAGAACCACTTTCATTCTCAATGTTTCTGAAAGTTAGAGTGTCCTCAAGAAAGATTAGCTTTACTGTTTTTATTTGCCCACATATTTCTAACCAACGAGAAAGTTTCTCATGGTTAGGAGATCACAGAAGTCATACTTTTCCCACGGATTATTTTTTCTTGTCACATATCCACTTAAAAACAATTTTATTGGGCACCTGGGTGGCTCAGTTGGTTAAGTGTCCAACTCTTGATTTCAGCTCAGGGCATGATCTCACGGTTTGTGAGATTGACCCCCACATCAGGCTCTGTGCTGACAGCATGGAGCCTGCTTGGGATCCTGCCTCTCTCTCTCTCTCTCTCTCTCTCTCTCTCTCCCCCCCCCATAAATAAACTTTAAAAGAAATAAAATAAAAACAGTCTTTATTGAGATAAAATTCACATAACATAAAATTCACCAAACTTTGGTGGTTTCTAGTGGATTCACCATATCCTACAATTGTCAAGATTGCTTTGCAGGCTGTCAGCTTGCAGAGTCATTTTTACGGCGCCATGCCTCCCTCCCGGCTCCTGGGGGCTGCTGGCAGCCTTTTGTGCCCTTGCTTGTAGGTCTGTCACTCCAGTCTCCACCTCTGTCCTCACACGGTGCTCTCCCTGTGTGGGTCTGTGGGTCTGAGTCCCCATTTTCCTTTATTGGGAAGGACCCCAGTACCTGGATTTAGGGCCCACCCTCATCCAGAATGACCTCATCACAACTTGGTGACATCTGCAAAGACCCACTGTCCAAGTAAGGTCACATTCACAAGGACCGGGTGTTAGGACTTCAACATGTCTTTTGGGGGACACACTCCAACCCACAACAAGTGGCCTCCCACATCCCCAGATAGCCCATCAAGTGACTTTTCACAAGGATGCATCTAGAACTTTGTATTTGTGTTCCCTCTTCTCAAAGTCTTGAGGAAATGAAGGGATGCATTATGGCTCCATTTTGATCACAAATGGAGACAAACTGCAAAGGCCTGAATTAGCCTGGGGATTAACATGCGGGTGTGACATGTGGGCGCTGAGTGCCCCTTTGTAATATTACAGAAATAAGCTGTGACATGGGGCGCCTGGGTGGCTTAGTGGGTTGGGCGTCTGACTTCGGCTCAGGTCATGATCTCACAGTTCATGATTTCGAGCCCTGCGTTGCGCTCTGTGCTGACAGCTCAGAGCCTGGAGCCTGCAGCCTGCTTCAGATTCTGTGTCTCCCCTCTCTCTCTGCCCCTTCCCTGCTCCCATTGTCTCTCTCTGTCTCTTAAAAATGAATAAACATTAAAAAATTAAAAAAAAAGAAATAAACTGTGACAGTTTCTTTATGATTAGGCTTCAGTGTGTAGGTAACTTACTTGCTGAGTGACACTTTTTTCTTAAATTTCTGTTCTTTTAGAATCACCTTGTAATTTATCTGGAGAGAACAGAAGTATTCTGTTTATTTACGTATGCCCCAAAGGTTTATCCCACACGCACATCAAGCAAGACACTGTTCCAAAGCACAGACGCGCTAAGATTTGCCGTTACCAAGAGACAAAGTCCTTGACCTCATGGGACCGCATTCTATTTAGGGGCACAGAGCACGAGTGAGGAAGACAGATGTGCACTGTGCAGAGAAGCGTGCCCTGAAGAAAATAAAGGGGTGAGTGGTGGGGACGGTGGTCAAGGAGGGCCTTCTGAAGGGTCACGAGCAGAAGGCTGATGAAGAGAAGGAATGAGCCCTTCAAGACTCTGGAGGAAGAGCATTCCAGAACAAGGGAAAGACCCTCAGGCTGCAGCATGCTTGGTGTCATGGGGACAACAGAAGGTCAGCACATCAAGGCGGACAGAGAGAGGGGATGAGTTTGGAGGGTAGGGCCAAGGACGGGGCTCCCTCTAAACGGGATGTGAAGCCACAGAGAACCGGCCACTCTGACCTATGTTTACACAGATGTCCCCAGGGGCGGCAGGCAGCTGTCTAGCAGGTGAGGGCCAGAGGGGTTTGAACGAGAGCCGATAGGGCCGCAGTACAGCAGGAGACGAAGAGGTCAGATTCCGGAGATTTTTGGGGAGAATGGCAGGGTTGGTTGTCGGGCCAGATGGAGACAAGAGAGAATATGAGAGGCACCAAGGGACACTCTGGGCATGGGGGTGAGGGAGCAGTGTTGGCTGAGATAAGGGGCTTTGGGGAAATAAGGATTCCATTCTGGACAAAGAACAGGTAGGAAAATAGAAACACATACCAAGATGGTGACTTAATCCAGCCATGTCAATAATCACCCCAAAGGAAGAACAGAGATTAGCAGGTAGGATTTTGAAAAAGCAAAAACCAACTATGTGCTGCCTATAAGAAACCCACTTTTGGGGCGCCTGGGTGGCTCAGTCGGTTAAGCGTCCGACTTTGGCTCAGGTCATGATCTCACAGTTCATGGGTTCGAGCCCCGCGTCGGGCTCTGTGCTGGCAGCTCAGAGCCTGGAGCCTGCTTTGGATTCTGTGTCTCCCTCTCTCTCTGACCCTCCCCTGGTCATGCTGTCTCTCTCTCAAAAATAAATTAAAAAAAAAACATTAAAAATTTAAAAAAAGAAACCCCCTTTTTAAAAATGTTTATTTTTGAGAGAGAGCGCATGAGGGGTGGGGGGTGGGGACAGAGGATCCGAAGTGGGCTCTGTGGTGGAAGACTGAGCCCGATGTGGGGGTTTGAACCACGAGATCACTCACGAGCCACGAACCGTGAGATCATGACCTGAGCCAAAGTCAGATGTTTGATGGACTGGGCCACCCAGGCGCCCCAAGAAACCCAGTTTAAATGCAAAGGCCCCAGTAGCTTAAAAGTAAAGGATGGGGGGAAATAGGCAATGTTAACACTGATCAAAGGAAAGCCAGAGTGGCTATGCTAAAGTCAAAGTTAATTACAGGGGAGATAACACTTCTAGGATTAGAGGGACATTTCAAAATGATAAAGGGGTCAGTTCATGAAAAGGATACAACAGTGCTGGACGTTCCTGCGTGAAATAACAGAGCTTCAGATTCATGAAGCAAAAAACGGATTGAGCGGCAAGGAGAAAGAAAAGAGCACAATTGTAATCCAACATTTCAACACCTCTCTCAAGAATGGGTAGAACAACTACATAGAAAATCAGTAAGGGGGTGCCAAGGTGGCTCAGTCGGTTGAGGGTCCGACTTTGGCTCAGGTCATGCCCTGACTCGTGGGTTCGAGCCCCGCGTCGGGCTCTGTGCTGACGGCTCAGAGCCTGGAACCTGCTTCGGATTCTGTGTCTCCCCCTCTCTCTGCCCTCCCCTGCTTGCTCTCTCCCTCTCTCGATCAAAAATAAATAATCACTAAAAAAAAATTTTTTAAATCAGTAAAGTTGTAAAAGACCCGAACAACGCTTGCAACCAACCTGGCCTAAATGTTGTGTTACTTCCTAGAACAGGAGCGAAATGGAGCTTCTAAGGTTGGGAGTTGTCAGTGTAGAGACGTGTTGAATGTCATGGGGTTAGGGGAGGTCACCTGGGGAGCGTTGTTAGAACACAAAAGCGGCCTGAAGACTGGGCATTGGGCCACTCCAACCTTTAGGGATATGGAAGAGGAGAGGAGACCTGCAAAGGAGGCAGAGAAGGGGTCGTGGGATGGGGGGGGGGGGGGCGGGTGAAGGAAACCTTGAAAGGAAAGAGGCCCAGCTGTGTGGAAGCTGCCCAGGAGTCCAGCAAGATGGGAACTGAGGACTGATCACTGGATTTGCCCATGCGGAGGCCATCGGTGATCTGGGCGGGGACACTTGCCCAGGGATGACGGGAGCTCTTGATCATTATGTGAGCGGCTGTCCCCACCCACGCTCGTTTTCAAGGCATTTTGCTGGAGCAAAAATATGGAGAGGTGCGGGCAGGCAATGGGGCAGGGTTTTCTTTCTTTTTAAAGAAGGGATGCATTCGAGCAGGTTGGGCACCAATGGGAAGGATCAAGGAGGGAGAGGGTGAGCATTGGCAGCCAGAGAATTCAGAAGTGATATCCGTGACAAGGGATGGGGTCCAGGGCGCGCAGGGAGCCATGGCCTTGGTCGCAGACACAGGTCTCAGGTGAGAAAAGGGGTGGGGTACATCCAGAGAGGAGCACTTAGCGCAGCGTCAGGGGTCTCGGAGGACCTGTGGGGAGGAGTGACCCCTACTCGTCTGTCTTTAGACCCAAACTTCTCTAAACTTCCCAGTGGGCGGTGGGATGCAGGCCAGGCCACAGTCTGGCATTCGCCTCTGGTCACTGCCATTACTCGTTCTGTAGCCATGGGCAAGTGACCCGGGTGACCTTGGGAATGTGAACCCGGTGGCTCCCGCAGGACCGGGGCGCAGCGACTAGGGAGGGGCCTCCCGGCGCGCGGGGTCCCCGTGCGCACGCCTGTGTCCTCCTCCGCGCCACTAGGGGGCGCCAAGAGACCGCTTGATGGGTCTGGGCGCGGCCCCGACGCCCCCCCGACCGCGACTCACCAGGCTCCCAGCCTCACCCTGAGGCCCCCTGCACCGAACCCGGGCGGCAAGGGGGCGGGGCCCGGGGCCCGCTCATCCGAAAGCGCCCCGTAGCCTCCCCCTCCTCGGTGACGAAGGGCCGGTGCGGCGTGCGCTGCCCCCGGAACGGCGCGGCCCGCCTGGCTGAAGGCAGCTGCAAGGTCAAAATCCAAAGCGTGCCCTGTGGACCGGCGGCTGCTGTCGTCGCCAGCGCCCGGTTCCCAGGGTAAGCGTTGGTTCCCCAGCCATTAACCAAGCAGCCACGTTGGGCCGGGCCCTGCTGCGTTGCGAGCACATGGAACGAACGAACGAATGAATGGACAAGCCCAATATGGTATTTCGAGGGAGAGGAGGGGCGATCCCAGGCGCAGAGCCGGCAGGTGCTGGGTCAGCGGGGTTTCCGGTGAGGGGCTCGGTGCCACCCCAGGGTCGGGAGAAGGAGAGAGAGAAGCAGGGTAGGGATCCAGGGTTGGGAGAAGGAGAGAGGGAGGCAGGGTAGGATTGGTACTGAGCCCCCGCTTGGGACTCAAGGAGACACCCAGTGCAGTTCTTTAAAGAGAGGGGTGGGGAATGGACGCGACCTCCTCCGTGTAGACAGTTCATCCCTGATTTCCGATAAAGTACTAGCCGTCTAGCAGCCACGGTCATCAACTTGGAACGAATTCTCTTTCCAACAGCTCCCCCACCCCCACCCCCCCGTGCCCACTGCCAATTGAAAGCAGCTTCTACTGTACTAGGACAGGGGGAAACCGAGCCGCCTAAAAGAGCCGGCCGTGGGAGAAGCCAGGCTTGGGTGGAGCTCCCCCGACCCCGCCCGCCCCTATCCCCCTACCCCCCACCCCCTGCCAACCGAAAGACAGCTAGGAATTTGGTGGGGGCGGTGGGGGCGGGGCAGAGTCCTGTGCCAGGAGGCCAAAAGGGCGTCTCGCAAGAAATCTTCTCCCCTTGCAGCCCTGGGGTCAGCCCTGGGGATAAGGAATTTACAGCGCTTAGCACCCTGGGTACATACAGTAAGCACTCAATCAACATAGACCATTCTTATTAGGTGTTAAACACAACAAACATCTTTATAAAACAGAAATGCAAGCACTTTGGGTCCATGTATGAATCTTTGTTCAGATTCTGTCGATTTCCATCCTCTTGGAAATAAACACTTTTAATTTTGAACCTATCATACAGAGCTGCAAATCCGAAGCCTGCGGCTCCGTTGCTCTGGCTCAGGGCCAGGTTGCAGATATTTCAGTGTCTTGGAGACGCCCAAGTGGCTGCGTCTCCTGGGGTCTTCTGAATGGTGCTGACTCACGGTGCTGTGTGCAGCCTCTCTCCATCTACCAGGTCGCTGCTGGGTTTCTGGGTCTCACATGGTGTGTGGTCAATTCAGAGTTCGCTAACCTGCACCTAATAGATTTCCCTCTTCATTCCTGTTCCTACGACAAAGGACATGGGGGTGGGGTGGGGTCCTGAGCAGCATCCTTAGCATTGAGTAAGCATTCAGGATTAGCTGTTGGTGGCATTATTATTATTCGTTACCATTATGATCACAGCACATACTCGTTGCAGTTGCTTTATATTTTTCTGGAAGGCTATCTAGATCTGTGTGGGCATATCACACAAGGGTGGACTGATGGAGGGCAGGAGGATGGGGTATTACTCTGTTCCCTCTTCCATGAGCTCCTTAGAGAAAAGAATCATCTGATCAGTTTCCATGTTCCAGCAGCCCCTGGGGCTTGGCTGGGTAATTGAGCAAGGATAAGCATATTGTATGTTTCCCAGTTTTCCAAAGATGATTTGGGGGAATCAAATCATCCTATCATCATCCTACCAATCAGGACTCAGCTCTGTGACTGTGCACTCCGATATAAAAATAACACCTTTGGCTTCCCTTCCTCCACCCAATTTAGGAAGCAAGTTATGAGTTTGAACTTTCAAAAGCCAATTAATGCTCCTTAAAAGAAACTGTCATCTCAAACCAAGAAAGTGGGCAGCCTGGACTCTGGCACTTATGTCATCTCTGCATAAGGAAGGAGATCCAGGTAGATGGGAGCTGGGGGGCAGCTTTAGCCGGCAGGCATCTCAGCCCCTGCCTTATGAGGCCCCAGACGCTGAGGCCCGCGGAATGACAGTGCACGCCCCGCTGCTAGCAGAGCGACTCTGTTCTACATAGATGCTCTCACGAAGGTCATCACTGGGGGGAATTTTTGTTATTAGCAGCCAGGACCCACACCAGCCTGGCTTTGTCCCACCGTTCCGGTGTCATCTCCTGGCTTTACATTGCCTCGGCAGCCAGGGCTCCAGCCGCAACCTTCAGGCTCCTCTGTCGTTCTAGAGGCTAGTTCTTCTGCGGGGAATAACCCCTTCCCGACCTCCCCTCTTTCCAGCCTAGCAATGTGGCACGCCCCTCATCTCCTGCCCCTCTGAAAACGTTCTCCCTCTCTCCGTGCAGATCTAACACGTATCTCATTTTCAGCACTTAACACACTGTACTCATTCATTCGTTCAACGCGAGAACACAGGTGAAATGCTTAGAGCAAAGTCGATCACAAGCTAACTGCTCAAAAAAAAAAAAAGTTAGCTCTCGTCATTAACACCATTCATTCAATATTTTTGCAGTGTCTCAGGCTCTGTGCCGTTCGGCCACAGCAGCGAACAAGACACAGTCCCTGACCACCCCACCCCGCCCACGAGTCAAGTCAAGTTCCCATCTTTAGGGTTTGCGGTGCGGGAAACCCGGGACCCGCCCAGCATGGGGACTACAGGTCCCAGAAGGCTGAGCGGCGTCGTCGCCGGGGCCCGCCAGCGCGCATGCGCAACGTCGTGACGCCAGGCGGCGAGCGGGCGCTAGTGGCTGAGGCGGCGGGCCGCGGGCGGGGCGCACCGGCGGGCGGCGGCCTTTAGGGCGGAGCCGGCGCCCGCTCCCTTCAGTCGGCCGCGGTTAGCGGACGGTCGGGTCCCGGTGTCTGTTTCTCTCGTTCGCCGGCTCGGCGCTCGCTGTGCTGCGGAGCCGCGGCCGCCTGCCCAGCGCTCCCTGCGGGTCCCGAGCGCGGCGCCATGTCGGAGCCGGGCGGCGGCGGCGGCGAGGACGGCTCGGCCGGCCTGGAGGTGTCGGCCGTGCAGAACGTGGCCGACGTGTCGGTGCTGCAGAAGCACCTGCGCAAGCTGGTGCCGCTGCTGCTGGAGGATGGCGGCGAGGCGCCGGCCGCGCTCGAGGCGGCGCTGGAGGAGAAGAGCGCCCTGGAGCAGATGCGCAAGTTCCTGTCGGACCCCCAGGTCCACACGGTCCTGGTGGAGCGCTCCACGCTCAAAGGTGGGGGGCCGGGGGCGGCCGGGGGCGGGGCGGGAGCGGCCTCGGGGCTGCAGACGCCCCGCGGGATGGGGCCCCGAGGCCGCCGGGCGAGGCCGGCGTGGGCCACACCCCCTGCCGGGCGGGAGCGGCGGGGGTGCCCCCTTCCGGGTCGCGGGGAACGACGAGGGTGCCCCTCGGCTCGCCGTCACCCAAAACAATGGGTTCGCTTTGTCTGCTCGGGCCTCAAGATGGCCGAGTTGGGTGGAGACAGCGTCTCCCGGGCAGAGCGCGGGCGGAGGCCGCATCCCGGCCTCCAATGTCACATGAGCTTTTCGGTTTCGATTTGTGGCCGCGCCACGCCGGCCTCGGGAGGGATGTGTCCGGGGCAGACCCGCGGAGCCGGCGCCGCCAGCGGGGAGCGGGTCGGGGCTGGCGGGGAGCCCTGGCCCGCGGGCGGCCCGGCGCGGCCCTGTGCGAGCCAGATGCTGAGGCCACGCAGTGACCGGGCCGCGCCGCGAGCCGAGCATCCCGGTTCCAGGTGGACGCGCGCTCCCGGGGCTGCCTCTCGGTCCTCACCGCGTCCCCGCACACGCGAGGAAACAGGCCCCGGTGTCGTGACGCGCCCAAGGCCACCAGCTAACTCCTGCTCCCTGGGCTAGACTCAGCGCCTCGGTGGCCAGGACACTGCCGGGTCTCTCTGATCACACCCCCGTGTTAGTGTAATCCTTAGATGGTCTTTAATGATGACTCTGTGATATTTGAGTCCAGTTTGCAGATGTTTTAAAAAAGAGAGACTCGTTTGGGGGCAGGAGACAGAAGGTTTGCACATTGCAGCAGCCTCCTCGAATGGTGACCTTCCCGAAGCAGTTCTTGGGGACTGAGCTTGCCTTCAGGGACAGTGTCTGCACCCTCTAGGACCACCTGACAGCGGGCGGCGAGCATCTTTGACGGCGCAGTCCGGGTGTGGCGCTGCCCGTCTGCGAACTTGGGGTGGGGGCGGGTCCGAGTACATTTTAACCTTGGTACTAAGGGATTGGCCATTGTGTGACAGTGTTTGCCCGCCGGCTCTGGCTTGTCGCCACAAAGGGATGGGTCTGTCGACTACCTGTCTCCACCCCCGCTCGCTCACGTTTATTTCTGATAGTTTGTTTCTTTCAGAGGCTGTTCCAGAGGCTTCATTGTAGCACCTGCTTGGGCGGGGGAGAGGGTCAGAGTGTATGGAAGAATATTTTTCTTAGATTCAGGTGGAGTGTTCAAAGCAAAGGAGCCCTTCCGACTTATTTTTAGACTATTAATGTTGTTTAGGGTTTTCTGCTATGTTTGGGGTTAATGTTTCTAGCATGGAAACCACTAGTGTTAAAAATTTTTTCACCCACCTACTCTTTTTCAGGAAGAGTATATATTTAGTCATGATAGAAAATGTAAACTGTATGGATCAAGTAAAAATCACCCAGAATCCTTCGACCCAGATATAGCCACTGTCAGCATTTTGGAATCTCTTTCTGGCCATTTTTCAATGAATATACATTATTTTATTAAAACATACCTTAATTTGTGTTAAATTACTGTATTTTGAGTAGTTTGATCTTGGCTAGTTCTTGATCACGTTTTCATTGCACAGTTTATGTATTAAAATTGCTGATTTCTACCTTGGGTCTCAGTTTCTTTTTATGGAAAAAAATAGTTTTTGCTTCTAGATTGCTCATCAGTAACTGGCTTTTCTCAAACGTTAGAGCTGAACTTCACTGAAATTATTGGGAAGAAGCCCTATTTGGGTCGGATGCTTTCTAGTGCAGATCACCTGTTTTCTTGATGGTGTATTGTCTTGTTTCAGCAAAGCGAATGCCCAAGCATCCAAATCTTGGCTCCATAATGACTTGCACTTTTGAACGTTGGCTAAGGAATGAGGGTGTCTAAAATCGAAATTCTACCTCATTACTGTATTTATAAAAATAAAGTATTTCTAGTAAGTCAACCTGTCTCTAATGTATTTTTCACTTAAAAAATTTAAAGAAAGACTGTATGGTCCCATCAGTCTTATTAGCATCCTAAGCATAATTTAAAATTTAGACATCAGTACAGACCCGGGTCACTTGATAGGGAGGGCTGTCTTCCGGGTGATTTTTGAGTTAGCATCAGCCTTTGGACATTTAATCAAATGTGAGCATCCCGTAGTTAATTGCAATGAAAAAATAGGTTTGCTTTATAGTGTGGGAAACAAATCTAATTGTTTAAACTGAGTAAAGACCGCCAACAAGAATGAAGTCCTAATTTAGTGAACAGGGGAAATTGCTTTTATTTTACCCCCCCCCCCCTTATAGAAATAATTTTCCAAACACTTGTAATTGAATATAGATGCATTTATTTTTATTTCTATTTTTAGTTTTAGTTTTTCATTTTTTATTTTGAAACAACGCATGCATGAGTGGGGGAGGGGCAGAGAGAGGGGGAGGGAGAGAATGCCAGGCGGGTTCCAAACTGTCAGTGAGGAGCCTGATGCGGGGCCCAACTCAGAGCTGAGCCGTGAGATCATGACCTGAGCCGCAGTTGGACACAACCGACTGAGCCACCCAGGCGCCGCAGAAGCGTTTTTATATGGAGATATCTATTTTTTAACCACCTCAGTTAGCTATAAACTTCTCTGTTGAAGGACAGTATTCCTTAAAATGTAGAATAAAGGCTGTGAATTTAACAGTTTATTTTGATACGAAAGGATTGGAGAATTGTAGGGAAAGGGAATATCAAATTATAGCTCCTGATTTGAAAAACAGAAATCTCTTGTCTGTAATTCTTGGCCTGTAGAAAGTTGTTTCCCTCCTAGTGTTCTTGTAAAATTACAGCAAGAAAGGTGCTCGTTACTTAATAGGCATTTTACCAATTTAGTGGTGTTCTGTAGCAGCTTTTACCTGAAGCACAGCTTGGGTTGGGTGGTCACGGTGGGAGCAGGTAAGAGGCCCCCGGCCTGCAGCAGGGGAGCCGGGGCTCCAGGACTGGCCTTGGGCTCCGGCCTGTCGGGAACCGGCTGGGATCAGGTGCTGTGGGTTTTGGGTTTTGTTTCCGCTCAAGTGTTTTAGCCTCGGAACTTTGTCTTTTAAGACTGAAAATAGTGGCTGCCTTTAGTCACTGCTCCTAAGGTTGGGGTTCTGGTTTTTCCTAAAAGATGTAATTTAGGGGGTTTTACATCTTCATTAGTGCAGAGATGGCTAGGGACTAGAATGTGAAAGAAAGCCAGAACGTTTTACAGAGCTACGGCAGTGTGGAAGGTTTAATGGGGGATGTTTTTGTGGATCTTAAAAATTATTTTTCTGTGGACTTAATTTCCCTAAAGGATGAAGAAATGATGACTAAAAAGTATTCATTTCTGGCCTCTGCTTATTCCTCCAAATGGTTGGTAAAATGGTTACAAAATTAACAGAAAGGATTTTCTGTGACACCGCACTGACTTGTCCCTCAGCCTGGGCTCCTGCTGTGCTGTGCTGTCACACTGTGGGTGTGCACCCATTGTCGGACAAGCCAGTCTGCAGCATAAATAAGTTTGTGCAGGGTGGCATAGGAAGTGACAGTCATGGCTCTCACAGGGACAGACCGTCATCACTTCTTCTGTTTGCCAGTGTTGTAGAGAGTTATGGGGGATTCACCCCTCCATTCACATTTTGGTTTTTCTTTATTTTTATTTTATTTTGAAAGAGACAGCATGCAGGGGCGGGGCAGAGAGAGAGAGAGAGAGAGACCAGACTTGTGCAGGCTCCGCACTGTCAGCGCAGAGGCTGATGGAGGACTCGAACCCAGAAACCACGAGACCATGAGCTGAGCCAAAACTAAGACTCAGGACGCTTAACCAACTGAGCCATCCAGAGGCGCCCCTCGCTGGACATTTCTAACGGTGATAGGAATGGAAGTCTTCAGGTTCAAGAGAAAACTCAGACTTTCACACCATGCCCTGAGCCTTACACCAGAATACGGAGTGGTTGTGGCAAAGAAGTCACAGCCCCTGAGAAGGAGGAGAAGGGGTGATGGACGTTTAGGTGACGGGAAAAAGCATCAGCCGCAGGAAAGGGGGAGCTAAAGCAAACGCGTGAGAGAAAAGGGGGGGAACATACGACAGCGATCAGTCCACGTAACGTGTTAGTATGTTTTGGGTTTTAAGAGGACAAGAAGATGAGAGAGAAGGAGAACCAGGAACACGTCTCGAGTAGTTTGGTAGTTTGTGTGAGCCAAAGAAAACACCTGGCCGCCTCTGCGGGCTGGGCACGGACTTGCCCTGGGGCTGGGAGACAGTGGGAGGGGAGGGAGACTGAGGGAGTGGCCGCGGGCCAGGGAGAGCGGTGGCCCCGCCTGCTCCTTTCCTGTGCTCCTGTCCCTCTGCACCTTGACCACACTTGTGAAAACATGCCCCATCTCCCTAGGAGAGGAAGTTTGGTCATAAGATAATTGAATGCACATCTTTTTGTGTTCATTAAATGAGACGTAAGGCTCACCTGATTCACATCGGAGCGATACAAATCACTCTCAGTTTGAAATGCACTGAACGAGTCTTTCCATAGAAATCTACACAGATTCGTGCTAACTGACGTTTTAAACCTCTCTAGAACTCAGAAGTTAACCAAAGACACGTCCACAGGTCACTGAATGTGTATCAGTATGGCTTGTAGCGAAGGAGCTCCTGAGGCGGCCCAGCGCTTTCCGTACCGGTGCTTTGATTCTTGGAACGGATTAACAGGCAGTGCAGCATTGGGCCGTCACGTATGAACCAGTAACTTCCACGGCTTTAGGAAGCGAATTCAAACTTTACTGAGAGCAGTATTGCCTGCTAAAATAGGCACATCGTGTTTGTATGTAAGCTTCTAAATATCGCAGGGTTAATAGCGTCTTTGTTATTAAGAATTACCATCAGTGATCTCTCTCTCCTCGTCTGAACAATTTTAAAAAATGTTTCTGCAGAAGTAGAGTGTCAAACCATTATTATTTGGAAGACCTAATAATTTATAGGGAGGCAAAAAGGTTAAATTATTTGATGGCGGTTTATAAAACAAAAACCTTAATGACATAAGTTCTTTCTACTAAGGCATCTGATCTCTATGGAGAATAAGCATTGAAAAACGAATCCATAATGTCTTCTATGATTTCCATAACTTATCATCATCGAAAGAAGTTGGGTTTTAACAAAGCAGCAGGGGGTACTAGAGGGTACCTATCGGATACCCTCGGGGGCTTCGGCCGGGCCTTGCGGAGCTCAGGGGGGTCCTGCCGCATTGCAGCAGCTCCCGGTGCGGGTCTGGGAGCTGGGCGTTCCCGGCACTGCCGCCAGGGGCACAGTGACTCATCGCCTGGCGTGGCGCCCGCCTCCTCTGACCCTGTGTGTGTTAGGAAGTATGGGCAGTGTGGCCAGTTGCTGCATCCAGTTGGCACGTTTTCTATGTGATTTGATTTCGTATAGATGTGAATCTTGTATTGGAGGAAGAAATTATTCAAAGTTATGTGCTTAGGTCAGTAATTTCCTTTGATTATTATAGGATGTTACTTTTATTTTCTAGATATTGTTTGAATGCTGTTTTGATGATACACATTTTGTATAAATCCTAGAACAGCGCTCAGAAAATTGAGAGAAAATATTTCATAACTCTACCATCCTGACAGCTGTTTTAGTTTGAGAGTATTTCCTTATGCTCTGTTTCATGTGTAGATGGCAGTCATGAGTGGTTGGTTTCAGGCAGTATGATCTATGCTGTCTTGTGCTATATCCAGGTTTTGGTAGTTAAACCTGATTGATTTGTTTAGTTTCTTTTTTTCCCCCTAAGTTAGTCATATTTAAAAAACAGCTGGGAATTATCTGGCATGCTAGACTGTTTTGCTTTCTCCTCTCCCTTCCTAAAATTATACTAAAAACAATATTTTGGAAGTTATTGTCTTCGTGACAGATACATAAATATTTTTTGTCTTCTAGTATAAACTTTGTATTTATTTCAGCTTAAAGCTAATGAAGTAAACACTTTTTGCTCAGACCCTATATACCCAGATTTTCAGTTTTTGGAGCTTAAAGAACCTATACAGACCTCCTAGTATCCCCGCGCCCCCCAACCCCACATCTGTTGCCCATTGCATTTATTTTTTTATTATTTTATGTTTCAATTCCAGTATGGTTAACATACCGTGTTATGCTGGTTTCGGGTGTACAGTGTAGTGATTCAACAATTCTGTTCGTTACTCGGTGTTTATAATCGGTGTACTCTTAATCCCCTTTACAGCCCTTCCCCCCATTCTGCCCATTTTACATTTTGAATTTGAAACCCAGAGGAAGAAAAATGCCTTTTCTGAGATCACTTAGCTAACTCTGCTGCCTTTGCTATTACATCGTGACTTAAAAGTAAAGGTGAACCACATGTATCATGTTAATCCTTAGATAGTAAGTTTTGCCAGGGCATTGTTCCATACATTCGTGTCGTTGGCATTTGCTAATGCGATTCCATATCACTGCAAAGATAATTCCCCTGGAGCATTTAGGCAACTAGTGCATTAGTACTAGATATAGAGGTTAGGAATATTTCCAATTCTTACAGATTTTAATTTTTCTTTTTATTTTAAGATTACTTATTTATTTTGAGACAGGGAGAAGGGGAAGGGCAGAGAGAGAGGGAGAAACAATCGCAAGCAGGCTCTGCACTGGGGCTTAAACTCTCCAACCTCGAGATCATGACCTGAGCCGAGATCAAGAGTGGGGCTCGAGGAGGGACTGGGCAGGCCGCGTACTGGGGAGGACACCCAGTTTGGAATCACAGACTTCTGAATTCTCCAGATAGGTGTCTGAGGGCAGTTTACTTACATTTCTTACGTGGAAAGCATGGGTAATAATAGTCATGACAACCCCAAGGGCTAGATGTGTGACGTGCCTAAAGTAGTTGGTAAAAACGCTTGTCGCATAGCGAGTGTTGGGTAATGAGCGGAGTGCACAGAGGGGAGAGCGCCTTCTGAGTTGGGAATGTGCAGGGGTGAGACTGCTGGGAGGCGTGGTGGGCTCTCTTCCCAGGGCCAGCCCCTGCTCTGGTGCCTCCAACACCCCAGGCATGCCAGTGCGTGCTGGACTTACAGAAAAAGGAATAGATGTACGGAGGAGTTCACTGCCTGGCTCAGGATCGCACAGCAAAGTGCCTGGGTCAGGATTCAGGAAAAAATGGGTTGGAAGGGAAAAATAGGCAGAGCCGAGTCACGTGGGTATTTAAATGTCAGGTTGCAGTAGGGGGAGGCTAATCATTCTCTAAGCTTTTGATGAATTAAAAATTGGTAATGTTGACTTGAATTGACCTAATACTTATTATGATTTGTAGAGGATGTTGGTGATGAAGGAGAAGAAGAAAAAGAATTCATTTCCTATAATATCAACATAGACATTCATTATGGAGTTAAGTCCAATAGGTGAGTTGAGTGAATACACTGTTGTCTTGTATTATAAGCTTGTGAGACTTGAATGTAGATCTTAACTGACTTAGACAAAGATATTAAAACACTCAAGATTTCTGCTCTTTAAATCAGTATCTTTGATTTCATGTATTGAAATTCAGAGGATTTCCAGGTCAATATAAATTCTGTATTTTTATTTTAATTGCTATGTCATGGTATCCATTTTCATTTTGAGCCATAATGTATTTAATATATGTTAACAATGATCAGATTTTATGTGCATTTTCATTATTATAAATAACTAGTAAAAACCTAGAAAAGATTCTTAGGTAGAGATCTGATTCTTTTTAGTGGAAAGAAAGCATTACTGGTTCAGATGCGATGTGTTGTCAATTGAATCTTTAATGCATGTGACCAGATTTTTCCCATCTTCTAGCAAAGTGGTGCCAATTTACTCTCGAATGGACATATCCAAATTTAAACATGTAAATGCTTAATTTATACCGTATTTGCTTTTTAAACCTTTTTATTTTTAATAATTTCAAGCCTACAAGAGTTGTATGAATTATATATAGTTGATACCAGGTATCAGTTGCTAACATCACCCCATTTGCATTATCATTTTTTTTCCTGAACCATTTGAGAGTTAGTTCTAGACAACCTGCCCCTTTATCCCTCAATACTTCAGTGTGTGTCCTGAGAACGAGGACACTCATAGCCTCCGCGCAGTTTTCAGATTCATGTAGCACTGGCACAATCGCGCTCTCGATGTGCGGTGTTCATGTGGTCTCAGTAACGCCCCGACAGCAGCTTTCCCGTGATCCAGGGTCTGACTCTGTGTCTCTCAGGGCATTGACATATTTTTAAGCACAGACCAGTGCTGATTGGATGTAGGTTTGTACTTTGTTGGCAGGATGCTACGACTTCTTCCTTCTCAGTGTGTCACAGCAGGGAGCTTCAGTGACTTCTTAGAATATTCTAAAGTGTTGTGTATAAAGTACTGGTCTGGGAACAGAAAATTCGAATACTAATTTTTTGAGGTATTTAACTACCTTTGAGCACCCATTAGGTGTAAGCTGTGGCAGTAGGTACACAGGGAAAACTTGGTTCCCAAGAAGCTTGTGGTCTTTTGATAGGAAGATTGGCAGATACACAACTAACTGTGCTACTTGGCAGCGGCTTCGAAGTGCAGAATACCATGAAACCCGAAGATTGGAGAGAGTGATTCTGGTTAGGGAAGACCCCCGAGTTGTAAGGCTGGAATTGGGTTTTGAGGGTTCCTTGGAATTTGAGCGGATGAATGTAGATTTCTGAAGCAAAGATGCAGAGGCCACAATGTTTAGAGAACGGGACATGTATTTATTCTCAGTTGTGTCTTGGGTGAGGAAGAGGGTGCGTAACAGGAGATAAAACTGGAAGCGTTGGTTTAGGCCACACTCTGGGGGCCTGGCGTGCCCTCTGGTCACTTTACCCTCTGGGTGGCTCTTGTTTATTCAAGCTGACAGGTGACTTGGTGCCATAAATGAATGGTACAAGTTAGCGTTAAGATCAGAGGTAATTGTGTCGTGTCTTGTAACCTGCAGCTGCTGTGGAGGCTCGTTTGAGTGAGGCCAGGATTGGGAACTCTACCCATACGTATGAGCCAGATTAACTTTGCCTGGTTTCACGGTCACGGCCAAAACCCAAATCTTGATTCGATGGTTCTCACATAAGTGAGAAAAGAAAGATAAGCAGCGTATTTCAGTATTAGAAAAGCAACCATTTAGTCTATTTTTACTGTGATTTTTAAATGAAAACATTCAAATGAAGTTTTAATTAGTGTGCAACACAAAAATTTGGGCAACAATTACTGAAACTAATTAGGAACGAGACTCTTCATTCTAATTTCTTCTTTTGCTCTCTTTTAGCTTGGCATTCATTAAACGTACTCCGGTAATCGATGCAGACAAACCGGTGTCTTCTCAGCTCCGGGTCCTCACACTCAGTGAAGACTCACCATATGAAACCTTACACTCTTTCATTAGCAATGCGGTGGCTCCTTTCTTTAAGTCCTACATCAGAGAGTCTGGCAAGGCAGACAGGTAAAAGCCATCTCTCCTCTGTTGGGTTGGACGTCCCATCTCCCTGAGTGTTCACAAGAGACCACAGAGGATAACATAAAATTTGGGAGTTGGGAGGGCAAAGCTAAGAAACCAAAAGGACATAAATCTTGCTTTAATAAGATGCATGTTATCAATGTTTGAGAGACTTAAAATAATAGGATCTCTTTGGAGACCAACAGCACACTAAGTTTGAAGTGTTTGTTAACTTTTTTAGGGATGGTGATAAAATGGCTCCCTCAGTTGAAAAAAAGATTGCAGAACTTGAAATGGGGCTCCTTCACTTGCAGCAGAATATTGAAATTCCAGAGATCAGCCTGCCAATTCATCCCATTATTACAAATGTTGCAAAACAGTGTTATGAACGTGGAGAAAAGCCAAAAGTTACAGACTTTGGAGATAAGGTTGAAGACCCAACTTTTCTCAATCAGTTACAATCAGGAGTTAACCGCTGGATCCGGGAGATTCAGAAAGTAAGAGCATGGTGTTGAATGTATTGTGTAAAGTGCTTCACTTTTTACTATCTCTCAGAAGCTAGTCTGAGTTTTTGTCAATGACGTAAAGTCTCTGACGACGTTAGTGGTGCTCCCCTTTGTCCTGGGAATGCCCGACCGGGGGCTAACGCTGGCTCAGGTGGGCCGCTCAGGGTATAGTGTGTGGTTATTTAAATGTTAGCCCCCAGAGAGTGTTGATTTCAGCTGTCTTACGCCTTCGCTTTCAAATTAGGCCACTTAAAATTGAAGGAAGAAAATCTACTTAAAATACAAAAATCAAATTGTAATGCGTGTGTTTAATTAATGATACTTTTCTACCTGTATTTAAATCGTGACTACTCCTGAATGTTATTTATCTTTAAAGGTGACCAAACTTGATAGAGACCCTGCCTCAGGAACAGCCTTGCAGGAAATTAGTTTCTGGTTAAACTTGGAGCGTGCGCTGTACCGCATACAGGAGAAACGAGAGAGCCCCGAAGTCCTGCTAACTCTGGATATCTTGAAACACGGCAAGCGTTTCCATGCCACTGTCAGTTTTGACACTGACACAGGTAAAAAGTGGAACTAATAATGTGATCAGTGAGTTATTGATCTGGCTTCTGTGAGATCATACTGCTAATTTCCATGAAAGTCAATAGGTGGTCCACCTTTCCTGTTTCTTCTCTTGTATCTTGTCTCCTTTTCCCCCAGTTCTAGGTAATGAAAATCATTTTCCCGCATACCTTCCTGCCCCTTCAGGAGTTTTGAGAACATATGCCAGTTTCTAGAGCTGCTTACAGAGAGCCTTGGGACTTTCCCTCCTGTTTCTCAGTTACTTGGTCACTTGAGTAGGCGGTACTTTTTTAGTATAAAGTCAAGTGTGCTTTTGACAATCCAGGCAGGGAGACGGTTGACATTAAGCAGAAGTTGTTTGGCCACAGGACTGTGGAAGGAGAGCTGGTCGGTGTTTTCTCTTCCTCTTTTACCTGCCCCTTTTCCCTGTTCTCAGCCTTCCTTCCTGTTCTGAAAAGTGGTCAAGATAAATTTAGTTTTCTGAATGGGCAGCAGGGTGAGTGATGTTGTATTAGCACACGCTGGGCAATGCCCAGGCATGTTTGGGCATTTCTCTACAGCTGTCCCCACCAACGAATATTAGAGCAAGGAATCGGGGTTGTGGTATGCGTCATGGTCTTTTCCTTCCCCTCCCAAAAAAAGGCATGCTGCCCACATTTGAAATGTTAGAGGAAGTTCTAGGTAGAAATCTTCTAGTTCCTTTGATCACATTGCACATGTTACCTGAGCATTCAGTAATGCTGAAAGTTAAGCCTTGGAATTTAGATACACCTCTGAAACTTCTTCCCTAATTCTTTTTTTTTTTTTTTTTTTTAATCTTAGTGTTAGAGGAGTCAGAAAGTAGTCTAGGACCCGGGTGCTTCTGTGATTCTGTGTCCATAACACACTCGCCTCACTTGAGCTGTGGGTGTAACATTTTCATTTTAGTGTTCCTAAGGATAACACTGTAGTTTTTCTAACCTTGAAGTTATTCGTAGAACATTTTGATGGTATAGAAAAGAAATCTGTGGGGCCATCACCCACAGCCTTTAGTGTATGAGTGAGTTGACTGATGTTCTTAAAAAACAATGAGACCATCTGTTAATAGAGGATCATCCTGTTAATAACGTGTTCCTTTTTTTCAAATATAAACAGTTTCGGTGTCACTGAATCTTCTGCAACATGAAAATGTTCCATTGTGAGGCTGTATTTCAGTTTACTTACCCAGTATTAAGTTGTAAGCAGTAGCCTCTTAGTTGTATTACTTTCTTTAAATTAAGGTGTGATTGACATAGAACGTTACATTATACTTACATTACTTTACATGCAAACCATTAACTCTTTCTCTGTTAATCTAGGTCTAAAACAGGCTTTGGAAACCGTGAATGACTACAACCCTCTAATGAAAGATTTCCCTCTGAATGACTTGCTGTCTGCCACTGAGCTGGACAAAATAAGGCAGGCTCTTGTTGCGATTTTCACCCATTTGAGAAAGATCCGGAACACAAAATACCCCATTCAGAGGGCACTGCGTTTGGTGGAAGCAATTTCAAGAGACTTGAGTTCTCAGTTACTCAAAGTGTTGGGCACCAGAAAATTGATGCATGTTGCTTATGAGGAATTTGAAAAAGTAAGTCTTAATAGATCAGAAAACCAGCCTCAGGCACCAAAATGAAAACATGGCTGTAATAATAAGCTTCCTTTCTTAAATTACACCCTAGGTTATGGTTGCATGCTTTGAAGTCTTTCAGACTTGGGATGATGAATATGAGAAACTTCAGGTGTTGCTGAGAGACATCGTCAAAAGGAAAAGGGAAGAAAACCTGAAGATGGTGTGGCGGATCAACCCTGCACACAGGAAGCTTCAGGCTCGCCTCGACCAGATGAGAAAATTTCGACGCCAGCACGAGCAGCTGAGAGCTGTCATTGTCAGGGTTCTGAGGCCACAGGTATGCGTCGCATTTTAAAACCGAATTGTTCTTGTAACTCCCTCTTTGTTTTCCTCAGATGCTAATGAACTACTTTTTCCCTCGGTTTTGCACCAAGTGCCTCTTTAGTTCCATCTGCATCCTGTCCTGTCCTGTCTGTGATGGAGGGATTCTGTGTGTTCAGTCCACGTCTTTACTACTCTGTCCATTCTTCCCTCCCTGCAAAATGCGTGGATTCTAGAGCCAGACTTCCTGGGTTTTAAATCCTAATCCCACTGTTTAATGCGCTGTATGACTTGGACATGTCGTTAATCCTTTTCCTAGATTGCTCATTTGCAAAATGTGGATAATAATTGCATATGCCTGAGATTTACTTATTTATTTATTCAGATTTTTTAAAATTTATTTTTTAAGTAGTCTCTACATCCAACATGGGGCTCAGACTTTTACAACTCTGAGATTGAGTCACACGGTCTTCTGTCTGAGCCGGCCGGGCCCTCCTATGCCTGAGATTTATTAAAAGAATTAAATGATTCCTTTTCTTTGTACGTGGCTTTTTTTCCTTCTCAATTCACCTTTTTTCTTCACCAGTTTTCTTCCTTTATTATTATTTTTTTAATTTATTTTTGAGAGACAGAGAGAGACAGCACGAGCAGGGGAGGGTCAGAGAGAGGGAGACACAGAATCCGAAGCAGCTCCAGGCTCCGAGCTGTCAGCACAGAGCCCGACGCGGGGCTCGAACCCACAAACTGCGAGATCATGACCTGAGCCGAAGCCGGACGCTCAACAGACTGAGCCCCCCAGGCGCCCCTCAATTTTCTTCCTTTAAAAAATCCAGTCCAGATGGGACACCTGGGTGGCTTAGTCGGTAAAGCATCTGGCTTCAGCTCACGTCCTGATCTCACAGTTCATGAGTTTGAGCCCCTGTGTCGGGTTCTGTGCTGACAGCTCGGAGCCTGGAACCTGCTTCAGACTCTGTGTGTGTATCTCTCTCTCTCTGCCCTCCCCCCACCCCCACGCTCCGTCTCTCTCAAAAATAAACATTAAAAAACAATTTTTAAAAAATCCAGTGCAGAAATAGAAGGTGGACTGATCTACACTTGACCCTTGAACAACATGGAGGTTAAGGGTGCTAACTCCCTGCGTACTCGAAAATCTACATGTCGCTTTCGACTCCCTAAAAAGTTAACCGTAGGGGTGCCTGGCTGGCTCAATCAGTGGAGCATACAACTCTTGATCTCAGGATTGTGAGTTCGAGCCCCACATTGGGTGCAGAGATTACTTAAAACTTAAGTCTTTAAAACAACAACAATGACAAAAAACTAATAGCCTTCTGTTGATTAGAAGCCTTACTGATGACAGAAAGGGTTAACATATATTATGTATGTTATAAACTGATAAACTATTCTATAGTAAAGTAGGTTAGAGGGGAAAAAAACATTATTAAGAAAGCCGTAACAAAAAGAAAATACATACACTGTACTGGATTGAAAAAAACCCGTGTAGGGGCACCTAGGTGGCTTAGTCAGTTGAGCTTCCAACTGCGGCTCAGGTCATGATCTCATGGTTTGTGAGTTCAAGCCCCGCATTGGGCTCTGTACTGACAGCTCAGAGCCTGAAGCTTGCTTTGGATTTTGTGTTTCCCTCTCTCTCTCTCTCTCTCTCTCTCTCTCTCTCTGCCCCTCCCCTGCTCACACTCTGCCTGTCTCTCTCTCTCTCTCTCTCTCTCTCTCTCTCTCAAAAACAAATAAACATTAAAAAGAATTATTAAAAAAAAAAAAACCAACAAACCCATGTGTAAGTGAACCCGCAGTTCAAACTGTGTTGTTCAGAGGTCAACTGTATATAGACGGGATTGATAAGTGAATCAATTCACATCAAAGCCAATATATAGTCAGTGTTATAGACTCTAGGGGGGGTGCAAATGGGTGCTCTGTCTAATTCTTTCAGCCCTCTTACAGTTGACAAATTTTTATAGTGCAATGTTGATGGGGGGGTCCAGTCCAGAAACCATGCCATCCAGGAAGTTTTATTCACTGCATAGACATGCCTACTCTTTGGGGTACATTGTGATTTGTTTTGTTTTCTTTTTTAGTGAGCATCTTTTTTTTTTAACTTTTTAAATTTATTTTTGGGAGAGCATAAGTGAGGGAGGGGCAGAAAGGGGGGCAGAGGATCCGAAGTGGGCTCTGTGCTGACAGCAGAGAGCCCGATGTGGGGCTTGAACTCACGAACTGCAAGAGCATGACCTGAGCCAAAATAGGACACTCAACCGACCGAGCCACCCAGGTGCCCCTGGGTACATTGTTAATAATGAATCCTTAGCACCTTTTTGCTCAGTGCTCACTGATTGATGTATGCATGCATGTTTGTGTGTGCTGGTTTTAAATGTTAGCGCCTTATTTTACATGTGAGAGATTTGATTCTAGTGCTGATTCCTTCTAGCCTAGGGTTTTTTTTTTTCTTTTATTCGAGTTAGTTAACATATAGTGTAATAACGATTTCAGGAATAGAATTTAGTGATTGGTCACTTACATATAACACCCAGTGCTCATCCCAACAAGTGCCCTTCTTAATACCCATTGACCATTTAGCCCTTCCCCCCACCCAACACCCCTCCAGCAATCTTCAGTTCTCTATATTTAAGAGACTCTTATGGTTTGCCTCCCTCTCTGTTTTTGTCTTATTTTTCCTTCCCTTTCCGTATGTTCATCTGTTTTTGTTCCTGAAATTCCACATGAGTGAAATTATACGATATTTAACTTTTCTTTTCTCTGACTTATTTTGCTTAGCATAATACACTGTAGTTCCATCCATTGTTGCAAATGGGAAGATTTCATTATTTTTTATGTCTGAGTAATATTCCATGTGTGTGTATGTATACACACACATATATATATATATATGTATCACATCTTTATTTATTCATCAGTCAATAGACATTTGGGCTCTTTCCATAATTCGGTTATTGTTGATAGTGCTGCTCTAAACATTGGGGTGCATGTGCCCCTTCGAATCAACATTTTTTATCCTTTGTATAAATACTAGTAGTGGAGTTGCTGGATCATAGGGTAGCTTTATTTTTAGTTTTCTGAGGAACCTCCATACTGTTTTCCAGAGCAGCTGCCCCAGTTCTCATTCCCACCAGCAGTCCAGGAAGGTTCCCATTTCTCTGCATCCTCGCCAACATCTGTTGTTTCCTGAGTTATTTTAGCCATTCTGACTGGTGTGAGGTGGTATCTCATTCTGGTTTTGAATGGTATTTCCCTGATGATGAGTGATGTTGAGCATCTTTTCATGTCTGTTGGCCATCTGGACGTCTCCTTTGGAAAAGTGTCTATTCATGTCTTCTGCCCATTTCTTCATTGGATTGTTTATTTTTTGGGTGTTGAGTTTGATAAGTTCTTTACAGATTTTGGATACTAATCCTTTACCTGATATGTCATTTGCAAATATCTTCTCCCATTCCATCCATTGACTTTTAGTTTTGTTGATTATTTCCTTTGCAGTCCAGAAGCTTTTTATCTTGATGAGGTCCCAGTAGTTCCTTTTTGCTTTTGTTTCCCTTCAGAGACATGTCTAGTAAGAAGTTGCTGCAGCTCACTCAGGTCAAAGAGATTGTTGCCTGTTTTCTTCTCTAGGATTTTGATGGCTTCTTGGTTTAGGTCTTTCATCCATTTTGAGTTTATTTTCATGTATGGTGTAAGAAAGTGGTCCAGGTTCATTTTTCTGCATGTTGCTGTCCAATTTTCCCAATACCTTTGCTGAAGAGACTGTCTTTTTTCCATTGAGTATTCTTTCCTGCTTTGTCAAAGATTGGCCGTACATTTGTGGGTCCATTTCTGGATTCTCTCTTCTGTTCCATTGGTCTATGTGTCTGTTTTTGTCTTGATGATTACAGCTTTGTAATACAGCCCGAGGTACGGAAGTGTGATGCCTCCAGCTTTGGTTTTCTTTTTCAGGATTGCTTTGGCTATTCGGGGTCTTTTCTGATTCCATACAAATTTTAGAACTGTTTGTTCGAGCTCTGTGAAGAATGATGGTGGCATTTTGATAGGGATTGCATTGAATGTGTAGATTGCTTTGGGTAGTATCGACATTTTAATATTTGTTCTTCTAATCCATGAGCATGGAATGTTTTGCCATTTCTTTGTATCTCCTTCAATTTCTTTCATAAGCTTTGTATAGTTTTCAGTGTACATATCTTTTGCCTCTGGTGAGGTTTATTCCTAGATATTTTGTGGGTTTCGGTGCAATCATAAATAGGATCTATTCCTGATTTCTCTTTCTGCTGCTTCATTATTAGTATATAGAAACGCAACCGATTTTCATATGTTGATTTTATATCCTGCGAATTTGCTGAACTCATGTATCATTTCTAGCAGTTTTTTGGCGGAATCTTTTGGGTTTTCCACATAGAGTATCCTGTTGTCTGCCATTAGTGAAAGTTTGACTTCTTCCTTACCGATTTGGCTGCCTTTTTTCCCTGTGTACCTTTAAGTCATTTACATTTTCTTTTTATTTGTAAGTCTTGTGGTAAATATCCTTTATATCAGTGAAATTAATGATAAACTTACATGCGCGTGTGCATACATTCTCAGAATGTTTTTGTTGGAGTGTGTAGTAGTCTGTTCATGTTTAATGTAATTATTGATATGGTTGGATTCAGAGCTGCCATTTGCTGTTTGTTTCCTGCTTATTTCACTGTTGCTCCTCTATTTCTCTGCCCCCTCTTCTTGTGTTATTTTTAGTATATTTTAATTCTTCTATAGACTGGTATCTGTATTTCTTTGAATTTCCTTTCTTGGTGATACTCTAGGGATTACAGTATACATCTTTAATGTATCATGGTATACGCAGCCTAACGTCCAGTAAACTACAGGACCCTCCTACCATTATAGCTCTGTTTCCTCCTTGTGGTGTATATTACATCTTAAGGTACTATAAACCCAACAATACAGTGTTACAACTTTTGTTTTATTTTTTTAATGTTACTTTTTTAATGTTTATTTTTGAGAGAGAGACAGAACACAAGCGGAGGAGGGGCAGAGAAAGAGGGAGACACAGAATCTGAAGCAGGCTCCAGGCTCTGAGCTGTGAGCACAGGGCCTGACACGGGGCTCGAAGTCACGAGCCCTAAGATCATAACCTGAGCCAAAGTCAGATGCTCAACTGACTGAGCCACCCAGGTGCCCCATAAGTTTTGTTTAAAAAAATTTTTTTAATGTTTATTTATTTTTCTGAGAGACAGAGACAGAGCGCGAGCAGGGGAGGAACAGAGAGAGAGGGAGACACAGAATCAGAAGCAGGCTCCAGGCTCTGAGCTGTCAGCACAGAGCCCGTCGCGGGGCCTGAAACCAAAGACGTGGGATCATGACCTGAACCAAAGTCCGAGGCCCAACCGACTGAGCCACCCAGTGCCCCATAAGTTTTGTTTTAAACGATCACATTCATTTTAGAAAGATTAGTAGAAGAAAAGTAATACATATAATTTTTTACATTTGTGCACATATTACCATTGGTCCTGTTCCCTTCATTCCTCCCACTGGATCTGAGTTACTGTCTGGTGTCTCTTCCGTTTAGTTTAAAGGAATTCCTGTAGTATTTCTTGTTCCATACGTCTGCCAGCAACAGGTTCCCTCATTTTTTGTTGATCAGGAAGAATATTTCTCTTTCATACTTGAAGGATAGTGTCTCTGGATATAAAGTCTTGATTGATAGCAAGTTGTAAATCTCCCCAGACTTTCCATTCGTAACAGGGCTCCCCGGGGGTCTTCTGTGTGTGTGCATAATTTATTACGCCAGCCCTTCATAGGCTTTCCCATTTTCAGAATCTCCACTTGAAACATTGCTGTTCTGCTCCCATCACAAAGCTGCAGGTTTTCACTGACTGAGCTGGGGGATGAGAGCACCTTCAGGCAAGAAGGCCAACAGCTAACTGTTATTTACCTGATTTGGTAGCCCTTTGTCATGAGAAAACACATCTGTAGTTGTTGGCTGCCTTTGGTTTTTCTCCTTTGTCCTGAAAAAGCTATTTTTAATAATTTTGTTCAGTTTTTGTCCTCATACTGCCATTACCAGGAATACTCAGAATGTTTTTAAATGCAGAAAATGCACAGGTTTACAAAAGAACAATTAGCAATAAATTTGAAATTAATTGAATTAATAAAATAAATTAAATCTAGTAATTTGTGTGCTTCTCCATGAACACATAAAATAGCAAGATCTAGTGAGGGGCCATATTAATACCATAATTTTGAAGCGATGAGCATAAGCAGGATCTCAAGATATGTACACATGTAGGCACACTTGGGTAGCTCAGTTGATTGAGCGTCCAACCTCAGTGCAGGTCATGATCTCACAGCTCGTGAGTTCGAGCCCCGCGTCAGGCTCTGTGCTGACAGCTCAGAGCGTGGAGCCTGCTTTGGATTCTGTGCCTCCCTCTCTCTCTGCCCTCCCCTGCTTGCACTCTGTCTCTCTATCTCTTTCAAAAGTAAACATTAAAAAAAATTTTTTTAAACGATGTGTACACATGTAATGAAGAGGTACTTTATTGGTGACAAAGCCACAGAACCTCAAGGGACTGTGTGTGACTGTTGTGTCCATTCATAATTATAGGAAATGCTAAATTTTAGTTAGGGGTTAGTGAAAATAATGATGATAATTTCCCCCAAATTCACAGACCATCTGAATTTCATCCAAGACATCTGTGGACCCAGATGAAGACCCTTGCCTAGTCTTATAATTGTGTGGGGGTGTGGGCAGGAGATGTGTATGGAAGTCTGACACTTCCTGACATAAAGCTAATGCTCTGTTCTGCTCTCTAGGGGCTTCAGGGAATGGAATGGGGGATTCTTCTCTCTTGCTGAAGCGTTTATCTATCTGTCCCTCTCCTGCAGTATTTACCCATGGATTATAATTAAAGTTTTAAGAGTCAAAAGGAAGAGGCGCCTGGGTGGCTCAGTTAAGTGTCTGACTTTTGATCTCGGCTCGGGTCATCATCTCACAGTTTGTGAGATCAAGCCTCGTGTCAGGCTCTGCGCAGACAGAGCCTGCTTGATATTCTCTCTCTCCCTCTCTTTCTGCCTCTTCCCCACTTTCTCTCTCTCTCTCTCTCTCTCTCTCTCTCTCTCTCTCTCTCTCTCTCTTTCCCTCCCTCCCCCCTAAATAGACAGACTTGGAAAATCATTAAAAAAAAAAGAATCAAAAAGGAAGACTATGTTAGATGCTGAGTTTGCACATAGCAATCCTGTGAATCTCTGAGCTTTCCATTGCAGTTTTAATTGTAGACAAAACATTGAAGATGCAAGTCCTGAAAACCCGGGTTTTAACATGTTATTTTATCTGTATTGTCAGAAGACCTTCATAGGCAGAGTTAGAATATATTCTGTGGTATTTTTCGTGGCTTTGTTGAGTTGTGGTTCTAAAACATTTGGCTAAAGATTAAAAATGTACAGAGCAGACTGGCTGCGTCGTGCGGTCTGTGCTCCTGGTACACAGCCGAACGGCAGTCTTCATGCCATCAGCCTTTCTGTCACGAGTCCTTCTCTTTCAGGTCACAGCAGTTGCACAGCAGAATCAAGGAGAGGTCCCCGAGCCTCAGGACATGAAAGTGGCAGAGGTTCTCTTCGATGCCGCAGATGCGAATGCTATTGAGGAGGTCAACCTTGCGTATGAGAACGTCAAGGAAGTGGACGGGCTAGATGTCTCCAAGGAAGGCACGGAAGCTTGGGAGGCCGCCATGAAGAGATACGACGAGCGAATCGACAGGGTGGAGACCCGGATCACCGCTCGCCTTAGGGATCAGCTTGGCACCGCCAAGAACGCTAACGAGATGTTCAGGATTTTCTCCAGGTTCAACGCGCTATTCGTCAGGCCTCACATCCGCGGGGCCATCCGCGAGTACCAGACCCAGCTAATCCAGCGCGTGAAAGACGACATCGAGTCTCTCCACGACAAGTTCAAGGTCCAGTACCCACAGAGTCAGGCGTGTAAGATGAGCCACGTGCGCGACCTGCCCCCAGTGTCGGGCTCCATCATCTGGGCGAAGCAGATCGACCGCCAGCTGAGCGCCTACATGAAGCGCGTGGAGGACGTGCTGGGCAAGGGCTGGGAGAACCACGTGGAGGGCCAGAAGCTGAAGCAGGACGGGGACAGCTTCCGCATGAAGCTCAACACTCAGGAGATCTTCGACGACTGGGCCCGGAAGGTGCAGCAGCGCAACCTGGGCGTCTCTGGGCGCATCTTCACCATCGAAAGCACCCGGGTCCGTGGCCGAACTGGAAACGTCCTAAAGCTGAAAGTTAACTTCCTTCCTGAGATCATCACACTTTCAAAGGAAGTTCGAAATCTCAAGTGGCTTGGTTTCCGAGTCCCGCTGGCGATTGTGAACAAGGCCCATCAGGCAAACCAGCTCTACCCGTTTGCCATCTCGCTGATCGAGAGCGTCCGCACCTACGAGCGGACCTGTGAGAAAGTGGAGGAGCGCAACACCATTTCCCTTCTGGTGGCCGGCTTGAAGAAGGAGGTGCAGGCTCTGATCGCAGAGGGCATCGCGCTGGTGTGGGAATCCTACAAGCTCGACCCCTACGTGCAGCGCTTGGCGGAGACCGTCTTCAACTTCCAAGAAAAGGTGTGTTGTGATCTGCGGTCCCCTCCCCAGGGTCCCCGGAATGAACTGAACGTGGAGATTGCTCGCTCGGTTACCATGGTAGTTTTCCCCCAGAAGGTGGGAACATTGGGCCGTGTGAACTGAAAGGGAGAGGAAGCCCCTCGTACTTGCTTGTTACTTACTACTTACTTGCTGTGCTGTTTGATGGGGCTCTGGGAAGGCCGTTAAGTAACTGAGTTTAGAAACCAATGGAGAGATGAAGGACATGCGAGTCTGACGGAGTGAAATGAGAGTTTTATTACTGGTACAGCTACATAGATGTCAGCCATGCCACTTGCCGTCAGTCCCCTCCCCAGACCTAGACTTCCTTCCCAGACCCTAGCACAGCCGGACGGTTGTAAGCCGTCTGGCCCACAGGCTGGTGCTTGCGACAGAGAAGGCACTGAGCGGAGCAGACTTCTCATTCAGCGGTCACCCTTCCCACGAACAGGAGGGAGTAAGGGGGAGACGCTGCTAGTTTCCATACATTTTCCTTCCCTCTGTGAAAACACAGGAGTGAGTATAAGTGTTCTCACACCCGCAGATAGGATTAGCTATTCATGGAAAGAACTTCTTTGCCTTGAGTATTTGTTCACTGAGAAGAGCGTACATAAATACAAAGGAATAGAGTGAATGGGTGTTTTAAATGTTAAATATGCCTTCCTTTAGGTGGATGATCTGCTAATAATTGAAGAAAAAATCGACCTGGAAGTCCGTTCCCTGGAGACCTGCATGTATGACCACAGGACTTTCTCAGAGATCTTGAACAGGGTCCAGAAAGCTGTGGATGACTTGAACTTGCACTCCTATTCCAACTTGCCCATCTGGGTCAACAAGCTTGACATGGAGGTGAGGGATGGGTGTGTTATAGCGGTTTTCATTTTTCTATTAACAGTATAAGGGTGAACCCTATTTTGTAAGTTCATTTGTTGTCACTGAAAAGTATTTTTTCATAGAAATTACCAGCAGTGGTCCAGTTTCCCCTCCAGAAATCCCATTTAAGTAATGACAGAGCCAAGCCGTGTGGTGCTAGCTGTACTCCTGTCCCTTCCAAGTTGGAGGCAGTGAGGTGGGGGGATTCTCTTTATCTTCTGAATACCTGACAGTGTCCTGCCTGCCCTGCCCTGCTCACCTAGTAATGTAGGTTGTCTTCCCTGGCCTTCCCCTCCAGGCATCCTTCTCCAACACTCTGCCCCTCTCCACCACTCAATTTAAAAAGAAATGCCTGAGGGCGCCCGGCTGGCTCAGTCGGTAGGACATCCAACTCTTGATCCCTGGGACATGAGTTCAGGCACCACATTGGGCCTAGAGCTTACTTTAAAAAAAAAAAAAAAGAAAGAAGGAAATGCCCAATAACCACCTCTTATTGTTGTCGTAGAGGATTGGGGCTCACCTCTGTAGGGGTGTGCGAGGAGAGAAAGTGCGTGTGCACATGTGTTTGAGACATACTTACTACTGCATGCGGCTTCCGTGTGGCTGCACGTCAGAGAGCATCCATGGCGAGTCCCAGGAAGTAGGATATCTTGTGGCAGAGCTGCTCCGTGGGCGGTGGTGGTTGGGCAGTTCTGAGGCCCCTTATGTATCCATTCATTTTAAAGAGAAAGTCTGTGACCCACAGAGGTGCAGTGTATCCACACAAGGAACACTAGCGGGGAAAGTTAACAACCCACTCTTCCGAATCTACTGAAAGTCTCGGGCTTTGTCACAGCCACGCTTACAGCATTCCCGGGACAGTTTTGTGCCCCAAGACAGACTCTGCACAAAGATGTACAGATGTCCTGTTGGTAGGAAATTTACTTCTCTCATTCTCGATCCAGGAGAAGACTTTTTTCTTTACTTGTTAAAAGAAGACGGTCACCTGTACGTGGTGACAGATATTAACTAGTCTTAACTGTGGTGATTCGTTTGCCATATGTATAAATGTGAAAACATTATGAAGCTAATAGAATGTTATATGTCAATTATATCTCACTTCTACACAGGAGAAAATGGTTTATTCTCCAGATTATAGATTGGTAGTTTTATCTCTGAAGTTGCCAGGAAAATCCTTTTGTTTCATAAATTTTCTAGTACGTTGAGCAAACGGCGAGACCGTGACTACTACTGCTGCGCTTGCATCCGTCTCCTTGTCCCCGACAAGTCAGAGGGCTGGTGGTTGGGTTAGCCTCCAGTTGGAGGTTGGGTTCTCTGTGGCTGGGAGAGGGATGGGATGGGGAGGGGGGAACAGGCTGAGATGAAGGGGAAGGGAGTGGTGGCAACTGTCATCCTCGACCTGAAGCATTGGCTTTCTGTCTGACGTGCTCGCCGACCTACCTTTTGGAAGGAACACTGTTCTCCGACGCTCCTCTCTCTGTAGATTGAAAGAATACTGGGCGTTCGCCTGCAAGCTGGCCTGAGAGCTTGGACCCAGGTGCTTCTTGGACAAGCTGAAGATAAAGCAGAGGTCGACATGGATACCGACGCCCCGCAAGTCAGTCACAAGCCTGGCGGGGAGCCGAAGATTAAAGTGAGTATTTCCCACGGCATCCGATTTGCTCGTGAAGCAAACAAAAGATTCTCCCTCTTGAAAAGTACCAGTGAGAAAGCCACTTTACCGTGAGAAACCTGACAGATGCCACCTCACGCAGGTGACCAGAGTCAGCTTCCCCAGTGCTATCTTCTGTGCATTCTTTACCCTGGCGGCATGTGTGATGTGACGGCAAGGCCACCTCCCCTCTGTGCCCTCTGTCCTCACACCTCCTGGACTCATGGTAATCATGTGAAAAGGTCAGACGTTCCTTACAGAACACCTCGCTGGTACTCTTCCAAAGTGTCAAGGTCATGAGAGAAAGACAAGGAGAAACAGATGTCACAGGTTGGAAGGGGCTAAGGAGATGGGACAGGTAGCTATGTTTTGGGGTCCTGGGAGATCTGACTGAAGTCAGGATTCGAGTTAGTGTTGTATCAATGTTAATTTCTTGGTGTTGGTAATTGTACTGGTAGATGTTACCATTACAGAGAGCTGGTGAAGAGTGCATGAAAACTTCATACTTTCTTTGTGACTTTGCTGTAAATCTAAAATAATTTCAAAAACATATTTTTTAAAAATGGGAAATAAATTCTAGGAAAAAATCTACACTTTGGGGGTGCCTGGGTGGCTCAGTCAATTAAGTCAATTAAGTCCGACTTGGCTCAGGTCATGATCCTCATGGTTTATGGGTTGAGGCTCTGTGCTCACAGGTCAGAGCCCAGAGCCTGCTTCGGATTTTGTGTCTCCTTCTCTCTCTGCCCCTCCCCAAGTCATGCTCTGTTTCTATCAAAAATAAACATCGAAAAAAAAATTTTTTTTAATGGAAACTGGAAAAAAACTACACTGGAAAAAAAAATCTCCACTTTCCAGGCATACATGCAAGAAACGATTTCAAGAACTGAGTATAACCCATTACAAGGAAAATTCAGACTCTGACACTAAAATGTCACTGTTTTCACGCAGTCTTCTCAGGGTCTCCTGGAAGAGTGCACCAGCACGGTGGCCTCCACACTGGACAGCAGTCTCTGTCTCCAACCCACCCATTTCCCATTGAGTGAAGGAGTAGCCAGCTGGAGCCCAGCAAGCTGTCTAGAAAAGTGTGTGTTTCCCAGCTGTGCCCATAGGTCCCGTCCACGAATCTGGGCCTCCGTGACAGAAGTGCCTGCCTTACAGTGGTCCATTGGGCCATGCATTTGTTTTAGGTAGTTTCTCACATTTGTGTTAAATTTACCAATAAAACTACCTCACAGAACAGAAGTCTAGAAGAACTGAAGAACTAACTTTGATGTGGGAGAAACAATTAGCTGTGTTTTTCCTACCCAGATGTTATCTTCTCATTTTTTTTCTCTTAATGCTTGAAAACTTTTCAGTTTTGAATATTATACATATTCATTCCCAAAGCATACTTTTTAAAATACAGAGATGCGGAAGGGCAAATGGGTGTGTCTGAGCTAACGCGGTTATCCAGTGGAGATATCTTGCTCAGCTTAAAGCCGGCACCGGCAGGTGACACAGACTCACCTTGACTTGTAAACCTACGTCCGTGCCGCATACCTGACAGCTAAGCCAGTCTCGTGTCATTGCATCAGTGCATCAGTGATACAGGGTTCTGAGGTCCCGAGGTCATTACGTCCAGAGATCACCAGGTACATTAAAGCAGATGACATTGAGCCCCCATTCTGTGTCCAGCGCCCTACGCACAGGGGACCCAGGAGGCACCTAAGCAGTACCCACCCTCTAGCTGCTTATCCTCTGAGGAGGGCCATGCACCCCACACGTGAGCTACAGAAGAGCATGATGTCCGTTAAAGTAACAGACTCGTGGTTCAGACTCAAGTAGGTTCATAATTCAGAGGGAGAAAATGTTATGCATCAAAACCATTTTCTTTACCTTGAGAAAAACTTTCATATCAAGAAAATTTCTTTAAAATGATTCGAATGCTTTATATGACCAAAAAAAAATTAAGCTATAATTTGTATACTTCTACCGCATTTTGAATTTAAACTTTCATAGCACCCGATTTTACTTGAGGGGATTATTGAGTGACGGTCACGTACCTGTGTATCCGGGACCGTGTGGTTGAAGATGGCCCCTGGAGGCACTCAGCAAGTTATTAGTGCATCAGTGGCACTCTTCAGAATTGGATTTTTAATCAAGAAACGATCACCCTGCTCGTGAATACTGATCCTGGTGGCACAGATGCGTAAGAGCCGTTTTATTGAGATAGATCTTTGAGTAAGAAATGAAATCTTTCTTTTACAGAACATTGTTCACGAGCTAAGAATAACCAATCAGGTGATCTACCTGAACCCGCCCATCGAAGAGTGCAGGTACAAGCTATACCAGGAGATGTTCGCCTGGAAGATGGTCGTGCTGTCCCTGCCCAGGATCCAGAGCCAGAGGTACCAGGTGAGCCTTCCGGGGGCCTCCCTCGGTGGGGGGGGGGGGGGGAGGCAGGGACTCTTGGGTGCCCGCACCATGGGCCCTCCGCCCAGGCCTCCCTGGGCTCTGGCGCACCGCCTCTCCCTCGTGCCTCTTGAAATGGTGCTCTCCGCAGCATTGACAAGACTCCAGACTTGGGAGTCCGCATTCTAAGGGAAAGCTAGAGGAAGCCTTATGTGATGTGACATTTTCCCCCTGTGGCTGCTTTTCCAGATCGTTGCCTCTGCAGCTCTGATCTCGGTAGTCTCTCAGAAATGCCCCCCATGAACGCTCTGAGAATTTCAATTCCTCTTTCTCCCCACCCCCGCTTTTTAGTATGGAAGTTTGCAGTTACACACGAAAGTAGAGGGAATCTCGTGAGCTCACACTGGCCTGCTCTGTTGATCATGTGGCCAATTTAAATTTCTTTCCTTCCCCTCCCCCACCCCCCAACAGACTATTTTAAAACAAATCCCAGATATACTCTTATTAATGTGCTTCTGGAGCAAAAGGAAAACTCAAAAGACTGTTTAGTCCCTGGTCTCTGAGCAACATTACTTCTTAACAGGATCAGAGGTTTTCAGATAGGCAGATTTCCAGAACCTGTGTTGTACCAGGCTCTGCTAGAAAGTCTCAGCTTTTAGTATAAGCAGCACAGGCTCAGTTCTCAGGTGTTTTTGTGGCAGTGGCCCCCTGTGGACTCCGCCGTGGCGGTGACCAGCTAATCTAAATCGAACTGTGAGCACTGGTTCCTTTCGCTCCGGGAGCCTGTGCAGACTGCAGGCTGTTTCTCATCAGCTTCTGTTCGCACTGCCGTCCTGTTTGTCTCCACACCGAACCAAACGGAAGCCAGCCCCTCTCACGCTGGAGCCCGTGCTCTGTGGCCCAGCTCCCCTTCCCTCTGCTGAGCCTCCTGTCGGAGAGGAAGCCTGACCCATCACCCTCCAACCACCGTACTTCTCAGTAGCCCTTGGAGAAAACACGGAGGACTTGTCTGCACATCTGCTCCGGGTCCCTGCCCCTCAGGCATCAGGGTCACAGGCCTTTCCCTGCTGCCGTGGTGGGCTTCTCGGTCCTTGAGAAGTGTCAGTAGCAGCATGTGACAGTGTGCACACACCCCGCCCCCCCCCGCTTGACACACTTGTTCCGCTGGGCTGTGCTGTGGCTCCTCCTTGGCTCTCCGTCTTCTGGCCACTACCTTTTGAGTGTGCTCTCCATCCCCAGCCCCTGTCTCACCCGGTCCGTTCACTTTAAATGCCGGCCGTGTGGGATAACACTATGCTCATACCTCCAGCCAGGCCTTTATCCTGAGCTCTAGACTCGTCTCCCCAGCTCGCTCCCGGGCATCTCCACAAGACTGATGTGTTCAAAAACTGAGTGTGTCTCTGACCCCCTCCCTCAGACCAGCTGCCACCCCAGTCTTTCTCTTCTCTGCCTTCAACCTGCTCAGGCCTAAGTCGAGGTGTCATCCTTGCCTCCCACTGTTTCTGTCTGCAGAATTAACCCTGATCTTCTTTTTCCCACATCCACTGATCCCACTGGTCCCAGGTACCATCACCCCTCACTTGGATTCTTAAAAGTTCCCTCCTGACAGGTCTCTGTCTGTGCCTGCGCCCGCCCCCGCCCCCAATATCTGTTTTCAACACAGCAGCCAGAGTAAGATTCTGTGTCAGTCCTGACACTGCTCTTCCCAGAGCCCATTCATGGCTTCTGGTGTCACTCCCCGTGAAAGCCCACGTCCCATGGCAGCGTACTGGGCCCCACATAATATGCCGTCATTCCTTCTCTGGCTTGAGTGCCAGTATCCCCCTCGTTGGCTCTGTTGCACCCACACTGGCCTCTTGCTCTCTTTAGACATTCCAGGCAGGCTCCTGCCCCTGGGCCTTTGCACTTGCTGACCTCCCTGCTCGGAACCCCTGGTAGCAGTATACTGACACGGCTCCCTCCCTCCTTCCCTTTCCTGGTCCTGCTCAGTGAGGCCTTCCCTGACTTCCTCCAACCCCAGACTCCTAGCTCTCCTTTCCTGCTTTATCTCCATAGTACTTCTCACCGGCTGAGAAGTGTTCTCCCACACAATGTAGGCCCATGTGAGCAGAGATTTTTGTCTATTTTTTGTGCCTACAATAGTGTCTGGCACATAGCCAGCACTCAGATCATTGAAACGATGAATGTGTCATCATGTCCATCATCCAAGTTGGTGTAAATATTTGGTCATGGGCAATCTCTGTTCTTCAGACATGGCTTCCAGTGTTCCGCTGTCAGATGAGAGATTTAGGTCTCAGAGTGCTCCGTTCTATTTTCGGATTTTCTAGCTTGTGGTTGATCTGATGTCCCTTCACTGGTTGATGAGTTGAGTAGGCCTCTGATTTCTTGTGGCTGGGGTAAGCGGATGTTACAAATGCCATTTGTGTAGCGAGCTATTCCTTCAGTTCGTTTGAATTCTGCGAAAGGTGACTGAGATGAACATTCGTGTACACGCTACTTGTGTTCCTTCCGGCTCTGCTTGCTTAGGTGGGCGTACATTACGAATTGACTGAAGAAGAGAAATTCTACCGGAATGCTTTAACGCGGATGCCTGACGGCCCTGTTGCCCTGGAAGAGTCCTACTCTGCGGTCATGGGCATCGTGACTGAGGTCGAGCAGTACGTCAAGGTGAGAAGCTCCCTGTCTCTTTGAAATACATTGTGGAGTCTATTTAGACATAGTGAGCATGAGGTCTGATGAACCCGGGAGCCAATATCTATGTCATGTGTATCTAATCCAATGCAGTTGATGATGCTTGTTTTAAAGCAGACAGTGAATGGTAGGGCAGATCTTAGGGAATGTTAACTAATATTTCAGAGAGCGGTAAATGTTATTCTTTCTTAATATAAAAATTCTGAGAATTTGAAGTGACTTTTTCTAACAGCATTGACAAGTGAGACACGTGAACCTAACTAACATACATTTACATTCCGTAAAGTGAAAGGTCCAGCTGTGCTATGTGACCGTGTGGTTCACCTGCAGGTCTGGCTTCAGTATCAGTGCCTGTGGGACATGCAAGCCGAAAACATCTACAACAGACTTGGAGAGGATCTCAACAAGTGGCAGGCTCTCCTGGTGCAGATAAGGAAGGCCAGAGGGACTTTTGACAACGCGGAAACCAAGAAAGAGTTTGGACCAGTAGTCATAGATTATGGCAAGGTGGGCTCCGCCCCGCAGGGCCAGGGGTGGAGGTCGCTGGCCGTAAAGGCAGTGTCTGTGGGTGGCGAGGACGCAGTGGATCCACGAACACCCGGCGTAGGGGACTGAAGATCTGTTGTCGTGGGCTCATTCACCCACAGGTGCAGTCTAAGGTGAACTTGAAGTACGACTCTTGGCATAAGGAGGTTCTCAGCAAGTTTGGGCAGATGCTCGGGTCAAACATGACGGAATTCCATTCCCAGATCTCGAAGGTGAGGAGGCGGGGTCCTGGTGGTATCCTCAAAGCAGCGCGAGTCTGGGGGCAAAGCCTGAGCTCCGTGTTGAAACCCTGTGCTCTGTCCACGCAGTCGCGGCAGGAGCTGGAGCAGCACTCGGTGGACACGGCCAGCACCTCTGACGCGGTGACCTTCATCACCTACGTGCAGTCTTTGAAGCGAAAGATAAAACAGTTTGAAAAACAAGTTGAGGTGAGTTCTGTGAACAGGGAGAATCCTCCTCGTCCCCTCGTGAGGCATGGGTTCTTAGGTGCGTACAGGCCCCCCACCATGTCTCTGGCTCCCGGTGCACGGGCCGGGTAAGGGCAGGCACTGGCCTCTTGGGGTTCACGCTCTCCAGGTGATCCGTAACCGCATCGATGTTTGAGGACCACTGTGTTTTGCCTTTTAAAATCTTTTACTTTCGTAGTTGTTCTTCAAGTCCTCGAACTGGCACTCTGTGTACAGTTTGGAAGGAGGGGGGTGGAGCACAGCCCGGCGTCCTTTCGATCCTCCCCGGGACCTCCCCCCAACCCCACACCCCCCTCCCCCAGCTGTACAGGCACCGCGATGCCCCAGCCACGGCGGGCCCGGGCCATGCTGCTTCCTGAGCGCCGAGCTCTTAGCGTGGAAGGTTTCTGGAGAAGAGCAGGCACGTCATGTGTCCTGTGGCCGAGGCCGTCCTCCCTTTCTTTCCCTGGGAACCTGATGATAGGCTGTGCTTCTCGCACTGAAGCCGCCTGTGCTCTGGCTCCCACAGCTCTACCGCAATGGCCAGCGGCTGCTGGAGAAGCAGAGGTTCCAGTTCCCGCCCTCCTGGCTCTACATCGACAACATAGAGGGCGAGTGGGGCGCCTTCAACGACATCATGCGGCGGAAGGACTCGGCCATTCAGCAGCAGGTGGCAAACCTGCAGATGAAGATCGTGCAGGAGGACCGGGCCGTGGAGAGCCGCACCACCGACCTGCTGACCGACTGGGAGAAGACCAAGCCTGTCACGGTGAGGCCCGCGGGCGTGGCGCGGCGGCTTTCCTCCCGCACCTCAAAAGGCTTTGCTGTGGATTAGCTTTCCCGGTAATGACGCCTTTTTGTAACTAAACCCCGCACCCAGTGTGTTTGAAAAGCGAAAAAGCCGACTTAGGTCTCTCCTTACCCAGAGCCCCGCCATGACGGGCATTTAAGTCACGAGGTGGTTTCAGAACTTAGAGTTTTTTTGCTCCTAAGTTATCCTCTTACTGAGCACCGACTGCGTTCTGCACGGTGAACAGGAAGGACAGGAGCCCCTGTCCCCGTGGAGTCACACTTCAGTGGGAGACACGGAGAAATGATCAAGGAAAACACGGATTTGAGTCGGACACCGAGAGGTGCCATGGGGAAGGGCGAGAGCTGGAGAGAGAACGGTGTTGGAGTGCGCTCCCTTGTGGGGAGGGGGGTGTCGGAGAAGACCTGAGGGAGGGAGGCCAACCAGCAGTCACGCAGATGGCGGGGGAGGGCTTTAGGCAGAGGGGACAGCGAGTGCGAGGCTCAGGCAAGTACGGAGCGGCACGCGCCTGGTTTTCCGGGGCCGGATTCGGTGTCATTTATTGAGACATAGAAACATAGGCAGGAAAGAGAGGGGGAGGGCGGTTCCAGTACTGTGAGCGTTAATCTGGCTTTCTAGTCTGGGTGTCGGTGACCCCGCACCGGGGCCGGCAGCAGGTGTAGCCCCCCGCCATCTGCTCCGCAGAGCGCTGCGTTGCCTCAGCCCTGGCTGTGCTACTGCTCCCGGAGGGCCTGGTTTGGGTTTAATTTTGGTTCAAGGGCCCCTGTTATGAGGAGGTCTTCGCTTTCATTGATCTCGGCCCCATAGCTGAGGCGGAAGGCCGGCTCCAGCAGGGAGTGCATACTGATCAACAGGCAAGATTCTGATCACCAAAATTTGAATGTTTCTTACTGCTGTTTTTTTTTTTTTACTAGTAATGTGTTCTAGTTTTAATTTTTGACGATATTTTATAGTCATTTTCAAGTTATTAAAATGAAGAGGAAGCATATAGTAGTTTAATGCTCGACTAGAGGCGGCTTCCCTGAGGAGTACCTGATTTCTCTTTCTCGTCTCCGGAACTGATGTAACAGCTGTGTGCCTCAGGGAGGGCGTGGCCACAGCCCCCCACTGCCCTCCACCCAGCCATGTCCCCTCGGGTTGGGAGGTCCTGCTCCAGGCCCTGGTCTGTCCTGAGTCCTCCCTTTCCGTCTCCCAAGGCACTCAGTGAGACAGTGACTAAAGAGAGGTGCTCCACCTTTCTCACTCATATGTTTCTTTATGTCAAACATGGAAGTAGAAATTACGCTCCGTGATGTACCTGAACCGTAAGCGTGTGTCTTGCTGAAGATTTGTGTGTGTGGACGTGTTCAGGGAATCAGATTTCCAGATTCCCAGCAGGCACTCTCCACCGTTTCAGAGCCCAAGCATGCTTCTGTCCTGGGACCTAGCACTGCAATTGTGCTCTTATTTTATATATATATATATTTTTTATGTTTTTTATTTATTTTTGAGAGAGGGAGAGAGAGACAGCGTGAGCAGGGGAGGGTCAGAGAGCAAGGGAGGCACAGAATCCGAAGACAGGCTCCAGGCTCTTAGCTAGCTGTCAGCACAGAGCCTGATGCGGGGCTCGAACCCACGAACCGCGAGATCATGACCTGAGCCGAGGTCGGACTCTTAACCGACTGAGCCACCCAGGCGCCCCTGCAATTGTGCTCTTTACTGCTTTCAGGGCAATCTCCGCCCAGAGGAGGCGCTTCAGGCTCTCACCATATACGAAGGAAAGTTCGGCAGGCTGAAGGATGACCGGGAGAAGTGCGCAAAGGCCAAGGAGGCGCTGGAGTTGACCGATACGGGGCTGCTCAGCGGCAGCGAAGAGCGCGTCCAGGTGCGGTCCGTGGGAGTAGGGACGCGGGGGCGGGGTTCCTCGGCCTGCGTCTGCCCTTGACCAGGGCCGTGTGAGGGGCCCTGCCGGACCCTCGGTGGTTTCCTCGTCCAGAGTCTCACTGCTCTGCTGTTGTGAATGCAGGTGGCCTTGGAAGAACTGCAGGACCTCAAAGGCGTTTGGTCAGAACTTTCCAAGGTCTGGGAGCAGATTGATCAGATGAAGGAGCAGCCGTGGGTTTCCGTCCAGCCTCGAAAGGTATGTCTAAAGTGGACGTGGTGTGTACCATCGCATGTGCGAGCCGTAGCCTTCGCTCAGAAGCTTCGCAGTCAGGGAATGGTATTGTGCGTCCACAAGACGTCACACGATGCTCATTTATGGCAGTCATCTGGACTAATGGGAAATTTGTTTGAAAACTACTTTTCTTATGTTTTTGTTTAATTTTGAGAAAGATACAAAGAACGAGTGGGGGAGGGGCAGAGAGAGAATTCCAAGCAGGCTCCACCCTGTCAGCTCAGAGCCCGACTCGGGGCTCAAACTCACGAACTGTGAGATTATGACCTGAGCCATAATCAAGAGTCATGCTTAATTGAGCCACTCAGGCGCCCCTGAAAAACATTTTTAAGGTATTTCACCATTTAAGGAAATGTTGGCAAACTAAATACCATTGCGTTTCTCTTGACAGCTTCGACAAAATTTAGATGGGCTCCTGAACCAGCTGAAAAACTTCCCTGCCCGGTTACGGCAGTACGCCTCCTATGAGTTTGTCCAGAGGCTTCTGAAGGGCTACCTGAAGGTAGTGGTCCGGTGCCGGGGTCGTGCGCCTCCGTCGAGAACACAACCGCACGGGTGACCTTGCTCCTCTCCCCGCAGATAAACATGCTGGTGATCGAACTCAAGTCCGAAGCACTGAAGGACCGCCACTGGAAGCAGCTGATGAAGAGACTTCACGTCACCTGGGTCGTGTCTGAGCTCACCCTCGGCCAGATCTGGGATGTGGACTTGCAGAAGAACGAAGCCATTGTCAAGGACGTGCTGCTCGTGGCACAAGGGGAGATGGCTCTGGAAGAGTTTTTGAAGCAGGTGGGTGATAGGCCGACAGCCCCTTTTGGGTCACGTCTCAGGCTGTGATGGTCTGAATTGTATCCGTGGTCCTTCTGTCCCCGCGGCACTTGGTTGCTTGTGCCGCTGGGAACCCCCACGTGCTGACACGGTGCCTCTTTGGGTTGGATTCAGATAAGAGAGGTGTGGAACACTTATGAGTTAGACTTGGTCAACTACCAGAACAAGTGTCGCCTGATCCGAGGCTGGGATGACCTCTTCAACAAGGTCAAAGAGCACATCAACAGCGTGTCTGCCATGAAGCTGTCTCCGTATTACAAGGTACCCTTGCTGGGGAGGCTTGCCCTCTCTGACCGCACTTGCCCTGCGCGGTCTCTGTAATACCTTCTGACTGGCGGTTACCAGAAGCCTGTTTTTTAAAGCATGAGTCAAATAAGTTGACATAATCTGCAGTTTTCTTAGTGGCGTATCTTTGAGTGAAGATTTCAGCAGCTGGGCTCTGCTTCCCGTCTGCCCACCAGGTTTTCGAGGAGGATGCCCTGAGCTGGGAAGACAAGCTGAATCGGATCATGGCTCTCTTTGATGTGTGGATTGACGTGCAGAGGCGGTGGGTCTACCTGGAAGGCATCTTCACGGGCAGCGCGGATATCAAGCACCTGCTGCCAGTGGAGACCCAGCGGTTCCAGAGGTGCGACCTCTAGCCCGGGGCCAAGAGAGCCGAGCGGTGGACACGACGGGTAACCATTCTTCACGTAAAGGCTAACGCCGGTTTTGGTTTGATTTGTAGTATCAGCACGGAGTTTTTGGCTCTGATGAAAAAAGTATCCAAATCTCCACTTGTAATGGATGTTCTGAATATCCAGGGGGTACAGAGGTCTCTGGAGAGACTAGCAGACCTGCTGGGAAAGATCCAGAAAGCATTGGGAGAATACCTGGAAAGAGAGCGATCCTCTTTCCCTAGGTAAGATGATTGCTTTGATTTGCACTGAAGTCAAGTTTAGGAGCCTCCCCTCTCCCCTGTGAGTCTGTGTGTTGGTCGCTTTGACATCAGGAGTTTTGTTTCTAGTAATTCATTTAATGAATATTTTTCCCTTTTCATGCATTTATTCTTTTTTTTTTTTTTTTTAATGTATATTTGTGAGAGAGAGAGGGAGGGAGACAGAACCTGAAGCAGGCTCCAGGCTCTGAGCTATCAGCACAGAGCCCAATGCAGGGCTTGGACACTTACTGACTGAGTCACCCAGGTGCCCCTATTCCTAATTATACTGAATAATTCCTTATTTTCTATCTCACGTTTGTTTATTAAGCTTCATTAAAGCTATTATCCACTCTTCCAGGCAGCTGATATCTCTTAAAAACTTAGCTCTGATTGTTTTCCAAACAGCATTTCTTCTTTTCTGAATAGTTCGCTTACTGTAAATTGAACAGGCTTTTATTTATTTTGTTTGTTTGTTTTGAGAGAGAGAGAGCAGGGGTGGGAAGGGCAGAGAGCAAGGGAGAGAAACAGAATCCCAAGCAGGCTCCTCACCGTCAGCACAGAGCCCGATGCAGGGTTCGATATCACCCACCGTGAGATCATGACCTGAGCCAAAATCAAAAGCGGGTACTTAACTCTGAGCCACCTAGGTGCCCCTTGAACAGGCTTTCAAAAAATAAGTTCACAAAGAAAGGTAAATGACACGAAATGCGTGGAATTCCTCTTCAGTATGTTTTTAGACAAACGTGTATCTTTTGCTGAGGGCTGGAAGAAACTTGGACGTGATCTGGTTCAGATTGGAGATTGTCCATCACCATCCGAATCTGGTCTCCCTTCCTGCAGTTTGAAGTTCTTCTTTGGTTCACCTTATTTATGTATATGTAATATTTTACAACTTGAACGCTTTTTCTAATTTTAGGTTCTATTTTGTGGGTGATGAAGATTTGCTTGAAATCATTGGAAACAGTAAGAACGTAGCTAAGTTACAGAAACATTTCAAGAAAATGTTTGCTGGAGTTTCGAGCATCATCCTAAACGAGGATAACTCTGTCGTCTTGGGCATTTCCTCCCGTGAAGGAGAGGAGGTAGTGAAGTTTATGACTGTAACTTAGAAAGCTTCCCTCCCGCCCTTGTACATCTTAAGTCTTAAATCCTATGTATTTCAGGTTATGTTTAAAACTCCTGTGTCGATTACTGAACATCCCAAAATCAACGAGTGGCTCACGCTGGTAGAAAAGGAAATGAGAGTCACGCTGGCTAAACTTCTGGCTGAGTCTGTTACGGAAGTCGAGATTTTCGGTAAAGCAACTTCAATTGACCCGAATACCTACATCACTTGGATTGATAAGTACCAGGTAACGTGTAGCAGAAGCGGGTCGGTGGGAAGGCCCATTGCTGGCTGGTCTCCGAATCGATCCTCTGGGTCTCGTGTCTCGTGTCTTCCAGGCCCAGCTTGTGGTTCTGTCAGCCCAGATAGCCTGGTCCGAAAACGTGGAGACGGCTCTGAGCAGCATCGGCGGAAGTGGTGATGCGGCGCCCTTGCACTCCGTGCTGAGCAACGTGGAGGTCACCCTCAACGTGCTGGCCGACTCAGTCCTCATGGAGCAGCCCCCGCTGCGGAGACGGAAGCTGGAGCACTTGGTTAGTCCCGCGCCTGCCTGACTCACTCCTCTGCCATTAGGCGCCACGCCTACGGTGCAGGCAGGCAGAGGAGACCACGCTTGGGGAGTACTCTAATTTGTGTGAGGGAGACGAGGGGGCGCATTGGTGAGCTCGGGGGCGGGCATTGCTCTCTGTCCCGTTGAAAGGTAGCCTCGGTGGAGCAGGGGAATCCTGTGTCCTCGTCCTGGGAAGGAGGAGGCGGTAGCCTCGATCCCGGGTTCTTGGCTCTTCTCTTGCTTGTCATCCCCTTGCCAGGGAGGCGCCCGGGTGTGCCCGCGCTGGTGTCACACCCAGCCTGCGGGGGACAGACGGGGGACAGACAGCGGTTCTCCTGACATACTTCATGCTAGTTAGGGTCTTCACTTGAAGTTGGGTGTTTTTGTTTGCTGGTGGTTTGATTTTGCTGCAGCTCTTGATTCTGTGTCATTTCATGTGGGAAAAACAATTCTCCTGTTTTTAGAAGTGAATTTCCATTTTGGAATATTCACTCAGCGTTCCTGTAAGTGGATCTTGAGTCTCAAAAGTCTGCTAAATGATCACCCACCCAGGAAATGCGCTGTACGTGTACTACTGCGGTTGATGGTAAACTCTTAGAGCGACTCTCTCTGTTCAGATTACAGAGCTGGTTCACCAGAGGGATGTGACGCGCTCCTTGATCAAAAGCAAGATCGACAACGCCAAATCTTTCGAATGGCTCAGCCAGATGCGCTTTTACTTTGACCCCAAGCAAACTGATGTGCTCCAGCAGCTGTCTATCCAGATGGCAAATGCCAAATTTAACTATGGCTTTGAGTACCTGGGTGTTCAGGACAAGCTGGTCCAAACCCCCCTCACCGACCGCTGCTATTTGACCATGACCCAGGCCTTGGAGGCCAGACTTGGGGGATCACCGTTCGGTAAGTTACTCCACGGACCTGGACAGGTAGAGTCAGAGAGTAAATACAATTTGTAAAGGTTAAATCAATAGTTTAAAATGTATTTCTTAATTACGTAGCTAATATATTCTAGAACCTCGGATTCGTTTGCGGTTGTCACATGTCCTTTGATTTTGTAAATGAACTGTGTGAGGCTAACGGTACCTCCCTGTGGACTCACGTACTCTGTCACTTTTCTTCAAATGATAGGGCCAGCCGGGACTGGGAAGACAGAGTCCGTCAAAGCTCTCGGCCATCAGCTCGGACGCTTTGTTTTAGTCTTCAACTGCGATGAGACCTTTGATTTCCAGGTGAGAAGCTTTCTGAGTCCACCTAAAGTCTACTGGCCTGAGAGGTCAGCTGGGGAGCACCACACCTGCACCCCTGTGAGGGCTGTGGGCCTCACAGCTTGTGTGACCCGTCTGGCCTTCTGAGTCCCCGGGATGGTGTTATTTTGAGTGGGGTGTCCAGCATATATGGTTTGGTGTTGACTTGAGCTGCGTGTTTCTGGAAGAGACGGTTAGTGCCTGTGTGTGGAAATAAATAACTATGATGGAAAAGACTTTTTTAATCAACAACAAGAGGTAGAATAAAAAAAACAGCTCTGTCTTTGAAATCTTATTGGCGCGGGAGGAGAAAAGGTGCGATGCGCTACATCTGTACGCAGACAATCACTGTTGCTAGTGCAGTACTTCTGTGTGCAGGTCCCACACCTCCCGGGTGACCCTGACGTCCCCTGCACAGCCACCCAGGGAGGGCAGCAGCCGCAGGGTCCGTGTGGGTTGGGGCCCTGGAGCCCGCCTGAGGCGGGGGGGTGAGCTCCTGTCTCTGCTCTGGTTTTAGGCGATGGGCCGGATCTTTGTGGGGCTCTGCCAGGTGGGCGCATGGGGCTGCTTTGACGAGTTCAACCGCCTGGAGGAGCGGATGCTGTCGGCCGTGTCGCAGCAGGTGCAGTGCATTCAGGAAGCGCTGCGTGAGCACTCCAACCCCAACTGCGATAAGAGTGAGACTTCCCTTTTCCTCTGCACGTTACTTAGCGACTGTGGAGGGAGAGTCCCGGGGGGCTGGGCCGCCACCTCTGTGATTAGAAATGAGCTGGAGTTTCACTTCACTCCCAGGACTCCCTGCTGCAGACAGGGCGGCGGGGCCCGGATAACACTGCCCGGCAGTTTGCACTCCCCGGACTGGGGCAGCCCAGAGCCCTAGCTGTTCTTCCCCTGGTGAACGAGGGTCCCTGTGTTCCGTCCCACAGCATCTGCCCGCAATGAGTGTTGGGCCGGTGCAGGCCCTCCCTGCCCCCCGCCCCTGCTCCCTTGGGTGTCGCTTTTGTTCCGCAATAAAAGGAACTTGTCTTCCCAAAGCTCCTGCAGACCTCCTCGGTGGAAAAGGGTGTCCGGGAAAGCAGTGCCTGTGTGCTCAGTGTTCTCTTCGGGAATAAAGGGGTTCAGTTGTGGGCGGTGGTGGTTTTGGTCGATCCCAGGAAAGGGCAGTCTTCGTGAGCAGAGCCGGTCACCTGTGTCGCACGGATACATTTTTATTTCTGCACCTACCTTCGGGCTGCATTTCTATCCGTGCGTTGATCTGTGACACATAACAACGCACGATAGAATATGCGCTTCCTGCCCCTGGTGACTTGTCCTACCTTCCCAGGGCTCTCGTGTAGACGAGGTGTGTGAAGGTGGGTGACGTGCTGGCAGGAGCGCCAGAGAGCGGCTCCCCTGCGGTCCCGGGCTTGGGGCTTTAGAGGCCGACAGGGAGCCCGATGCTTTGGGATTTTGGGGAGATTTTAACGTCACTCGTGAACATCACAAGTCCTAACCCTGTTCTCTGATTTTCAGCCTCTGCCCCCATTACCTGTGAGCTGCTCAACAAGCAGGTGAAGGTGAGCCCAGACATGGCCATCTTCATCACCATGAACCCCGGCTACGCGGGCAGGTCGAACCTTCCCGACAACCTGAAGAAGCTGTTCCGGAGCTTGGCCATGACCAAGCCCGACCGGCAGCTCATCGCCCAGGTCATGCTGTACTCTCAGGGCTTCCGCACCGCCGAGGTCCTTGCCAACAAAATCGTCCCGTTCTTCAAGTGAGTGCCCCACATCGACCTGTCACCGTGTGGTGGCCGTGCGGGACGTGCCATTGAAGGGTCGTCTCTGCAATCACGGCGCATCTTCCCGAGTGCCCGTGTCTGGTTTCTTGAGGTTGGGTCATGCGGCTGTGGAGGACGCACTGTCACAAGGTGGACATCTTCCCTTTCAGACTGTGTGACGAGCAGCTGTCCTCTCAGAGCCACTACGACTTCGGCCTGCGAGCTTTGAAGAGTGTGCTCGTGAGTGCAGGAAACGTGAAGAGGGAGAGAATTCAGAAGATCAAGAGGGAGAAAGAAGAACGAGGGGAAGCAGTTGATGAAGGAGAAATTGCAGAAAATCTACCCGAACAGGAGGTTTGTACCCGTGTTGTGTGAATCGCCCACACCGTAAACGCTAATTTAAATTTACCTTTTCAGCATCTGAGCCAGAGCTTGAGAGTTCCGCTGCGGTTCACGCGCGCAGGGATGGGCGGGTGGAAGACATTGATACTCGTCCGGCAAGCAGAGGGAGGACCACAGGAGTGTGCTGAGTCGCTCCGTCACCGACAGCCACGTCTCCCGTACCTTCTGGGGGTATGGCAGTGGCTGTGTGAGCCGGGTTCCCCGCCGCTCAGGGCTTGGTGCTTTTGTCCCTGTTAGATCCTGATACAGAGCGTCTGCGAGACAATGGTGCCCAAGCTGGTGGCAGAAGACATCCCGCTGCTCTTCAGCCTCCTGTCGGACGTGTTCCCCGGAGTCCAGTATCACCGGGGCGAGATGACTGCGCTTCGAGAGGAGCTGAAGAAGGTGTGCCAGCAGATGTACCTGACGTACGGGGACGGAGAGGAAGTCGGCGGGATGTGGGTTGAGAAGGTAAGCGGCCCCACACACCGTGCAGCCACAGCCACCAGAAGCCACGCTTGATAGAGCTCTGACCACGAGGGCCAGGGAGGCACATCATCTGGCTTAGGAAGATTTGACCTGAGGCCTTTTTCTTAACTTTAACGGAGACATAACAGTTTACCTGAAAACTTCACTTACGTAGTGTGGTTCGTTTTCCAGAAATGCTGACTGAAGGCGTGATCGTAACGCAAAGTATTTACACCAGTAAAAGTTCTACTTACGAGACTTCCCAACATCCTAGATGAACAACATAAATCTGCTACTCACACGGTTTATATTGGTGTCTTCTGTTTCATTCTTCTGGGAGATGAAAAAGCGTGTTACCACACCAGCTGCATGCTGGGTCACACAGACGGCTCAGCTGTTGGGTCTCTGCCCTCCCTAGAGGGGCTCTAGGTGCCTCTTTGAGGCAGGTTAGCAGTCACCCCCTCTTCCACTGGCTCTCGGCCTTCCCGACTTAAGAGCTTCCACAGTTTAGTTAAAACCCTTCTTGAAATGTTCTTTGTAGATGCAGCTGACGTAATGTCTGCTTTAAAAATTCCAGGGCAGCCCTTGCCTTTAGCACACGTCTCCTGTCTGCTGCCGTGGAGAAGGGCTGGAGAACCTTCTCGTTTTCTCCATGGAGTGATCAGCAGGTGATGTCTTTGGCCCTGCAGGTCCTCCAGCTCTACCAGATCACCCAGATCAACCACGGCCTGATGATGGTGGGGCCCTCAGGAAGTGGGAAGAGCACGGCTTGGCGTGTTCTCCTGAAGGCTTTGGAGAGGCTGGAGGGCGTGGAGGGCGTGGCCCACATCATCGACCCCAAAGCCATCAGCAAAGATCACCTTTATGGAACCCTGGACCCCAACACGAGGGAATGGACGGATGGGCTGTTCACACATGTCCTGAGAAAGTGAGTTTACCTTGATTGCAGCGAGTGGGACTTGGGCGCTCTGTCCTTATGTTAATTGCCCGTGTTATTTTTCCCAAAGACTGAATGAATGCAAATGTCGCTGTGGAGACTGTTGTAGAGTGAACATTTATAGTCTAAAAAAGCTGTTTCAAAACCCCTCCAAACCAGGATCATAGACAACGTGAGAGGTGAGCTACAAAAGCGCCAATGGATCGTCTTCGATGGCGACGTGGACCCCGAGTGGGTGGAGAACTTGAACTCAGTGCTGGATGACAACAAGCTTCTGACTCTGCCAAATGGCGAGCGCCTCAGCCTTCCGCCCAATGTAAGTGGCCTTCCTCAGGGGGTCACACCAAATACCCTGCATGCTCTGAAGGGGAGGTTCTGGGTTTCACCGTGTAGTGGTCAGTTGTGTAGTTTTCAAAGTTGACAGAGTCTCTTTGTGCTAGATTTTCCCATTCCCATGGCTGGTGGGAAATACTCCTACAGGACTTACAGGAACTTTGCACCGTTGCTGAATGTTAAGCATGCTCTGTGATTCCATTAACGCTCCTAACCCAGCATTACGGGGTTGTTGTTAGGAATTCTGAAGTTATCATACATCTGGGAAGTGGCAAACTGAGTAATTTAGCTACGGAAGCTCTCCAGGCTATCCCTTGGAAACGAGCATTTGATCCAGGTCCTGGACATGCCACTGGGTAGATCAGGAAACATGGGTGGGCCTGGCATGGATTTGCATCCTACTGAAGGTCCAGCAGGAAAAAAAACAGACAAAAGCCCCCCTTGCCGTCCTGGGGCGTACAGTCTGATGCGGAAAACAGACCCTCAAGGTAAACAGTGTTGAGTGCTCAGGAGAAAATGAGCTGGAAGGCAGTGGTCGGTGCCAGCTAGAGCTGGAGTGTGCGCAGTCAGGGATGGTGACGTGGAGGCATCACCTAGAGGCGTTTGTAGAGATTGAGGCATGTGAGGGAGCCAGTCCTGTGGGCCTCCAGATAGTGGGGGGCTTGGCTGGGGTGTGAGGGGCAAGGGGAGAAAAAGTGGCCGGACCAGAGAGGAAAGAGGCCAGAACAGCTTGGGCCCAGGGCAGTGTAAGGACTAGCACTTACCCACTAGGTGAGTTGGGAGCCATGGGCGAGCCTGGATCACATTCCTCTGAGGTTAAGGCTCTGGAATCAGACCAGCTGCTTTGAATCTCAGCTCCATTTACCAGCAGTGAGTCCTGGGTGAGGTACCCAGCCCCGTCTGTGGGACGGGGACACTGCGCCTGTCTCCAGGGATTGGCGTGAGGGTTGGTGAGTTCACGTGGGGAGCGCGGTCGCGGTGCCCTGCCTGGCCCTGCCCGGCGTAAGGCTGCCGCACATTCCCCACTGACGCCCCTCCCGGGGAGCTGTGTGTCTCCTGTCCACCACACACACCCCCTGCCCCGGTCCTTGTGAGAGTGTTTGGTAGGTGCCATAGTGATGACAGTTGTAGATGTTTCCACTTTTTAAAATAAGCACAGAAAAACTATATTTAATTTAATGGGTCTTTCAATGTATATATACATATGAGTATTTTAACATCCAAGTTTCTATCAAACCTGCATCATTAAACCTGCTCTATTTTTTCTCATCAAGGTGCGAATAATGTTTGAAGTGCAGGACTTGAAATACGCCACTCTGGCCACGGTGTCGCGCTGTGGCATGGTCTGGTTTAGCGAGGACGTTCTCAGCACAGACATGATCTTCAACAACTTCCTGGCCAGGCTGCGCAGCATCCCCCTGGACGAAGGGGAGGACGAGGCCCAGCGCAGGCGCAAGGGCAAAGAGGACGAGGGGGAGGAGGCCGCTTCCCCAATGCTGCAGGTGCGACGCCGTCACCGCTTCACCCAGTACGGCCGCAGATCTGCAGCTGGGGGGCGGGACTTCCCCGCAGCAAGGTCCCCTCCACCCCAAGGGTCTAGAAGCCATAGGGCCGGGGCACTGTTCCCGGGTGGTCACCGCTCCTCTGTGGAGGACGGCCCCTCCGTGCTGTCCTGTAGCAGCGCCGAACAAAGCAGACTCAGCTGCCAGAGGGAAGACCCGTTTGGGAAAATTTAAAGAATTCTTTTAGTTATCTCACTTTTCTCTGCAAATTGGTGAACAGCTGCCTTTTTCCATCTCAGTGATGGACTGAGGGTGTCATTGAGGCTTATCCAAAAAATTGATTTTTTACAGGTCACATGACTCTCTCCCGGGCTTAGGTTAGAATATATGAAAATCTCTGGCCTTTTTCGGAACGATAGTTACACATTGTTTACTGCTTCTTGCAGATCCAAAGGGACGCAGCCACAATCATGCAGCCGTACTTCACGTCCAACGGTCTGGTCACCAAGGCCCTGGAGCACGCCTTCAAGCTGGAGCATATCATGGACCTGACCCGCCTCCGCTGCCTGGGCTCGCTCTTCTCCATGCTGCACCAGGCCTGCCGGAACGTGGCCCAGTACAACGCCAACCACCCCGACTTCCCCATGCAGATCGAGCAGCTGGAGCGCTACATTCAGGTGAGGGAACCTTCCGCTTGGGTGTGTTCTCTTCCCTGGGGACAGGGTCAGGCTTTCCTGGGGACCGGGAAAGGTTGCAAGTGTGTCCATGATGCAAGAACCAACCTTTTCGAGGTTAATGTTGCTATAAACGTATTTATCGTTGAAGTTTTATTTGAAACTGGATTTCGTCTTCTCCTTATCTAGCGGTATCTGGTGTATGCCATACTCTGGTCCTTGTCTGGAGACAGTCGGCTGAAGATGAGAGCAGAGCTGGGTGAATACATCAGAAGGATCACAACGGTGCCATTGCCTGCCGCACCCAACATACCGATAATTGACTATGAAGTAAGTGCATGAGGGGCGTGGTCTTCCTCCCTTGACCCTGACATGTTGGTTTAATTCATCCTGAGCAACCTCACCGTGAGCTTGTCTTAATCCTTCCGTTTCATTTTTTAAAAATTTATTATGAGAGCGCGCGCACATGCGCACATGAGGGAGAGAGGCAGAGAGAGGGAGAATCCCAGGCAGACTCTGCACTGTCAGCACAGCGCCCAGTGTGGAGCTCGATCTCACAAACTGTGAGATCATGACCTGAGCTGAAGCCCAGAGTTGGACGTTTAGCTGACTGAGCCCCCCGGCCACCCCACGAATCTTTCCATTTCACAAAAGGGTTCTGTCCTCTGCTTTATGTGGTGTGAGGAGACCAGGTGAACCTGAAAGTTGTGGTTTACATGGAGGCGAGCAGGTCTCTGAGTGAGGTGTGGGCTCCCAGAGTGACCAGCCCTTCTCTGGGCATAGGTGTCCATCAGCGGGGAGTGGTCGCCCTGGCAGGCCAAGGTGCCGCAGATCGAGGTGGAGACGCACAAGGTGGCGGCCCCGGATGTCGTCGTGCCGACTCTGGACACCGTCCGCCACGAGGCCCTGCTGTACACCTGGCTGGCTGAGCACAAGCCGCTGGTCCTGTGCGGGCCACCCGGCTCCGGCAAGACCATGACGCTCTTCAGCGCCCTCCGGGCCCTGCCCGACATGGAGGTACAGCGGCGGGGAGGCGGGCAGCAGGCCGCTCGGCGCTCGGATGCGGGATGGGGCGTGTGATGCTCCACTGGTCTCTTCCCGTCTAAAGGTCGTGGGTCTTAACTTCTCGAGCGCCACGACCCCGGAGCTCCTGCTCAAGACTTTTGACCACTACTGCGAGTACCGACGCACGCCTAACGGCGTTGTCCTGGCTCCCGTTCAACTCGGCAAGTGGCTCGTGCTCTTCTGTGACGAGATCAACTTGCCAGACATGGACAAATACGGGACACAGAGGGTCATTTCCTTCATCAGACAGGTCTGTGCACATCCACGAGTCCCCGCTGCCCTTGGTCACGTTTGCCCCTCCTGCGCTCACGCTCTGCTTTCCTCAGATGGTGGAGCACGGAGGCTTTTACCGAACCTCAGACCAGACGTGGGTGAAGCTGGAGAGGATCCAGTTTGTCGGGGCTTGTAATCCCCCCACGGATCCTGGAAGAAAGCCCCTCTCTCATAGGTAACGCACAGCTCTGTAGACCGCACTGGCCCAATGCACACACCTGTTCCAGGATTGCTTCAAATGTAGCACAGCAGAAATCTGGTTTTAGTTATCAGAAGGTAACGAGATGCTGCTTATCACGGGTGGTCCTGGGCTCCTTGCACCAGGCTGCAATACTAGACGCCACGCTCACAGCTACAAGTACTGACTCTCTGGCTGGGAAGGAGCTAACTGCCCCCGAGCTGTCTGTGGGGCCACGATGAGGCTGAATCAGCCTGAATCATTTTCCCACTTTTGCTTGGCTCTTTTTCAAATTTTTTTGCACCTACTGTTCGTGTCGGGGCCAGGCCCCAGAGGTTTGTGTGTGATCTGCGTGAACAGGGACGTGAGGCCTGTGCGGGTGGATCGGGAAGCAGCCCCGGGTCTGGGCCCTGGATGGCCGCTCTCCGCTCAGGCGCACTGCTGCTCGGCTGGGGTGGCTGATGGGGTGGCTGATGGGGTGGCTGAGCCGGCCGTCCTCACGCAGATTCTTGCGCCACGTGCCCGTCGTGTACGTGGATTACCCGGGACCCGCCTCCCTGACACAGATCTACGGCACCTTCAACCGGGCCATGTTGCGGCTCATCCCGTCCCTGCGCACGTACGCGGAGCCACTCACCGCCGCCATGGTGGAGTTCTACACCATGTCCCAGGTACGCGGGGTCGGGCGCCGCCAAAAGGTGGAGCTTTATTTCGAGTCCTTGCTGAGCTGGGACTTCCCAGAGCCTGTCCTCAAATCATTCTACCCGGTACCACGACTGCAAGCGTTTCCCTTTTTTCTTGTGCCCTTGTCTGCACGTTACATACAGTAGTTTTTACAAAATCGGTGCCGTACCCCTCGGTTTGAAAGGACAAGCGCGCTTTTGTTATTACATATTACAGCACAGCCATTTGTAGCGATTGCATGTTGCCGAACCGCTCTCGGGGCAGCTGGTCCACCGCCTCCCTCCGCCACCCTCGTCACCGCTTTCAAACTCCCAGTGAAAGGGAGCGGTTCTCCTGTGTGGGACTTGCACGTCTAGGATGCCTTCCGGTTCCGGCTCCTCCCGGGGCACTGAGAACTTGACCTTTTCACCACTTTCCATTCATGTCTTACAAGGGATTTACACATCCCTCCCACTTTCCTGAACCTGCAGGAGAGGTTCACCCAGGACACACAGCCCCACTATATCTACTCGCCCCGTGAGATGACGAGGTGGGTGCGAGGTATCTTCGAGGCCCTGAGACCTCTGGAGACGCTGCCTGTGGAAGGCCTCATTCGGATTTGGGCACACGAAGCCCTCCGTCTCTTCCAAGACAGGTAAGGCCAAGGATGCTGTTAGCTCTGTGCGAGGCTGGCCTGCCCAAGTTTGAGCCAACCTCTGTTGGTGGTGGGAGGGGGCAGAGGCAGCGAAGGCATCCTGGCGTCCGAGCACATCCACCCCCAGCATGAGGGATCTCGGCTCTCGGACTGCCCACCCCCATTGCCTAGCAGCAGGGGGCAACGCACTTCCATTAAGCTCAGTAACTGTCACGCATGAGCCCCAGAACCTTCACCTTTTCTGGTGAATTTAAATGCCTTCCGGGGGCACCTGGCTGGCTCAGTTGGTGGAGCGTGCAACTCTTAATCTTGGGGTCATGAGTTCAAGCCCCGCATTGGATGTAAAGATAACTTAAAAAAAAATAAAAATACACCATTAAATGCCTCTTACCCACTCCCTGGTGGGTGGCTTCCATAACCAGCACTCCTCACCCTCGAACTTTATTCTCATCAAAGGGTTTGCAGCTCTGTCCCTGGACTTTGGTTTTCTCTTTATCCGTTGGCCACTTTTCTCAGGGCTTGCCTTGTAGATTCTGAGTTTTTCTAGTGAAGATGCCAGTACGTAGGGGGCGAGCTGCTCATGACCGTAGTGACCCGTGTGGACCATGGAAGGTTTTGTGGTTTGAGTCACAGGAAATGCCACAGTGGAAAGTTGAGTCTTCACCTCTTAAGGAATCTTGAAAATTACTGACTTTTTTAGTCAGAAACAATTTCTTATGTTCTTTGTAGTCCATTATAGCCTTCGTTTTACAGTAAATTCTTAATTTTCCTAGTTCGTGTCCTGTTACTTTGTGCCTTTTTTAATTTTATGTATTTTAGCACTGCATAGTCTTTCGGGCTCATTTTAGATTGCTGAGGAAAAGTTAAATTTGTGTTGCTTTAATTCTAAACTTCTAAAACTAATTTTTGGGGCTCCTGGGTGGCTCGGGCGGTTAAGCATCTGACTTCAGCTGGGATCATGATCTCACAGTTCGTGTGTTCGGGCCCCACATTGGGCTCTGTTGCTGACAGCTCAGAGCCTGGAGCCCGCTTCGGATTGTGTGTCTTCCTGTCTCTCTGTTCCCCTTCTGCTTGCACGCTTTCACTCAAAATTAAAAAAAAATTAAAAAAAAATTTTAATAATTCTTAATTTACTATTTAACACAGCACCACAGTTTTATTTGGGGAATGTTTTGCCTGTGAATTGGGCTACTCAGAACGGTGCAGGAGGTCAGGCCTCTTGTGTCCAGGCAGGTCCCCTCGATCCCAGGGGTAAGTACGAGGTGGCCGTATGCAGAGGACACCACCCCTCTGGCCACTCACGGTCCCAGGTGTATGTGGTTGGTCAGTTAATGTTACTCCTGGGAGAAGCCAGAGCAGATGGCTCCCTCCAGACTGAGGCTACAGACCAGTGTGTCCGGTGGCTACACCTCCAGACCAGTGAGTCCTGCCTCCGGGCAGCTCTTCTCCCCCGAGCTCACGAGGAGTCTCAGAATTTGCTTCATCCTAGATCCCTGGCTTTCAAACCGGGCTCCTGGGTTCGCCCTGGGTCCCACAGCTGCCCTTGACCAAGAGCCCAGTGTACAACACAAGCAAAGTGAGGTGGAGCAGGGAACATGGTGTTAGCATCTTTTTAGTTACAAAACCAAACAAAACACCTTCTAATCCTCTCTTAATAATGAAAGTTTGAGCTATAATTTCACGGATTTCCCAAAATACCAGAGATAAAATTCTATTAAATTCTGAGTGGCTGCAGTAACTGCCCTGCACCTGGTAGCCTGCATGTGTCCCACATTCAGCTTCTCAGGTGGTGCTCGCCCCCCCTTTCCATCCACGCAGACACGTTCAGTCTCCCCTGCCCCGTCGTGGTTTGCTTCAGAGGCCCTGGGTCTCTGGCGCCAAGCATGTTGGCAGTTCCCTGTTGCCGTTCTCTGCGGTCCTGGGAACGTTGTGTTGGGCACACGTAGAAGCTAGAATCATGTTGGCATTTTCTAAATCAACGAGATTGCATGCGTTTAGAGGGTTATTTTACTTTTATTTGTGTTAGTAACCTCTGCACCCAATGTGAGGCTCGCACTCACGACCCCGAGGTCAAGTGCTCCTCCAACTGAGCCAGCCAGGGGCCCCCTAGAGGAATTTTTTTTTAATGTGACAGTGCCATGGGTTTGGGGTTTATGTTTAACATCAGCATTTTGGATTGGCTGCTGTCTGGAGTTCAGATTCTTAAGTTTTTCCACTGGGAGAAAATGAAAACTTCCGGTAAAGGCTAACTCTAGCCCTTGAAGTTACCCGCAGCCCCAACAAAACCTGGTGTTCTCTCCCCACGGCTCCTGTTTGCGCTGATACGCCCACCGCCCTTCCTCCAACAGACTCGTGGAGGACGAGGAGAGGCGCTGGACAGACGAGAACATCGATATGGTTGCTCTCAAGCACTTTCCCAACATAGACAAAGAGAAGGCGATGAGCCGGCCCATCTTGTACAGCAACTGGCTGTCGAAGGTAAAAAGTTGTCATTTCAGAAATAATTTTTTCTGTCCTTCCAGTTAGAACTATCTTCTCATCAAATATCTCTTTTTCTTGATGTTTCCTGTAAGCGAATCATTGGTCACAGGCACGATGCACTGCATCTTTGCTGACAATTTAAGGTGGCCCATCCCAGGAGTGTGGCTGGGGCTGGCAGGCCGGCTGCGTGTGTCTTACTCCCGTGAGATGGTTACTGCCAGAGCCACGTGGTTCCAGGCGTCAGGAGACGGGCTTCAGCATGTTTGCAGTGAAAGGAGTCTTGCCCTTGGCTTTCATTCCCCTCACGCTCCAGAAATGAGCTAATTGTGAATAATCCATGTGAAAATGTTTCCTTTACTACTATGCTAGACAAAGGTGGCTTTTCTAGAATAGGTGTGAGCTGTTCTTCTGAAAGACTAGGATGTTTTAGTGAGGTGTAGTTTTGATGTACACTCCGTTCAGCAGGTAGTGTGGGCACAGGGATGAGTAAAATCTTGTAGAGGGCGCAGTCCAATAGGGGAGGGAGCCAGATGGAAACAGCTCCATCTGGAGAGGTCTCAGTAGCGCTAACCCTGGGTTTGGCTCTTAAAGGGGTTTGTACACCTTTGTCAAGAAGGGCATGAGGGGCGCCTGGGGGGCTCAGTTAACGTCCAGCTTCGGCTCAGGTCGTGACCTCACGGTTTGTGGGTTTGAGCCCAGCGTCGGGCTCTGTGCCGACAGCTCAGAGCCTGGAGCCTGCTTCAGATTCCGTGTCTCCCTCTCTCTCTGACCCTCCCTTGCTTGCACTGTCTCTGTCTCTCAAAAAAAATAAATAACATGAAAAAAAAAAAAAAGGGCATGAGGCAGAGGGCCTGACAGAAGCAGAGGCATAGAAGCAACAAAAATAGCAAGACAGGTTTGGTGTTGCTAGAATTTTCTGTGTGTTTCTGGATCCTAGATACTAATCTTTCGCACCATTTTCTCCCAGTGGCTCATCTGTCGCTGTCTTTACGGTGTCTTTGAAGAGCATGTGTTGTCAGAGTTCTGTCATTTAAACCCATAATCCATCTATGATTGTGTGTGTGGAGTGAGCTACAGGTCTGTTTTCAGTTTTCCTTTGGGGCGTCCATTGTCCCAGCACCAGACCCAGCACTGTTTGTTGGATGATCCCTTACTGGGCAGCGTCTGTCTGTCAGGAGGGGTCTGTTTCAGAGGCTCAGTCCTGCTCTGTTGCTCATTTTTCACTTCCTGTCCTTAAAACTGCATGACCTTGATAATGACGATGAATCTGATAGGATAGGCCTTCACACCTGGTTCTCCTTTAGGGAGATCTTGACCGTCATTGGCCCTTTCCTCTTCCAAACGAAATTTGGAATTGGCCCGTCAAGTTGTGCTAAAACCACCACCGCTGGCCACCATTGAGCTTGTGGGTGGGATTATACGGACTTTCTCTGCCACTTTGGATGGAGCTGACACTTTTACAGTAGTTATCGCTGCACGGTCACGGTTACCGTCTTCATTTATTTAGGCCTTCTGTGAGGTCTTTGAGGGACGTTCAGTTTTCTCTACAAAGATTTTCCCTGGTTTTAGATCGAGTCACAGCTAACTCACATTTGTGTTGCTATGTTGTAAGCAATATCTTCTCTCGTTGTGTGATTTACCAGTTTCTTGGGACCCGGAATTGTGATTGACTAGGGTAACACAGAGGGTGATTTCTCTCAGTAATTGGGTCTTAACTTCTTTTCCTCCAGGATTACATCCCAGTAGACCAGGAGGAATTGAGAGACTACGTCAAAGCGAGGCTGAAAGTCTTCTATGAGGAAGAACTTGATGTCCCTCTGGTCCTGTTCAACGAAGTGTTAGACCACGTGCTCAGGATCGACCGGTGGGCCATTTGTTGTTACAGCCTCTCCGTTCGCCCAAGCTACTGTTCACGTAGTGGTAGGGGGTCCTCCCCACCGACCTCCCCCTCCTCCACCTCACCTCTGCCTTCTCAGCTGAGCAGCACCCCTCCCTGCCAAGTCCCGCTTCTCTGTCCTGTACCTGCCTGCTGTGCGGGCCTCGCTCGGCTCCTGCTAGCTGGTCTGTTCCTGCCACGATTGACACCTCCCGTTAGGTCCTGCCTTGTGCCCCCTGAGTGTCTGGAGGATAGGACCGTGTCCTGTTGATCTTTGCACCCCCACTGGGCCTGGCAAATGGCAGTTGCTCAACAACTGTTTAACGTACCAGTTCAAGTTAAAATACATTAAAAACATCGTAGGTTAACTCCTGAGAAAGTGTAGGACCTGAGTGTCAAAGAAGAACAGAGCATAAAAGCCTTTTAATTTACTTTTTCTGATAATGCCAGGATATTCCGCCAACCTCAAGGCCACTTGCTTCTGATTGGTGTCAGTGGAGCAGGAAAAACCACCCTGTCCCGTTTTGTGGCCTGGATGAACGGTTTGAGCGTGTACCAGATTAAGGTGGGTCTGGTCGATGCCTCGGAATCCCAGCGACAGATTTCTGACTCATGCACCCGGCTCCTTGAATGAGATTGGACCTAACCTGCCAACTGCTTCTGCAGGTGCACAGGAAGTACACCGGGGAAGACTTTGATGAAGATCTTCGGACGGTGTTGAGGCGTTCCGGCTGTAAGAACGAAAAGATAGCATTTATAATGGATGAATCGAACGTGTTGGATTCCGGATTTCTGGAGCGAATGAATACTCTTCTGGCCAACGGAGAGGTAAGCGCCATGCGGCACGGTGTTACGTGTTAGCGGTGTCAGGTTCCCAGGGCCAGTCGCTCGTAGCGCCCTCTCGTTTGTTAGGTCCCTGGCCTCTTCGAAGGAGACGAGTACGCCACTCTGATGACCCAGTGCAAAGAGGGGGCCCAGAAGGAGGGCTTGATGCTGGACTCACACGAGGAGCTGTACAAGTGGTTCACCAGCCAGGTCATCCGCAACCTGCACGTCGTCTTCACCATGAACCCGTCCTCGGAGGGGCTCAAGGACCGCGCGGCCACCTCCCCAGCACTTTTCAACAGGTGCGCCAACATCTGCTTGGCTCTGGGTTACGGCAGCCGACTTCGTCTTGGGGGCAGACCCGGCTCTCGGGAGCGGCGTGAGACGTGGGCGTCTTTTTCAGGTGCGTGTTGAACTGGTTCGGGGACTGGTCCACTGAAGCGCTGTACCAAGTGGGCAAGGAGTTTACCAGCAAGATGGACCTGGAGAAGCCGAGTTACATTGTGCCCGACTACATGCCCGTTGTGTATGACAGACTGCCGCAGCCACCGTCCCATCGGGAAGCAATTGTGAACAGCTGTGTGTTCGTGCATCAGACTCTTCACCAGGTGGGTTCAGTTTCAAGGTCCTGGAAAAAGCAAAACTGACCATTCTGCTAAAGTAAAGGCAGAAGACGGGACGCCGGGGTATTGCGTATCAGGCACAACACCGTTGCTTGTTGTTAGCTTGTCGGTGACACCTCCTTCTCCTTGCTCCCAGGCTGCGCCTTCCGGGGTCCTTGACCTTCACTGCTCTGTGGATTCTGCCTCCGTAAAGCATTCTTCTCTGCTTTTCTTTCCTCACTGCCACTGTGTACACGGGTCGTGGTTCTCTGTTCTAGACCAGGGGTTGGCATACCTTTCCTGTAAAAGGGCAGATAGTTAACGTGCGAGGCTTCATGCACCAGGAGGGTCTCTTGACTGCTTGGCCCTGACTCAATACACAGATCCGCTCAGCAGCCAGGGTGGGTTGTTGGGCTGTGTGCCGCCAGCGCTTCGCTTGCAGAAACATGCAGCCGGCCAGGTCTGGCCCACTGGCCAGGGTTTGCTGTCCCTCGCTTTAGGCTTCTCGTCACGGAAGAGTCCAATCTGCTCCCATCTGAAAGGCCTTTGAAAAGACCACGTTGAGCCTGTGGGTGTCCAGTTGACCACTGCCCTGCCACCCCCCACACCTGCAGCCTGCCTCCGTTGCCTCCGAAATGTAGCCCGGCCCCAGTTTCCTTTGCTGGTCTCGTCCTGGTGCCCTGCTGTAGCCGGAGGGGCCAGAGCAGCTGGTCCCACGGAGCTGTGCCGCTTGCGCTCTTCCTCATGCCGTCTCTTACTTTGGTGTCCATAGAAAGCCAAAGCAGAAGGCAGAGGAGGCAGGGCATTACACAGTGCCCCCCATCTGTACATGCGTGAGGTTGCCAGCATCACCAGAGGTTTGACGAGAGAGCTTAGGGGCTCCCTGAGATCTCAAAGGAGGCTGAGCTGAGACCCCAGCTTAAATGTGACTTTTTTTTTTTTTTATGTTTGTTTATTTTGAGAGAGAGCGAGCAAAAGTGCACAAGAGAGGGAAAAAGAGAGAGAGAATCCCAAGGAGACTCCGTACTGTCAGCACAAAGCCTGATGCGGGACTCAATCTCACAAACTGTGAGGTCATGACCTGAGCTGAGATCGAGAGTCAGTTGCCCAACCCACTGAGCCACCCGGGCACCCCTTGAGTGTGATTCCTGAGGGCCGGGTCCGTGCCCCTGTGTCACTTGGTGGCCCACAGAGCAGTTAGCTTTCAGAGGTTAAATCGCAGAGAACATCCTGAAGAGTGAAAAGATGTACCTATTCCCTCAAAGGCTAATGCCCGGCTAGCAAAGCGCGGGGGCAGGACGATGGCCATCACACCTCGCCACTACCTGGACTTCATCAACCACTACGCCAACCTGTTCCACGAGAAGCGGAGCGAGCTGGAGGAGCAGCAGATGCACTTGAACGTTGGGCTCAGAAAAATCAAGGAGACCGTCGACCAAGTACATCCCTGGCGTTAACCTCGATTACGGGGGGCGGGGGGGGGGGGCTGGCGTGAGGACCCCTTTCCGGGAAATTTCTGCGTGGTTCTGTCCCCCTAACGCAGCACCCGTCCCGCAGGTGGAGGAGCTGCGGCGCGACTTACGGATAAAAAGCCAGGAGCTAGAGGTGAAGAATGCGGCCGCCAACGACAAGCTGAAGAAGATGGTGAAGGACCAGCAGGAGGCCGAGAAGAAGAAGGTGCTCGCTTGCTTCCGGAGCCCCGACACCGCTGGCCGGGGGGGTCTAGTCCAGGGTGGGCTTCAGAATTTGATGGGTTGGGGCAGGGTGCCCAGCAGAGTGAGGATGGTTATTCAGGACGCCCCCAGCAGCACAGCCCGGCCCGGTAGCTGAACCATCCCTCCCTCTAGGTGATGAGCCAGGAAATTCAGGAACAGCTGCACAAGCAGCAGGAGGTCATCGCAGACAAACAGATGAGCGTCAAAGAGGACCTCGACAAGGTGGAGCCTGCTGTCATCGAGGCCCAGAATGGTATGTCCCTGCTGTCAGGGGTCTGGCTTTCCAGAAAGGGTGCCTTCCGTCCACGGTGCCGTGCAGCACGGGGGCTGTGCCTGAGCTTCCCCAAGAGGTGTGTATGCGTCCAGAAGCGTTACCGGTAAATATCTGAGGGTTTTTCCAAACACTGAAGACTCTCTTCATCTCGTAAAACAAAGTTCCTGTGGGGCTTTCTGCCTTCACCAGAGTTAAACCTTTCTCATGAGAGACACTTGACAAAACAAGCTGTATGTGAATACGTGTTTGTTTTTTATTTGGTGATAATTACGTGAATGTGCTATTTATGAATCCCTGACTTGAATTTCACCCAGAAATGCCTTAAAGCGTGTAGCGTGGTTATCGGCGTGTTCTGACCAGGCCAACGAATACTGACTCAGGTCCTGGTTGGTGGCAGTCGCTTCCCGTTGCTCGTCCACACGAGCTCCTGCGGGACACTAGCGCCTGGGCCAGAACCCGGCCTGACGCTGTGCTCGCTCATGGCCCGTCCGCGCCTGTTTCAGATGTGAGGCCTTCCTGTTATACCACAGGAGAAATTGAAATACACCATCCAAACTATAGATTTTCCTTGAGAATCTGGTTTCGGGTAGAACTTAATTTAATTTTTACCACCCAGTAACCAGTGAAAAGGTGTTTCAGTAAAAGTTCAGGCTGGGAAAGTATGTTTTAGCTTGCAGAAGGCATTGGTCATCCTTTTTTAGAGCTGTTAATTCTACGTGTTCACCCAGCCAGGCAGACAGCTTCTAGATTATGGCAGGATGTAAATGTCGTTGCTTAAGTTGTGTAAGGTAAGTACGTAATTAAAACATTTAAATGTTGTAAGTGTCCATGGGGGTAGAGGAACTAACGAGGACTGTGAGACGTCGCTAAAGGCGGCCTCCCGCTTTTTACGGAACGTTCAGTGTAGGCTCTCATGCCGGGAGAGCTTCATAGTTACTTAGAAGGTCAGCTGCTGCAGGGGGTTTAAAGACAGAGAGGCTCACTCGCTGCAGCCTTGCGAGCAGCGGCCCCTCATCGTCGGAGCCATGGCTCTGCCGCGCCACCACCCCTCACCTGCTCCCCCTGTCGCCCTCCCACCCCTCCTGCCACCGCGGCGCCCAGCTGTGAAGTCGATAAAGAAGCAGCACCTGGTGGAGGTGCGGTCCATGGCCAACCCCCCAGCTGCCGTGAAGCTGGCGCTCGAGTCCATCTGCCTGCTGCTGGGCGAGAGCACCACCGACTGGAAGCAGATCCGCTCCGTCATCATGCGAGAGAACTTCATCCCCACCATTGTCAACTTCTCCGCAGAGGAGATCAGGTGAGCGGCGCCCGGGAGCCGGAGACGGCGCTCGGGCGTGCCGAGGCCTTCCTGCCTTTGTGTGGCCGTCACCGTGGCCCGTCCTGTCAGAAGGCGGCATCCGCTCCGTTAACTGCACAAATGCCTTCTAGGCCATTTCACCCAAAGTAGCGGTCACATCGCTTCCCCACGTTCCCAGCAGTAGTTTCTGGATCCCTTAACCCCTGCGAGCCGCGTCCTGTTCCGTCCGCACGGGGTTGGAGCCCCTTGCTGCCCCAGAACTGGCGTGGGCAGTGCCGCCCCCCGGGGGAGCGTGGGGGCAGAAAGGTCAGAGGCCACTGTCCCTCAGAACATGGGCAGGTCCAGCTCGTCCTCCGTGGTCACTGGGGCAACAGATGGGAACGGGCTCTATGTTTGATTTCCTAAACATGTCTTCACTCCACACATGCTCAGAAACCCAGTTCCTGTTTTGCAGCGACGCCATAAGGGAGAAGATGAAGAAGAACTACATGTCCAACCCGAGCTACAACTACGAGATCGTCAACCGGGCCTCCTTGGCCTGCGGCCCGATGGTGAAATGGGCCATCGCACAGGTGAGCGGCATGGCGGGGGGGCTGCTGTGGGAAAGGTCGGCTCCGGTCCCATCGCCCATGAAGAGTAATCACTGCCCACCCCCGCAGCTCAACTACGCCGACATGTTGAAGCGGGTGGAGCCCCTGCGCAATGAGCTGCAGAAGCTGGAGGACGACGCCAAGGACAACCAGCAGAAGGCCAACGAGGTGGAGCAGATGATCCGGGATCTGGAAGCCAGCATCGCCCGCTACAAAGAGGAGTATGCGGTCCTCATCTCAGAGGCCCAGGCCATCAAGGCAGACCTGGCCGCCGTCGAAGCGAAAGTAAGATTGTCGCCGGGCGTGTGCGGTCTCTCTGCCGATTCCCCTCAGTTCTGTCTTCGCGGGGTCTGACATGAGGTGCTCCTGGCGCCTCAACGCACGTTCCTGCGTGTACGCCCCCCGTTCTTGTCTCCCGGCCAGCTCTGTCCCATCCGAGAGCTCCTGCTGGCCGCCTGGTGTACGGAGCTGCCTTAATTAGGACAGATGGACACCAGGGGGCGATCTGAAGCCAGTCAGCCCCCTCCCCACGCGGGCACCCAACCTGTGTGCTCCCCTTGATTTCAGTGGGGTCATCTAGGACCTGGTTGTCTGAATCTTGCATTCACTGCGTTCGCCACGCCCGCGCTCCTGACTCTCCAGAATGTTCTCCTCTCCTGCCAGCAGCATCTCTTCCCTCTAGGCCACCGCTCACCTGCTTTTGCTTTTGCCCCGGGCCCTCTCCCTGCCCCGTCTCCACTCAGCACACGTCAAGGCTGACCCTGCTTCTCCACAGCCCCTCGCACCCTGATCAGATTCTGAGACCTGTATTATCCTCAGTCGTGGAGGAGTTGGGTTCTTCGTCCTCTGGGACTGGAAAAGCCCTCCCAGAGCTGTGGGGGAACAGATTCTCACTTTCTGGCGTAAATCCTGTTGGATCTTCCCCGTAGGTAAACCGGAGCACTGCTCTCCTGAAGAGCTTGTCCGCTGAACGTGAACGATGGGAAAAAACAAGTGAAACTTTCAAAAACCAGATGTCCACCATCGCCGGGGACTGCCTCTTGTCGGCTGCGTTCATCGCCTACGCAGGTTACTTTGACCAGCAGATGCGCCAGAACCTGTTCACCACGTGGTCCCACCACTTACAGCAGGCCAACATCCAGGTAACGGGCCGTGGGGCTCCGGCCCAGCGCACGGTCAGCTGTTTCCGCGCTGGCTTGAAAACGACGAACCTGCAGTTGTGAGGAGGAAAGGTAACCAACCACCCTCACTTTCAGTTCCGCACAGACATCGCGCGGACCGAGTACCTCTCCAACGCTGACGAGCGCCTCCGCTGGCAAGCCAGCTCCCTGCCCGCAGATGACCTGTGCACGGAGAATGCCATCATGCTGAAGCGCTTCAACAGGTGCGCACTCGTGCGCGGGGGGCGGTGAGGAGTCCTCGTGTGGGCCCCCCGTGGTTTTGTGTTTTTTCAAAATACATCCCTGAGGAGATGAAGGGAAACTTGGAAGTGGGTGAGCAGCGCACACAGGCTAGGCGCTCATCTCTGACGGGGGCTCGCAGCCCTTCCCACCCCTGCTTCCCCACCACCTGAGTTGTTCTGTGGGCGAGGTCTCTCGTGCCACCTTTCAGAGCTGATTGGCGGGCTGTGTGTCAGGGCGGACGACAAGAACTGGAAATAGCTAAATGAAGTTAAGGGGGAAAGGTGGTACCCAGTCTGTGGTTTAAGAAGGCCAGAGTCAGAGGTAGAGGGTGACTGCAGGGAGGGCAGGCATGACACTGCCTCACAGGGTCCTGGGGCCAACCCACGTCCAGGGCCACACGCCCCGAGGCTTGACCCTCCTGTGCGGCAGCTCTTAAACCCAGATGCCTTCAGTGTTTTCTAACTGTATCTTCACATCTTGAAATCTTTGAGCTCTCGAAGTATGTCACCCAGAGGATAAAGACCCTTGTGGGTGTCATTTGACTTTATGAGCAAACCCTCAGACCCCGCCAGTGGTTCCGTGTCTCACTAGATGTGCCGGTGAGAATGTCAGTCCATCGATGTGGCCTGTGCAGAACGGGATTCGCTAAATGAGAAATACGCACACTCCTAGGTGCTTATTCAACAGTAGCCTGCCCTGCGTGAAGAATGACCAACCTAAGGACAGAGTGTGACTAACAGACTGAAAACACCTCACACGCCCCTCGTTAGGAGACAGTTAGTGAATACGGCGTGTCTTTGCAGTGGGAGGCTGGGGTCCTGCGCACCAGGCCGTTCCTGAGTGTGCGTGCAGAGAAGGCCCTAGCAGACCATGAGCAAGGGGAGTGGGCACCGCGTGAGGGCAGGACATGCTCCCCGCGGACATGTGCCCATGCACACGCGTGCATCTGCAAACACCTGAACCTTCCCCGCTAGACGGGTCAGAAGCTGGTAACGAAAGCAAGGGGAGGGAGGCGGTTTTTCTCACTGTATGCCTTTTTGCGGCTTCTGGATTTTGTACCCGCACTTGTGTGCATTATGTTTTTAGAAATTTTATTCAGTCACATGACTAGACAAATCCCTATGGCCTCCTAGTGCCCCATCTTCCTCATCTGTAAAACAGACGCGCTCACGGTATCCCTCCCAGGCTTCTGTGAGGATTCAGCTGTGTCTGCAATTTGTCAGGTCCCTGGCAGCTTGAGCCTTCTATACCTGTTAGCGGTGGGTGCTGCTGAGCGTTGGTGCAAATACCTGAGTTCTGGAAGGGCTGTAAGTAGTACACACGGAACAGTAACCCCAGCAGAGTGTGCTCAGCATCTGGAGAAAAGCACGTGCGGGATGCTCAGGCAAGCACCTGTGTCCCGGCAGGAAAGAGCTTCTAACCGTGACCCTGCTCCAGAGTCCACGAGTTCGTTAGCTCCTTGCAGAAGTGCTTCAGGAAGGCCTCGGCGTCGAGGACTTGTTACGATTGTCTCTGGAAGCCACACTTGAGGGAGCAGCTTTCCCATTGTCTTGTCGGGGCTCCTTGAACTTGCTGTAATGTGGCCTCCCCCTCAGGTACCCGCTGATCATCGACCCCTCTGGCCAGGCCACAGAATTCATCATGAATGAGTACAAGGACCGCAAGATCACGCGCACCAGCTTCCTGGACGATGCCTTCCGCAAGAACCTGGAGAGCGCGCTGCGGTTCGGGAACCCCCTTCTGGTGCAGGTGCGGAACCGGACCAGACTGCACGGTCCACACGGTGGTAGCTTTTTACCCAGGAAGAGTAAAGCTCTACGATTGTTCCATGAAAAGTGAATCCAAAAAACAGTGTTTAGTCTCTGTCATTACTGTCCTCTAGAACTTTCTGCACTAATGGAAACATTCTGCTTTGGGCTGTCCAGGATGGTAGCTTAAGGAGCTGAACTTTTTATTTAAATTAAGCAGCCACAGGTGGTTAGTGGCTGCCGTGCTGGACGGTGAGGTCGAGGCAGCTGGGTGACTTCTGAGTGTCTGTCTGGAGTAGGTCAGTGTCAGTACACTGTGATTTGGGTGAAAAAGACATGTTGTAAAACCCCAACCATGAAACTCCTGTGCATGTCTAGGATGTGGAAAGCTACGATCCAGTTTTGAATCCAGTACTGAACCGCGAAGTTCGGCGAACTGGGGGGAGAGTGCTGATTACCCTCGGCGACCAGGACATAGACTTGTCGCCGTCATTCGTCATCTTCCTGTCCACGCGAGACCCGACTGTAAGGACCGGGACACTTCGGGTATGCACCTGTGGCACTCCGTATCGCAGCTCAGGTGACAAGGCAGACTGTTCTCTTACCCCTTTTGGCAGGTGGAGTTCCCACCAGACCTGTGTTCCCGGGTCACTTTTGTCAACTTCACAGTCACCCGTAGCAGCTTACAGAGCCAGTGTCTGAATGAAGTGCTTAAAGCAGAAAGGCCTGATGTGGATGAGAAGCGTTCTGATCTTCTCAAGCTTCAAGGTGTGTTTCTGGGTCTGTGGCTTCGGGAGCCTTGGAGCAGGTTGGGGGCTGAGCTGCTTTTTTTTTTTTTTTTTTTTTGTAAGTTTACTTATTTTTGACACATGGGGAGAAAGCGAGAATCCCAAGCCAGTGCTTGGGGCTTGACGCAGGGCTCAAACCCACGAACCGTTGGGATCAGGACCTGAGCCAAAATCAAGAGTCAGGCACTTAACCTTAAGACTAAGCCACCAGGGGGCACCTGAGTGGCTCAGTCGGTTAAGCGTCTGACTTCGGCTCAGGGCACGATCTCACGGTTTGTGGGTTCAAGCCCCGTGTCGGGCTTTGTGCTGACAGCTCAGAGCCTGGAGCCTGTCTTCAGATTCTCTGTCTCCCTCTCTCTCTGACCCTCCCCTGCTCACGCTGTCTCTAAGTTTATTTTGCGAGAGAGAGAGAGAATCGCGAGCCAGCTCCACACCATCAGCGTGCAGCCTGACACAGGGCTCGAGCCCACAAACTGTGAGGTCATGACCTGACCGACTGAGCCACCTAGGTGCCCCTTGAGGCTAAAGTTTTAATCAGGGTTCTAGAACATGGCAGGTTTATTCTGACATTCGAGGGAGCTCTCTCTGGAAGAACGGGAGCATTGCGAACTCGGGGGGCTGTGGCTGTTGCAGGGGAGTTCCAGCTGCGCCTGCGTCAGCTCGAGAAGTCTCTGCTGCAAGCTCTCAACGAGGTCAAAGGGCGCATCCTGGACGACGACACCATCATCACGACTCTGGAGAACCTCAAGAGGGAGGCAGCCGAGGTGACGAGGAAAGTGGAGGAGACGGACATCGTCATGCAGGAGGTGGAGACCGTGTCCCAGCAGTACCTGCCGCTGTCCACTGCCTGTAGTAGCATCTACTTCACCATGGAGTCCCTGAAACAGGTGACCACGGGGGCCGCCTGCCGTGTGACGGCGCCTGCTCTGGGCCCTCCTGCCTAACGGCCGCCGCCTCCTTTCAGATCCACTTCCTGTACCAGTACTCCCTCCAGTTCTTCCTGGACATCTACCACAACGTCCTGTATGAGAACCCGAACCTCAAGGGTATCACCGACCACACGCAGCGCCTCTCCATCATCACGAAGGACCTCTTCCAGGTAGAGGGCCCAGCACTTGGCTGTCCCCAGGGAGGGGAGGTGGGAGGTCGTTCTCCAGGGGCGGCAGCGTGTCCCGCTCTTGTCCCCAGGTGGCGTTCAACCGGGTGGCCAGAGGCATGCTGCATCAGGACCACATCACCTTCGCCATGCTGCTGGCCCGGATCAAACTGAAGGGCACCATCGGGTACGGTTGCCGCCCTGCCACACTTGCCCCCACAGAGCGCCATCGTTCTGTGTGTTGTCTGCCAGCATATTAAGGGCTTGGAGAGAGAAAAAGAGGGTCCTTCCCGTTACTGCTTTTGTAGTGACTGCAGAAGTGAATCTGAGACCCTCGCTAACTCGTTGCCCTCTTCCCAGGGAGCCCACCTACGATGCCGAATTCCAGCACTTCCTGAGAGGGAAGGAGATCGTCCTGAGTGCTGGCTCGACGCCCAAGATCCAGGGCCTGACGGTGGAGCAGGCCGAGGCCGTTGTGAGGTTGAGCTGTCTCCCTGCGTTCAAAGATCTGATCGCAAAGGTTCAGGCCGACGAGGTGAGTGAGCTGAACACGTCCTGGCCCCTCCCCGGAAGTTGGCAGTGAGGAATCATATGTGTTGTGCGCGCATGTCGGCCATCTGATACTCATCTCAACTTCTCTGCCCACAAAAACGGGCTCTGCTCCATGGCGACGCTTCCTCCGTTGTGTCCACAGCAATTTGGCATCTGGTTGGACAGCAGCTCCCCAGAGCAGACGGTCCCGTACCTCTGGAGTGAAGAGGCCCCCACAAGTAAGCCCGCATCAGGCCTCCCCTGTGTTGTCATTCTGGACCCAAACGGAAAATTGGGCTTTGTCGCTTGAGTGAAGGGACGCTTCCAAGAAAGTCACTGATCCCTGAAATGAGTGTCTCGGTATAAAAGCTTCAGGTCCGAATTCCTGTTCCAATTCTTACTTAACGACCAAAAGAGACGAGTAGGAAGGTCCTTGCCCGCTATCAAGGGAGAGACTGGCTTGTTCTGAGTGTGAGGCCCCAGGCCCTGTGCTGGCCCAGCCGGGCATGTGGTGGGCAGGGTCTCCACAGCCACAGGGCAGCCAGGGCAGGGCTGGCGGGGGCTGCGATCCTCTCTAGACGTCCCAGAATCCCCGTGTGTTCTGCCTGCACCAAATGGGGGTCAGTGGAGTCGTGTGAAGCCGGTACCTGGTACTGTGCCCACAGAGAGGGGGGCGCAATCACAGGTGTGTCCAGGGGCGTCACTGAAGACAGGAGGTGGTGGCACTTCGTCTCGGGGCAGAGGACACCAGAGGTGACTTCTGAGCCGTTGTCTGAGCGGGGACTCTGAGACCAGTCCTGGGGGGAGGCAGTCTGTGCTGTGTCCTCCCCTAACCCCTCCCCTGCCCGTTCCAGCACCCATCGGCCACGCCATCCACCGGCTGCTGCTGATTCAGGCTTTCCGCCCTGACCGCCTGCTGGCCATGGCCCACATGTTTGTGTCCACGAACCTCGGGGAGTCCTTCATGTCCATCATGGAGCAGCCACTCGACCTGACCCACATTGTGGACACAGAGGTATGGCTCTGCTCCCGCTGCCAGGCGCCGTCTCGTCAGGCCACGCACCTGCTGCAGACGCCCAACCTGGCCTGCCCGGAGGCCCCTCCTCTCGACAGACTCCCGCCGTCTCAGTTCTGACCTCCTCACCTGCAGGTAAAGCCGAACACTCCTGTCCTGATGTGCTCCGTGCCAGGGTATGACGCCAGCGGGCACGTCGAAGACCTGGCAGCGGAACAGAACACGCAGATCACTTCCATCGCGATCGGTAAGGACGCTTGGTGGGGTTTTTGGGGCGAAGCCTCTCCGAATTCATGGTGGACGCTGTAGTCCACGCCTGCCATGCTGACACTAAGCTTTCTGGCCCCAGGCTCGGCCGAAGGCTTCAACCAAGCAGATAAAGCAATCAACACAGCCGTGAAGTCGGGCAGGTAGGCCTGTTTTGTTTGAGAAAGCCTTGGGTCCCAAGAATCCAGACCGGAACCCTGAAGTGTGGCCGTGGCTCTGTCTTCCTGCAGGTGGGTGATGCTCAAGAACGTGCACTTGGCCCCGGGGTGGCTGATGCAGCTGGAGAAGAAGCTGCACTCGCTGCAGCCGCACGCCTGCTTCAGGCTCTTCCTCACCATGGAGATCAACCCCAAGGTGTGTGCTCAGCGTGCGTTCAGTGCTCATTTGATGTCTTCCTGTCCTGAAATCCTGGGGGGCGGGGGGTGGATGTATGTGTGCATGGGTGGGTGTGGAGTTGAGCACGTGGTGAAGCAGGGCACCGACAGGAACCGTGTCCTCCTCAGGTGCCCGTGAACCTGCTCCGCGCAGGCCGCATCTTCGTGTTTGAGCCGCCCCCGGGGGTCAAGGCCAACATGCTGAGGACATTCAGCAGCATCCCCGTCTCTCGGATCTGCAAGGTGAGCATCCCTTCCTCCTGGTGCGCCTTCTCTGGACAAGCCCAAGAGACCGAGTCCTATCTCCGAATTCGGAGGTGGGTCCCCACGCCTCCCAGAAACGCCAGAGTGGCTAATTGCAGTGGAAATTTTACAACTTCTGTGAACAGATTGAAGAGTATACCTACATGGTGTCTGGTCAGGAGGGTGTGACAGCCAGGCTCCCAGGTGAGCAGACCCCCAGTGGAGCTCGAGCCAGAGCCCAGATTTGTGTCCAGGGTAAATGTCTGGACACAGGCATGTGTCCCACGCTCCTGACCATGGTGCCTAGGAGGGCACTGCCCAGCCTCGGGGGACCAAAGATGAAGCTTGGGGGCAGGAGGAGAGGAATTTTTGAGCGCTGTTTTATTTTGTGCTATAATCCTCCTTTTCTACAGTTAAGTAATTTATCTTTACAGTGTCATTGGGTTCTTTCTTTATTAATAGGAAAACTGGCACTTAATTTTTGGCCACAGCAGTAGTATTAACGGTGCTGTGTCAGAAGCCCTGAAGTTCAGTGTGGCTCAGGGTTAAAGACTTTTATTTTTTTTGTGTTTGTTGTTTTTAATGTTTATTTTAGAGACAGAGTGCAAATCGGGGAGGGGCAGAGAGAGAGAGAGAGGGAGACACAGAATCTGAAGCAGGCTCCAGGCTCTGAGCTGTCAGCACAGAGCCCAAACCCACAAACTGTGAGATCGTGACCTGAGCTGAAGTCGGACGCTTAACTGAGCCCCCCAGGCGCCCTGAAAAGCTCTCCTTAAAACTTCGGTAGAGGAGCTGCACTCTTTTCTTAGATAGAAAGGGTGTTGCTTTTTAAGGGTTCTGTTTTTGGTAACCTTCCCCATCCAGTCTCCCAATGAGCGTGCTCGCTTATACTTCCTGCTGGCCTGGTTCCACGCCATCATCCAAGAACGCTTACGATACGCACCCCTGGGGTGGTCAAAGAAGTATGAATTTGGGGAGTCTGACCTGCGGTCGGCCTGCGACACGGTGGACACGTGGCTAGATGACACGGCAAAGGCAAGTGCGGGCTGCCACGTCCGATGGGAGGGGACGCTCGGGAGCGTCCACGGCAGGGGTCATGTTTGAGGCGGGTGTGAGGAAGACCCCGCCCCACCAACACGGAGCAGCAGAGCGTGCTGGCTCCCCTCCGACCTGCGCCCACAGCGCCCGGCTCTCCTCACGCAGGGGAGGCAGAACATCTCGCCAGACAAGATCCCATGGTCCGCGCTGAAGACCTTGATGGCCCAGTCCATCTACGGCGGCCGGGTGGACAACGAGTTTGACCAGCGTCTGCTCAACACTTTCCTGGAGCGTCTGTTCACAACAAAGAGTTTCGATAGTGAATTTAAGCTGGCCTGCAAGGTGGACGGGCACAAAGACATTCAAATGCCTGACGGCATCAGGTACACGCCTGCCTCCCGAGGCCTAGACCCCAGCCCTGCTCGGCGGTCCCCGGCGTCACCCAGAATGGCATTGCCAAATGTGCTGATTTTCCAGGCGAGAGGAGTTTGTGCAGTGGGTGGAGCTGCTCCCCGACACGCAGACGCCTTCCTGGCTGGGCCTGCCCAACAACGCGGAGAGGGTCCTGCTCACCACCCAGGGTGGGTACCCCACACGCCGCCCCCCACCCCGGGAGCCACTCATTTGCCTCTTGAGCTCACTGCAGCAGCCCCGTCCCTGGACAGGCCCAGAAATGAGAGCAGGTCCCCCTTGGTGCCTCTTCCCCAACCCAGGCTGAGTTCTGGCCAAAAGCCTGCTGTTTTAGGTCAAAGAGGTCCAAAAGTTACATCTAGGATTTCAGCTTACGTTCAGACATGATTTCTTCTGTTTTGCCTAAAAGAGTTAGTTAAAAGGTACCTGGTATTATGTGAGGTTTTAAAGCCATTAGTTTTTGTTAGGATGTTTCTTAGAACTTTTTTTTCTTTTTCCCAAGAGTATTCTAGGTAACGCAGCAGTTTTCAAAGTATGGTTCTCAGGCCAGCAGCATTAGCCTCCTTGGAATTTCTTAGAAATGCAGATTCTCAGGACCTGCCTCAGACCTCTGGGGGCGGGGGGCCGGCCCCCTGCTCCCACAAGCCCTCCGGGCACCTGCCGTGTCCACAAGCTTGGAAACCGCTGATCTGACCCAGACTTCCCAGGTCCTGAAATTGTAATTTGCCCAAACTCCCATAGCTAGCTGACGGGACAGGTGTCCCCAACTCTGCACGAGAACCCCTACTTCCCGGGCTTGCTCCCGGGAGAGTTTTCACTGCATCCCCCACTCCTCGTTCTGGCCTGGCCGTTTCCTGAGCTTCAGAAACACATACCCACTTGTACCTCGAGGGTAGACGGGTTAAGTATTCTTTACGTTGAAATCCTTTTCCCTCTGATCTCCCGCCCGTCCCCCTTCCTCCGTCCTCCCAGGCGTGGACATGATCAGCAAGATGCTGAAGATGCAGATGCTAGAGGATGAGGATGACCTGGCCTACGCCGAGACGGAGAAGAAGGCCAGGACGGACTCCACGTCGGACGGCCGCCCCGCCTGGATGAGGACGCTGCACACCACCGCCTCCAACTGGCTGCAGCTCATCCCCCAGACGCTGAGCCACCTTAAGCGGACGGTGGAGAACATCAAGGTGCCGGCAGCGGGCGGGGCTGCCCCTTCTTGGCTGTGGCTCGAGAGGGCTGGACGGAGGGGGCTCGGCCTAGTTCCAGGGGGCCTCTGTGCCCAGGTTCGGGAAGAGGGGGTGACCCCGTTAATCTGGCCAGAAGTGCTCTAGAAGGTTGTCTGCATGCCCTAGGTCAGCGATCCCAAGGCCTGGCCCGGGGCAAGCTGGGGTGAAGCTGTGAGCTCCCGGGCTTCCCGCGGGGGGCCTGGTATGGACGAGCGTCCCTCCCGCCGGAGAAGGGGCCTCTCCCTGACGCTCCCCCTCACCTGGCCTTCTCATGTCTCTCAACTGTTTCAGGACCCTTTGTTCAGGTTCTTCGAGAGAGAGGTGAAGATGGGTGCTAAGTTACTTCAGGACGTCCGCCAGGACCTCGCGGACGTCGTCCAAGTGTGTGAGGGGAAGAAGAAGCAGACCAACTACCTGCGCACGCTCATAAACGAGCTGGTGAAAGGTGCCCGCCTCCTCTGTGCCCCCCGCGTCCCTCTCACTGCGCGCAGAGCAGGGCGCACCACTGCCGCCGGGTGTCGGCAGGTCCCGCCAGGCTTTGCACGTGTTGCCGTCCGTGCGGACCTCCCTGTGCGAGCAGCTGGGGGCCCTTTGGG
>CM053560.1:2685362-2712078 GCA_028646485.1 Cryptoprocta ferox | reverse complement strand
GGATCTTACCTCGGAGCTGGTCCCACTACACGGTGCCCGCGGGCATGACTGTCATCCAGTGGGTGTCCGACTTCAGCGAGAGAATCAAACAGCTACAGAACATCTCTCTGGCGGCTGCGTCTGGCGGCGCGAAGGAGCTGAAGGTGGGGAGGCCGCTCCAGAGCGGCGGGGCACGGGCAGCTCGGGGACCAGCGCAGAGCCCGTGTGGCCGGAGCGCAGGGCGGGGCTTGCTGCTCACCGGGGGCCGCTCCTTCCCACAGAACATCCACGTGTGCCTGGGCGGCCTGTTCGTGCCCGAGGCCTACATCACCGCCACCAGGCAGTACGTGGCCCAGGCCAACAGCTGGTCCTTGGAGGAGCTCTGCCTGGAAGTCAACGTCACCACATCCCAGAGCGCCACCCTTGATGCCTGCAGCTTCGGGGTCACGGGTGAGGTGCCGCCTCTCCCCAGTGCGGGCGGTCCTGCTCTGTGGTGGCGTCGCTCTGGTCCACGTGTCTGAGGTGGCAGCCTTTCCCGAGGGCGACAGGGCTGTCCTTGTCCCCACAGGTTTGAAGCTCCAGGGGGCCACGTGCAACAACAACAAGCTGTCGCTGTCCCACGCCATCTCCACGGTCCTCCCTCTGACGCAGCTGCGCTGGGTCAAGCAGACCAACGCAGAGAGGAAGGCTAACGTGGTAAGTGGCCCCTTCCCGTCGTCTGGGGCTGGCAGGGGCCGCGCGCACAGCCGCGAGTCCCCAGGTGCCAGCCTGTCACGAGGACCCCAGGGCTGCACAGAGGAAAGCCTCCCCCTTCGCCAGGGCCACTGTCCGCCCTGTCCCTGCCTCTCCCTGAGCGGGCAGTAAGGCCCTGCCCCCTCCCCTAGGTGACCCTGCCCGTCTACCTGAACTTCACGCGCGCGGACCTCATCTTCACGGTCGACTTTGAGATCGCCACCAAGGAGGACCCGCGCAGCTTCTACGAGCGCGGCGTCGCCGTCCTCTGCACGGAGTGAAACCCGACTCCCGGTCCCTTTGCTGTAGTAACTATTTAACGTCTCTTCGTCATTAAACCGTTCGGAAGGAGCGGACTCATCGGGGAAAGTCGGGGGTGGGAGGCTGGAGGACGCAGCCTGGCTTTGCTCGGGAATAAAACACTAAGCACGATCCGCCTCGCCTCTTCTGTCCTCCCGGCGCAGAAACGGGGGAGCCCTCGGTGGAGTGCGGCTCTGGCCAGCCCCACCCCCACATCCCAGGGAAGCAGTGGGTGGAGGCGGCTGGCTCCCACGGACCGCTGGCTGTCCGTACGGGACACGGTGCCCGTGGGCTCCCCGTGAATCCGGCCTCGTCTGAGCACCTTGTGGCAGCGCCCAGCTGAGCCTGAGCACGGACCCCGTGGGCAAGCCTGTTCTTCCTGCTGCTGGGACCCCGGGAGCAGGGCTCGTCCCCCAGCCGGCGGGGGGGGGGGGGGCCTGATGGGTGCCCAGGCCCCCGCCCCAAACATCCCCAGGGCCTAGCAACCAGAGCGGCTCGTCCCCACCCCGTTCTGGAATGTTCTATCAGAGATCCTTGGGAAGCCTCTTTGATTGAAATTTGAGGCCCGTTTTAAATGTTTTTCTTTGAACCAATAAAATAAGGATTCTTAGTGTTTCTACAGACAGCATCATATTCCTGACCAGAGCCAGAGGCTGGCACCAGGCCCAAGGAAGGACGAGGGGGGCCCACGGAAAGGCCACCATGGGCGTCTGTCCTGCCTACATCCTGTGCCCACCCAGTGCAGGTGGGGTCCCGAACACAAGAGAAGCAACGCCCCCCACCCCCTCCCCGGCACAGACCAAGCACCCGAACCACCTGCCCGCTGCCTCCTAAAGGCCAGTGGGACCGTTCCGGGCTCCAGGGCCTCTGAGTCTCACCCCACACTAGGCTCAGCCCGTGCGGCCTCCAGGGGGACCCCCACCCACTTTCCACTTGGAGGATCGGGCTGGAGTGGCCATAGTCGCAGCATCCTCAGAGGGCAGAGCTGGAGGACAGGCCAGAGGACCCCGGAACCCGGACCGCGGGGCGCCTGTGCCCAGGCTGGCTCCCCACCCCCACCCCAGCACCCCGCCCACCGCAGGACCGAGGACTCTTCTCCGGCTTCCGTTTATTGGCACTTGGGAACCTCGAGGTCCTGGGGGTCCTGGGGCGTGTGGGCAGCAGCCACCCAGCGCTGGCGCCAGACTCGTGCTCAGTTCATGCCCTGCTGGGGAATAAAAGGCTCAGTGAGCGAACCCCAGGAACTGGGGAAAGGGTCCAAGAGCCACCGTCACCCCGTTGTTTTTAAATAGCACATCAAGAATGGGGCGCCTGGAGGAGAGCCTGGGGGGGCTCAGTCGGTTAAGTGTCCGACTGGCTCAGGTCATGATCGTGAGCCCCGTGTCGGACTCTGTGCTGACAGCTCAGAGCCTGGAGCCTGCTTCCGATCCTGTCTCCCTCCCTCTTTTTCTGCCCCTGTCTCTCAAAAATAAACATTTATAAATAAATAAATAAAAACCAGCACATCAAGACCATGATCGTGTCAACAGCCAAAACCAACTGCTCAGAAAACCCTCCCTTTGTAAACACAGTGACGGAGGAATGGAAATAGGGACACAGTGGAGGCAGCTGGTCAAGGTGCTGGGGCGGGGAGGGGCCGCTCACACCAGAATCAACAAGTGTGTTGTCCTAGATATTCTTGCCTTGATATTGTCAGCAACCCCGAGAGCCCCTCCCTGTCCACCCCAGCCCCCACCCCTGCCCCAGAGCGGACACTCCAGTCGGGCGGAGAACAACGGAGACCATGAATTAAGGTTTTTGGTTTTTTTTTTAAAAACTGCTAGTTCTTCGAACGTATAAATATTTAGTAAGGAAATGCTCGGATTTGGGGGAAGCGGCTTCCACGAGGGCCACACAGGACCTGTCCACCCGACACCCATCCGTCAGCAAACAGGTGGGTGCCCAGCTGCTCCTTATTGAAGACAACGGGGGATACGCGTCCATCACCGTGGGCTCGGGCCAACCCCGCTCACCTGGGTCTAGGCCGCATACTGCTTCTTCCTCTTACTTCTCTCGGGCTCCGCAAGTAAGAGTTCCAGTTTCCTCTTGGAGAGGATGAGCTTGGGCCCCTTGTCCTTCTCACTCCCGAGTCTGGGTGGCAGCCAGGACCCTCCCGTCCTGCCCCGCGTGTATCTGCCGGGCTCAGCGGGCTCCGCGGCCGGGAGGGGGGGCCGGGGCCGCTCCTCTGTCATTCTCCAGTCCTCTGGCTGGAGCCTGGCTGCCCACCCGCGGGCCGCAGCGCTGCTGGCCCCCACAGGCTGCATGTCCACGTCAGCGGCCCCCGGGGACGCAGGGACCCAGCTGGCAGCTTCCATGAGGAGGTCTGGGATTTTTGAGGAGAGAGCGTCTTCTACGTGGACTTCTGGACTCCCGGACTTCGGTGCGCGTGAAGGCACAACACAGGTCACGTCGCCCGGACAGCAGGTGCCGAAGCCGTAGATGGAGCGGCCGGGGTTGTCTTCCGAAGACTCGCCGTCATAAGGATCTAAAAACTGAGGACATCATTTATGTCTGAGCCAATTGGCAATTTCTACCAGGGTAAAGGACAACACTTCTTCCACACCTAAATTATTCAGTGCCAGCCCTGGGCACCCAGTGACGGCCGCAAATCTCGCATCTCGGCCTTGCAATCGTTAAAAATGCATTAAACGGGCGCCTGGGTGGCTCAGTCAGCTAAGGGTCCGACTCTTGATTTCGACTCAAGCCATGATCCCAGTTCGTGAGTTCAAGCCCTGCATCAGGCTCTGCGCTGAAGGATTGTCTCTCCCTCTGTCTGCCCCTTCCCCACTCGCACTCTCTCGCTCTCTCAAAATAAACTTAAAAAAAAAAAAAAAAGAATGGGGCACCTGGGTGGTTCAGACAGTTAAGCATCCGACCTTGGCTCAGGTCGTGATCTCTTGGTTCACAGGTTTGAGCCCCGCCTTGGGCTCTGTGCTGATGGCACAGAGTCTGCTTGGGATCCTGTCCCCCTCTCTCTCTGCCCCTCCCCAGTTTGTACTCTCTCAAAATAAACATGTAAAAAATGAAAAGTAAAAATCCATTAGACAAAAACCCCCCTAGCATCCAAAAAGCCTGAGGGTCCACCATCACTGGGTGCCCAGTCCGAGCCCCGCCATCACCTGAAGCCCTTTTCTCAGTGCTGTGCGCAGGCGGTCCACACCACCCGGGGAGGGTGGGTGTCTGAGCTCACTTCCTCCCCGAGTCCCTTAGCACCTGGCTCCGGCTGTGCGCACCTGACCTTGTACCCAAACTCCTTGACCTGAATGTCCTGTTTCTGACCCGACCTTATACCGAATTTTCTATTTCTTACCCTAGCTTTTTACCTTCCTGCCTAAGCAGCTCTGGGAACAAAGGTCTCCAGGAAAGTCTAAGGCCCCGTGACTGACCACTGTCACCTCCCGCGCTAATGGTGGGGAGCTGCACCCCCAGAACTCCCAGCGCTCCGCTAACACCTCCTCCCAGACACGCCAGGGGCCCCGCGAGGACCGGTAACCTGGGTGGTCTCTCTCCTCACTGACCACGGGGCTTCGGTCACACCCTGAGAATGGGCCCCAGGGCCAAGCCAATGCAGGGACCCCCCTGGGGTCATCTCACCTGGGCAGTGAAAACCTCCCAAGAACGTCATTTCTTCTTTGCACGGTCAATGCTGTTACATATTCCCCAAAAAGGGAATAAAAATAGCCAACACCGTCACCGTAGGCAACGGTAATCATTTCAGATTCAGAAACCGCTCAGTTTTCGGAATTCACAAAGCCAGCATCCTGTGGCCCCCACGATGGTCTCAAGGCCCAGGCCTGAGGGGGTGCGAGTATGCAGGAGGGTAACGGTCCCTGCCTGCCAATCAGCCAACAGCACCCATGCTTACAAACCTAGGGACGCCAGGATAGGACGTTTGTCCCCTGGCTAGAATGGTTCGGGTCAGAAAGACAGGACAGCAGACACATCCCTCTCTTCAACACGACCTGGTGTCTCAAAATGCCATGAGACTAGGTCTTTGCCACTCCCGAACTGACTATGGAGATTGGTTTTAATTTCTGATTGAAATCAAAGTGGAGGGGCGCCTGGCTGGCCCAGCCGGTAGAGCGTGCCACTCTTGATCTCCAGGTTGTGAGTTCGAGCCCCATGTGGGGGGTAGAGATTAATTAGATTGCAGTTACTCAAACTTACGGTCTTGTCAATCCTCCAGGGCAGGCTACTTTGAGTCTTTTTCTTAAAGTTTTTTCGGAAAAAAATGGAAACAGCCACTTAAATATCAAAGTGAAGCTTCTTCTAAAATATAGCAACTCCACTCTTAACCAGAAAAGCGCACACGCAGCAGGCCCCAAACCACTCTCATTGGAAAGGCCTACTTGACAGGTTGGCCCGTGGCTGGTTCTGGGGACTTGGACTTGGACAGGACTCCACCGTCCTCTACGTGAGGACACTGGCTGCCGGCTCATTCTATCACGCACCTCTCTCCAGAGACCTTCAATTAAGTCCATGTGGTTCTTTTTGTGATTGACCTGGGGAAATGTTAAAAAAAAAGGGGGGGGGGCTGAATAATCTTTCTACGAAAGCAGGCGGACAGCAGCTCAGCGTTCAAGAGCAAGGGATGGAGAGAACCCACGCCCACAGTTCCTGCCACGCCAGACACACCACGCTGGACACTCGGCGGATGGCAGCCCTCGGGGGTGGATGGACAAAAAGGAACCCCCTGGTCTGAGGGACTAAATTGCAAACCTGGGCCGCCGTGAATAGGAAAAGTAGAACCAGGAATGTGGCAAGAGGGCAGATTCAGCAGCTGGATTTAATCGGGGAAAGAGAACCCCAGAACTTACTCTAAACCCAAAGCCAGGAGATCATAGAAGATACTAGATCATCCGTCCTAACCCCTTCCTTTACAGATGAAGCCCAGACAACAGCCAGGCCTTGCTTGCTCAGGGTCCCTCGAAGAACCCAGGGCTGGCACCAGATATTCTAGAACCTTCCTCACTAATCCCAGGCTGCCGGGGAAGCAGCTCTTTCTCATCAAAAGACTCCCAAAGGACAGGAGTTTGAACACATCTGCTTTTGAGAAGAGAAGACCCGTAAAGATTTCATCAAGAAGTGCGGAGAATACTGTTTCCAAGGAGGGTGCGGGCCCAGAGCAAGGGTTCCTGGTCTCGGGCACACGGGGTCTCCCATCCCCATCCACTAGCAGGGGAGGGGGCGGCGAGCAGGAGAGCACCTTGAAGCGATGGGGCGTGTTTCTCCGCCTCCTCCGGAAGTCGGCCCCGGTGCTGGCAAACGCTGCCCTGATGCAGTTGGGCCGGCTGGACCTCAGAGCGGCCATGGCCAGGGGGCCGCTTGGGACGGGCTTTTCACTTCACTAAAAAAACATCAAGTTCACAGGTCACTCAAGACAAAGCACAGGTCACTCGCGGGTTGCTGGGGGCAGGTGAGGGGTTGGCCACAAAAGGGCAGAAAGGAAGCTTCTGGAGCTGTGGGACTGTGTCCCTTGGCTGTGACGGCCGTCGCTGTGCAGGACGCATCTGTCAGAGTCAGCGCTGCGTCCCCACAGGACCGGATTCCACGGTGGGCCCTCCCTCCCCACGACAAGTCTAGGGAGTCTTCAAAAAGTGTCTTAGTGACACCGCAGGCAGCTGGTGGCCCCGGGCTTCACCTCCGTGTGGGGGAGGCCCCTTTGCACCGAGAAGCTCAGTCCTAACAAGCTCGTTGGAAATGTCACACATTCCTTGACACTGAAAGTTCTAGACTTTGGGGGTGGGGGCACCCACTCAGCTCAAATGTCCTCCCCCTTCAACAGATGAAGAATGGGAGCCCAGGACGGGGACTGACTCCTCAGCCGAGGTGACATAAACTCAGCTTTTCCCAAGGGTGAGGTTGTTAAAGAACAACTTTTTAACAAAAACAACAGGCACCCAAAGAAGAGCGAGAACACCCACGCGAAACACCACACAACTTACCAAGGGCACGAGAGGCTGCAACCCTACCTCCGTGGAGTCTCATGTCACTTGCTTTCCTCAAGAGTCCTTGCGGGAAGGCACCGCCAGGCCCTGTGGGGAAGTGCGTCAGTCACAGCAGGCATGGCGGCCTCCCGCTTCCCAAAGTGGGCTCCGTGGAACACCAGTTCCGGGCAAAGGTCAGAGAAACAGGAAAGGAGAGAAACAGACCCTAAGGCACAAGGCACGTTAGCATTTTCAAGGCCAGAAAAGTTCCCAGCAAATATCAATTTAAGTGTGAAGCGACGTCTATCTGTACTTCCTTCAGATGTCACTAGTTTTCACCTCGTGTCCTATCTCTGCCCCCGGGTCCCACCCAGGACACACGCTACATTCAGTTGCCACGTCCGCTTAGGCCGCTCTCGGCTGGGATAGCCTTTCTGGCCTCCTCGCTTTCGAGGACCTGATGGCTCTGAGGACCGTCTTCTGAGATGTCCCGTCACTGGGATTGTGTGACGTTTTTCTGCTGAAATCGCGAGGACTATGGATTTGGGGAGGCCGCCCAGAGGTGTCACCATGAAGTGTCACCGGGGACCTCGCGTGGCCACCTGGCTGGCCCGGCGCCTGTCGGGTCTCTCCCCTCCCGGCCTCCCTGGGGACGTGGTCACGCCAGCAGCCCACACTCAACGACTGGAGAGCGGCGCGGACACACAGGAGCGTCTGCGGAAATCCCTCGGCGGCGGCGATTTTTCTCCCCGCTTATTGGTTTACTCAATCATCCACAGCAGTGTGGACTCACCTTTATTTTACACTTGGGTTATAATAAAAACTACTTTATTTTGGGGGTGCAAGAGCACGTGACTCTTGATCTCAGGGTTTCGATTTCCAGCCCCACGCTCGGCGCAGCGACTACTTAAAAAACTATTTAAAAATAATAAGTAACGGGGCGCCTGGGTGGCTCAGTTGGCTAAGTGTCCAGCTTCAGCTCAGGTCATGATCTCACGGTTCGTGGGTTCGAGCCCCGCGTCGGGCTCTGTGCTGACAGCTCAGAGCCTGGAGCTGCTTCGGATTCTGTGTGTCCCTCTCTCTGCCCCTCCCCCGCTCATGCTCTGTCTCTCTCTCAAAAATAAACATTTTTAAAAAATCAATAACTATGTACATACTACATAATTTAGCTCCCGTTCTGGCTGGAACCCGTTCCAGTGGCTGTGTCCCTGTGACGTGTCCAAACCAACCTAATTCCTAACTCCGAAGAAACAGGTCCTGTGAGTTTCTGAGTACTCTGTCCAGGCCACGTTCAGATAAAAGTACCAAAAAAGTGAAATTATAACAAGTAGCGGAACCAGACACCTCTTTCCTCCTCACTTTATCTGACAGAGGCACAGACCAGGGCCAGCGCAACCCCACGTTGTCTAGACCAGCTGGTTGGCACCACGTTAAAGGGCTTCCCGTATACCTTTTAATAAAAAGGCGTTTCATGCACATGGTTAAGAAAACCAACTATTAGGGGCACCTGGGGGGGTCAGTCGGTTAAGCGTCCGACTTCGGCTCAGGTCATGATCTCACAGTTCGTGGGTTCGAGCCCCGCGTCAGGCTCTGTGCTGGCAGCTCGGAGCCTGGAGCTGCTTCCGATTCTGTGTCTCCCTGTCTCTCTGCCCCTCCCCTGCTCATGCTCTGTGTCTCTCTCTCTCTCAAAAATAAATAAGGATTAAAAATATTTAAAAAGAGAATCATTAAAAAAAAAAACAACTATTAAACATTATACAATAGGGGCACCTGGGTGGCTCAGTCGGTTGAGTGTCCGACTTCAGCTCAGGTCATGATCTCATGGTTCGTGGGTTCAAGCATCGGGCTCTGTGCTGACAGCTCGGAGCCTGGAGCCTGTTTCAGATTCTGTGTCTCCCTCTTTCTCTGCCCCTCCCTCGCTCATGCTCTGTGTCTCTCTCTCTCAAAAATAAATAAAACATATAAACATTATACAATAAATACATGAGGTCCTCCAGACCCTGACCGTGGGCCACCCTGTGCATCCCCAGGACATGTTGGGCGGATCCATACACAGGCTTTTTTTTAATGTTTGTTTATTGAGAGAGAGAGAAGTGCAGGGGAGGGGCAGAGAGAGAGGGAGGGAGAGAATCTTGAGCAGGCTTCACGCTCAGTGGGGAGTCCGATGTGGGGTGGGACTCAATCTCAGGACCCTGGGATCATGACCTGAGCTGAAATCAAGAGTCAGACACTCAACTGACTGAGCCCCCCAGGTGTCCCCACCTGGGCTCCTTTCTACACACTTGCCCACAAGCATTCACACCTGCGGGGCAGGAATCTAGCTCGTGATCTATTTGCAGGCGGGATATAAGGGCTACGAGGCTCAGCCCTTTAGCCCAAGGGCTGCCGCTGCCTGTCCCCCCCACAGCTGGGGGGGGAGGAAGCTCAAGATTTCAGGGGAGCACGTGAGGCCTAAGGCAGGCTGACGGTGCCGGGCTTGTACTAAAAAGGCCTTCCGGCCAGGAAGCTGGGAGAACGTTAGCCCGTCCCCTTCGGTCCCTCGTTTGGAAATCTCCTAATGGAGAGTTTAGAAGTCACCACCTCTGTCCCGAGGGCCACCAAATCTCTACCTTCACGCCAGTCCTGTGTGTTAAGCTCTAACCCTCACTGCCCCGCCCCACCCCCAGCATCTGCCCGGCGACACACACCTGCACCCACGTCCCTGGCCCCAAGGCTCCACTCCCAGCCTCTGGTGACCCCGGTCACCATCTCCCAGCTCTGCACCTCCGGGCCGCTGCCAGGCCTCCACTGGAACCTCTAGCAGGTTCTTCCAACTTGATTTGTCCAAGGTCAGAAGAGGCTGACCTTCCCCAAAGCTGCCCCCGCTGCAGCCCTCCAGGCCCAGCGCAGGGCCGCTCGCCAACCTTGCTGCTCAAGCTAAAGTCTCCCCCTCACCCCACCTCCCTCCCTTCCAAACTCCACACCCTGTTGACCAGCCAGCACGGACTCCACCTTCCAGAAGAGCCCAGAATCCCATTGCTTCTCCCCGCTTTCTCGACCCAGAGCAATGCTCTTAGAGCTTGGCTGGAATCACACTGCATCCCTCCCGCAGCCTGCCGCCTCGGAGCCCGCATCCCGGTCCTTCCCGCCTCTCCCCTCCCAGGTCCGCCCCCCTCCACAGCTGGGGGGCCCACCTCAAGGGCTGAGCCCCTCACTTCTAACCTGTCTTTACACTAAGGCCACCCTCCCACGAGGCCCCCCAGCTCACATTTCAACCTCCTGCTCGCACTGCCACTTCTCACGCACGCACAACACCCACCACTGCATTTTTCTCCCTGGTCCTTGTCACTCTAGCAATCTCTGTGCCCTCCTGCTCTTTGGGATCGGCGGCCCCTTTTGCTTCTCTGTCCACAGCTGTGTCCCCAAAGCCTGACACAGCACTGAACACGAAGTCGATGCTCAACAGATATTTCCTGGGTGCCCGTGTGTGTGCATGTCCCACAGACCCCCCTCATCCGCCACGTCCCAGGCCAAGTGCATTTTTTTTAATATCCAGTAGCCATGGACAATGTTATTTATTTTTTATTTTTTTTAATTTAATGTTTATGTACTTTTGAGAGACAGAGAGACAGAGTGCAAGCAGGGGAGGGGCAGAGAGAGGGAGACACGGAATTTGAAGGAAGCGCCAGGTCTGTCGTCAGCACAGAGCCTGACACGGGGCTCGAACCTAGGAACCGTGAGATCACGACCTGAGCTGAAGTCCAGCGTTTAACCGACTGAGCCCCGCAGACGCCCCGGGGTGCATTTCCCCCCAAGAGGTGTCCCTGCTTCTGCAGGCTCCAATGTAGCCACACTGACGCCACCACCCTGCCCCCACCCAGACACCAGTCCCACCTGCTGCTGACGTGCACCAGCTGCCAAACGGCTCAGAGTTTATCTGCTACAAGTTGAACACTTGGCCAATTTTCCTAACAAAGCTTTACAATTTCTGCTTTATAAACAGAATGTTTTAGTGCTTTAATAAAGCACTGGATAATAAATAGCAAAGAGGTGTCTGGGTGGCTCAGTCGGTTAAGCTAGTCCAACTCTTGATCTGATCTTATGTCGTGAGTTCAAGCCCCGCATTGGGGCTCCATGCTGGCCATGAAGCTCACTTAAAATAAATAAATAGGGGCACCTGGGGGGCTCAGCCGGTTAAGCGTCCAACTTCGGCTCAGGTCATGATCTCACAGTCTGTGTGTTCGAGCCCCGCATAGGGTTCTGTGCTGACAGCTCAGGGCCTGGAGCTGCTTCCGATTCTGTGTCTCTCTCCCTCTCTCTCTACCCCTCCCCTCCTCACGTTCTCTCTCTCTCTCAAAAATAAACATTAAAAATTTTTTAAATGAAAAAAATTTTAACGAATAAATGAATAAATAAATAGCCGTTCTGACACTTTTCTAATCGCAAGGTTAAATGCCTGCCAACAAGGCAGGAAGAAGAACAAGGTGATGGGCCAAGACCTTTCCCAAACAGTCCAAAGCCCCAGAGATTGGGGTGACCTCCTCTGGGGGGAGGGGCAGAAGGGCGGCAGTCCAGGCCCAAGACTCCTTAACCTTAGCCTCAAGCTCCCTGGGACCCGCTCCAGCCCCTCAGCACTGCGCCCCTGGAGCCACACCCAGGCAGGGTGGCCCTGGGGGTTTAAGCCCCCTCCCCAGCTGCCCGAAGCTGCATCTGACGGTTCCTACCGGGAGCCCAGGAGCATCCAGGAGTAGGCGCTACAAACAGAAGGTGAAGTCCAGACTGCCAGCTTCCGAGAGGGGGACCCCGGGGAGAGACGCTGGCCTGCGGGGAGGAGGAACAGAACACATGCAAAGTGATCCTTTGCCAAAGGGGAGCTCAGAGCTCAGCAAGTCTCCTCTCAAGACCTAGAAAAAAGGAGAACAAATACGGTGAGCCTGAGCCGCCTCACCTGCGCCTCACCTGCCGCAGTCAAGAGGCCTAGGGGTGTGGGGGGAGGGTGCAGAACCGATTTGTTCTAAGTTAACCACTAAGGTGACCTCACAGCTCAGTCAATTTTGCATTTCTGCCTTAAAGGAAAAATACATTTTAAAAGTTGGCTCTTGGGGCGCCTGGGTGGCTCAGTCGGTTGAGCGTCTGACTTCAGCTCAGGTCACAATCCCGTGGTTTGTGGGTTTGAGCCCCGCGTCGCGCTCCGTGCTGACAGTTCGGAGCCTGGAGCCTGCTTCGGATTCGGTGTCTCCCTCTCTCTCTGCCCCTCCCCTGCTCACGCTCTGTCTCTCTCAAAAATAAATATTTAAAAAATTTTAAGTGCTCTCTTAACGATATTCATTAATATCCACAGTCCTAGTTCAAGAACAGGCACCCTTTTTGCAATAAAATTTGTTCTGAAAGACTCCTCAAACTCCACATCCCCAAAAGCGGCTCCTAAGAGGATTGGCTTTACTCGGGTGGAGACAGGCAGTGGTAACATGGTCTGTCATTTCACAGGATCCTGCCTTCATTCTTCTCCCTACTCGAAAGAAACTAAGATCTGGTTCAGACTTCAAACACCTGAGCCCCTTTCCCGGCCCAGGAACCTGGGAGAGCAGGAAGCTGTTGAGGGGTTGCCCTTCCGAGAATAAACACCACGTCCCCCCAAATGTACACACTCTGGGTCCTTTAGACACATGCCTTTTAGGGACAGCTTCGTCATCTCCACACCCAAGTCCCTGGGCCAGGGCCAGGGCCAGCGCTCAGGAATAGTCGTTCAAGTGCAATAGTCTAAGGTGAAGTCAGAGGAGCGCCTGCGTGGCTCAGTCGGTTAAGGGTCCGACTTCAGCTCAGGTCATGATGGTCTGTGAGTTCAGAGCCCCGCACCAGGCTGTCTGCTGCCAGCACAGAGTCTGCTTCAGATCCTCTGTCCCCCTCCCCTCCCCTCTCTCTCTTAAAAACACTGAAAAAAGATTTTTTTTAATAACAACAAAAAAAAAGACTTAAAAAAAATAAAGTCAAGTCAGAGACTGAAAATTATCCTCCTTCCCTGCCTGCAGGTCCTGCCCTTTATGACGGTTGTTGAGGGCAGGGGCAGGCGTTGCGGGGTCTGCCGCAATTATTTAGTTTTGAGAGAGCGCAAGCAGGGGAGGGGCAGAGAGAGAGGGACACAGGATCCGAAGCGGGCTCTGCACTGACAGCCGCGAGCCCATTGTGGGGCCTGAACTCACAAACCTCGAGATCATGACCTGAGCCGAAGTCAGACGCTCAACCAACGGAATCACCCAGGTGCCCGACACCCTTTTTGCCCCGTTTTTTCCCCAGTATTAAGTTTATTGATGGACACCTTCCTACCATACTCGATATTATTTTGACCACTTTTTGGGTACAATTACTCTGAGCTATAATAAAAAGGAAAGACAGAGGATTTTTTTTCATGTCTCTTATGCCAACTGAAAAAACGACAGAACTTATCACTCCAGGGACACCTGGCCAGCTCAGTCCGTGGAGCATGCGACTCTTGATTTTGGGGTCGTGAGTTCAAGTCCCATATGACACACAGAGATTACTTTAAGAAAAAAAAACACCTCCCAATTCGCATTCCAGACAATGTTAACCAAGCCTTAAAGGGCGGGGAGAACACGAACGTTTCAGATGAAGCTAATTCTCTCTTACCTTGTGTTTGTGAGTCAACCTCTCCGAAGCCCCTGGGCTCGCATCAGAATCCATCAGATCACAAAGTTCTACAGCCAAAATGAGACCAGCCATTCAGGCCGAAGGAATTCACAGAAAAGCTGGAGCACGGGACCCCCGGGAGTTTATTTATTTTAAGTCAGGTTGCCCTGGAGGAGACTACAGGTTAAAATAATATTCGGGAGAAATGCTGTGTAGCTTGCGGACGGAACCCCAGGGCGAGTCCCAGGTGTCCTAGAACTTTCCTGTGGGTTTCAAGGGGGAGGGGAACATGTCCAAGCTTCTCAACCACAAGCTGTTTTCATGTCTGAGGGCCCGGGGCCACCCTGACCCTGACCCTGGGCAGAGATGGCCCAGCACCCACCACGCCCACCCCTCCCCACATGGGAAGAAGGCTCCAGACACCCCTTCTTAATCCCTCACACTTCACACCTGGGGGAAATGTAGGACCCCCCCCCCCAGCCCTCACCATACACCAGGGTCTCACCACCCTGCAGGCCTGACTCCTGGAAGACTGACGTCCCTCCATAAGGGGGAAAAGGGGGGGCCTCCAAGGCAAGGACTCCAGACCCAGACGGTGGGGCGCCATCCGCCCAGGGAAGGCTGTCCTCACTTCCACGGGCAGGGCCACCAGCCCCCCGCCCCGGCCCGACGCAGGATCTGGACCCAGCTGCCTCGGCCCCGCGCCCTACCCCGGCCCCCTGCCGGGCCGGCAGCCGCGGGGCCAGGCGCCCGCACCTGCGCCCACCGGCCCGGGGGGCGGGGCTGGCGGGGCAAGCAGCCCCCGAGGCGGCAAGGAACCAGCTCCGGGGCAGGGCGTATTGTCCGGCCGGCCGGGCCTCCGGGATGGGCTCACCCCCCAGGTTGGCCCGGGGGATGCCCCTTCCGTGCCGCCCAGGTCGGGATGCAGGGGTCGGGCGCGCGGGGCACAGGCCGGCACCGCGCACACACCTTCTGAATGGCTTGTCCATTTTGTTCCCAGAGTGGTCGCCGCCGAGCCCCGAAGGGGCGGAGGGGGGCGGTCTGCGGCCCGACCTGTGTGACGTCACAGCCATCTCCGCGGCGACCGGCCGAGCGCCCCTCGCGCCCCGCCCCGGCCTCTGCGCCCCGCGGCTCGGAGCCGCCCTCCCGCGCTCCCTTCGCGGCCCGGGAAGCCTTCCTAAGGACATCGTTTTGTCACGAAACCTTGGGCGACTCCCCTGTGCCCCGGAATGACCTCCAAACCTTGTAACGCGCCCACCCGCCGCCCCGTCCGCCAGCACCCGAGGACCGCTCGCGCCCCAGGGCTGCAGCCACTTGCAACCTCCTTCCAGATTCAGGATGGCCCCGAGCCCCTCCCCGCCCAGCCACCCACAGCTGGGACTTCACCACCCCCGCATCCCTGGCTTCTTAAACCTCCGGAGCTGAGTTTGGCGCCTCCTCCAGGAAGCCTTCCTGGACCTCGAAGTATTGGTTACAGGCTCCTCCTCTGCGTTCCCACCGCGGGCCAGATCAGCCTGTGTGGAAGTTGCCCATGGATTTCTACTGGCCCACGAGTCCATGAGCCTAAGGGTTCCAATCCCAAGATCCCTTTCCCCCCACCCATCCCCCACGGTGCATGGCACAGTAACTGCTCAAACATAAATTTTGAATGAATGACAGGAACTGGCAGATTGCATATGCCACAAATCAGGTCAGCTGTGAACTCGCTATTTCGTTAGTAATTTTTAAAAATTCTTTATTTATTTTGAAAGAGTCCACGGACATACAGGCGGAGGAGGAGCCGAGAGTGGGAGAGAGAATCCTAAAGCGGGCTCTGCACTGTCCGCGCAGAGCCCTACATGGATGCGAACCCACAAACTGTGAGGTCATGACCTGAACCGAGAGCAAGAGTCGGACACTTAACCAAGCGAGCCGCCCAAGTGCCCGCCTTTCGTAATTTTTGAAATCAGGAAGCATGGATGTGCCAGCTTTGTCCTTTTTCAAGATCATCTCAAGACCCTCCCGGGTACCTTGCATTCCCGTGCGAATTTTACGACTTGCTTGTCAATTTCTGCGAACCTGCCAGCTGGGATTTTAAAACTTAAAATTAATTTAATTTTAGAGAGAGAGCACATGTGCAAAACAGGGGAGAGGGACAGACCGGGAGAGAATCTTCAGCACTCCTCCCTCAGCCTAGAGCCTGCCTCGGGGCTGGATCCCATGACCCTGGGATCATGACCTGAGCCGAAATCAAGCGAGACGGATACTCACCGCGCTGAACCAGTCAGGCGGCACACACCCCCCCCACACACACAAGCCGGCTGGGATTTTGATGAGGATTGTGTTGAATCTGTAGGTCAATTTGAGTAGAATTGCCATCTAACAATATTGTATCGGATGCTCAACCTCACGAATCATCAGGGAAACGCAAATCAAAACCACAATGATAGGGGCGCCTGGGGGGCTCAGTTGAGCGTCCGACTTCGGCTCAGGTCATGATCTCCCGGTTCATGCATTCGAGCCCCGCGTCGGGCTCTGTGCTGACAGCTAGGAGCCTGGAGCCTGCTTCGGATTCTCTGTCTCCCTCTCTTTCTGCCCCTCCCCTGCTTGTGCTCTGTCTCTCTCAAAAATAAACATTTAAAAAAAATTAAAGGGGCACCTGGGAGGCTCAGCCAGTTAAGCATCAGACTCTTGGTTTTGGGCTCAGGTCATGATCTCATGGGTGGTGGGTTCAAGCCCCTTCTTGGGCTCTGTGCTGACAGTGAGGAGCCTGCTTGGGATTCTCTCTTTCCCTCTCTATGCCCCTCCCCTGCTCACATCTCTGCCTCTCTCAAAATAAATAATTTAAAACCTTAAAAGCAATTCTTTAATTAAAAAAAAAACAATGACATATCACCTTACATGTGTCAGAATGGCTAGTATCGGGGTGCCTGGGTGGCTCAGCCGGTTAAGCATTCGACTTTGGCTCAGGTCATGATCTCACGGTTTGTGGGTTCGAGGCTGCGTCGGGCTCTGTGCTGACAGCTCAGAGTCTGGAGCCTGCTTCGAATTGTGTCTCCCTCTCTCTCAGCCCCTCCCCAGCTTGTGCTCTGTCTCTCTGTCTCTCTCTCTAAAATAAACATTAAAAAAATTTTTTTTAAACAAAACAAAAAAACAATGGCTAGTATCAAAAAGACAAGAAATAAGTTTGGGCAAGGAGGTCGAGAAGAAGGAATCTTTCTGTACTGTTGGTGGGGATGCAGGCTGGTGAGGCCGCTATGCAAGGTTCCTCAAAAAATTAAAAATAGAATTACCATATCCAGTAATTCCACTACTGCGTATTTACCCAAAGAAAACAAAAACACTAATTAAAAAAGATATATGCATCCCTGTGTTTACTGCAGCATTATTTACAATAGCCAAGATATAGAAACAAACTGTGTCCATCAATAGATAAATATAGAGCTACAGATATCGATTATATAGATATATACACACAATGAAGTATTACTCAGCCATAAAAAAGAGTGAGATCTTGCCATTTATGACAATATGGATGGACCTAGAGGATATTATGCTAAGTGAAATAAGTCAAATAGAAAAAGACAAATACCATATGATTTCACTTATATGTAGAATCTAAAAAACAAAACAAACGAAAATAAAAAGCATAAATCGGCCCATAAACACAGAAAACAAACCGATATTTGCCAGAGGGGAGAGGGGTGGAGGGACAGGCAATGGGTGAAGGGGAATGGGAGGTGCAGGCTTCCGTTAGGGAATGAATAAGTCAAGGGGACAAAATGTACAGCACAGGGAATATAGTCAGTGGTATTGAACAGTGTTGCATGGTCACAGATGGCAGCTACACTTGCCGTGAGTGCAGGATAATGTATAGACTTGTCGAATTGCTTTGTGGTACACCTGAAACTAATGGAACACTGTGTGTCAACTTAAATAAAATACACACACACAATATTATCACTTCCAATCCATGAACATAGGATGTCTTTTCATTTATTAGATCTTCTTTCATTTCTTTCAACAATGTTTTACAGATTTCAGTGTGCAAATCTTGTGTTTCTTTTGTTAAATTTATTGCTAAGCATTTTATTCTTTTTGATGCTATCGTAAATGGAGTTGTTTCTTTTTTTATTTTTTTTTAACATTTAGTTTTGAGAGACAGAGCGTGAGCAGGGGAGGGGCAGAGAGAGAGGGAGACACAGAATCCGAAGCAGGCTCCAGGCTCCGAGCTGTCAGCACAGAGCCCGTTGTGGGGCTCGAACCCACCGTGAGATCATGACCTGGGCCAAAGTAGGACATTTAACCGACTGAGCCACCCAGGCATCCCAGCGGAGCTGTTTCTTATTTTTATTTTTGGTTTGTTCATTGTTAGCATATAGAAATACAATAGATTTTTGTATATTGATCTTATATCCTAAACCCTTGCTGTACTGATGGTTCTAATAAGGGTGTGTGTGCATACGTGTGTGTGTGCATGTGTGTATATGTGTGTTCATTCTCCTTGGGGTTTTCTACATGCAAGATTATGTTATTTGCAAATAGAGGTAATTTTTACTCCTTCCTGTCCAATCAGGATCCTTTTTTTTATTTATCTTGACTAACTGCTCTGGCTCAAACCTCCAGCACAGTGTTGAGTAGAAGTGGTGGGAATGAGCTTCCTGTCTTCTTTTTAATTGTGCGTTTAACTGTGGACCAAGTACCTTGAGCATGCTTGAGTTATAAAGGTATGTTAGGGAAAAGATGAAATACTCACAGATTAAATGACATGATGAGGGAAACAAAAGGGAAAACGAACAATGGGACCTCATCAAGATCAAAAGCTTCTGCACAGTGAAGGAAACTATCAACAAAACTAAAAGGCAACTGATGGAATGGAAGAAGATATTTGGTTAGTATCCAAAATATATAAAGAACTTACCAAACTCAATACCCAAAAAACAAAGAATCCAGTGAAGAAATGGGCCAAAGACATGAACAGACACTGTTCCAAAGTAGACTTCCAGACGGCCAACAGACACATGAAAAGATGCTCTATATCACTCATCATCAGGGAAATACAAATCAAACCACAATGAGATACCACCTCACACCTGTCAGGATGGCTAACATGCACAACTCAGGAAACAACAGATGTTGGTGAGGATGCAGAGAAAGGGGAACTCTTCTGCGCTGTTGGTGGGAATGCAAACTGGTGCAGCCGCCCTGGGGAGCAGTATGGAGGTTCGCCAAAAATTAAAAATAGAACTACCCTACGACCCAGCAATAGCACTACTAGGTATTTATCCAAAGGACACAAAAATGCCTATTCGAAGGGGCCCGTGCATCCCATAGTTTATAGCACCACGATCAACAATAGCCAAATTATGGAAAGAGTCCAAATGTCCATTGACTGATGAATGGATAAAGAGGATGTGGTACATATATACACAATGGGATATTACTCAGTGACCAAAAAGAATGAAATCTTGACATTTGCAACAATGTGGTTGGACCTAGAATGTATTATGCTAAGCGAAATAGATCAGTCAGAGAAAGAAAGACAAATATATGATTTCACTCATGTGTGGAATTTAAGAAAGAAAACCAGATGAACATGGGGGAAGAGAATGGGGGAAAAATAAGATAAAGAGAGTGAGGGAGGCAAACCACAAGAGACTCTCAAATACAGAGAACAAACTGAGGGTTGCTGGTGGGTGTTGGGTGGGGGATGGGCTAAATGGGCGACGAGCATTAAGGAGGACACTTGTTGGGATGGGCACTGGGTGTTATATGTAAGTGATGAATCACTAAAATCTACTCCGGAAACCATTATTACACTATGTTAACCAACTAGAAGTGAAATAAAAAGAAAAAAAATAAATGATATGATGCAATTCAGGAATCACTTCAGAAAGCCTTGGCGGGGGGAAGAAGGAGGGTTCCTGCAGTGTGGACGGGCCCAGCTGGCCATGACCCCATTGGCTGGACAATGATAGGCACATGAGTTTCCATGTTATTCTATCTACTTTGTACCTTTGAAAGTCACATAATTGGAAAATGAAAAAAGTAAAAGGAGGAGTAGGTAGAGCCAAAAAGGAAGAACTAAGGAAATGAGGAGAATATTAAGGGAAATAGAAACTCCCCCGGGGAACCAGAGACCCAAGCAAGAATGCTGGAGCAGCCGCGGCTGCCACCATCCAGGTAGAAATACCCTCCCCAGCTGGGCCATATCGCATGCCCGGCTGCCCTGCCCCATGGTGCCACCAGGCCTTTAGGCTAAGACTGGTTGTATCCTTCAGGTCTCTGCTAACCTAGAGGTGTTTTACTTTGTTTTACTGGCATGCATTTGTGGAAGGGACCAGGCCCGATATCCTGCAGAATCTTCTGGTTTTGTCTGGCTGCTTCCTCAAAGTGTTGTTTAGCTTGTCCCTCTAGCCCCCTCCCCTGTATTTCCTATTGACTAGTCACCTGGACAGTCCCGTTATTGGGCACTTAGGCTATGTTCAAATTTCCCATACTGCAGTCTCGCAAAGAACATTCTTGGACGTTTCCCCATGTGCAGGTGGGTAAGACTTTCTCCAGCACCAACCAAGAAGGGAAAGTCAGTTCTTTGTAGATACACCAAACTGCTCTCCAGGGAAGTATCAGTTCACACTCCCACCAGGAGCACACGTGAGTGCCCATTTGCCAGCCTCTAGCCAACATTTGGTGACGTCTGACTTAAATTTCTGCCATTCTGATGGGTGTAAAATGTACCTTCTTGTATTCATTTCCCCTTTTGTGATCACCAGAGACCTTCTCACATGTCTGCTGAACTTTCAGGCTAAGGAAGGGCACTGAGAGAGAGGAATCCATAGGATGTAGGGGAGTTGTAAATTTTCTATATCCGCAATGAATGGAAATTATACATTAAGTGTTTTATTGGTTTCATCCGTTCAACTATTTAAAAAAGCAGGCAGCCGAGGGGCACCTGGCTGGCTCAGGTGATAGAGCATCCCAATGCTTGACCTTGGAGTTGGAAGTTCGAGCCCCACATTGGGTGTAGAGATTTTTTTTTTAATTTTAATACATTTTTTAAAACTTTTTAAAAGTTTATTTATTTTGAGAGAGACAGAGACAGCAGCAGTTGGGAAGGGGGAGAGAGAGAGGGAGGGTGAGATCCCAACCAGGCTCCACACTGTCATGTGGAGCCCCAATGCAGGGCTCGAACTCACCAACCGTGAGATCATGACCTGAGCCAAAAACAAGAGTTGGACACTTAACCGACTGAGCCACCCAGGCGCCCGAGATCACTTTAAAAATAAAAGTAAAATCTTTGTTAAAAAAAAAAAAAAAAAGCAGATAGCTGATTTTTCCTTTTTTCTTTTTTCATTCTGATTTGTTAGGGTTTTTTAAATCTGGAATAAAAAAAAAGTGTTGTTTTTGGACTACATTTCAAGCCCTAGAACGTCACTGGTCCAGTGCTGAGGCCTTAAAGAACTTCCATTAGCAGCTAATGTATGTTCCGAGCAGACGGACACACTTGGCAGACGATAAGCTCAGCTTGCTGGCTCTGCAGTAACATCATGGAATCTTCGTTCAGAGTCTGATGGCTCTATTAATACACTGTGACTCACTCAGAGCTCTGCCTCCTGGAATGTCCCCCAACTCCCCGGGGAGGGGAAGCAATGTTCCTTCTTATAGAAGAATAATCTGTAATCACACTTTCTTTGTTTTTTTTTAAATTTTTTTAATGTTTTTTTTTTTGAGAGAGAGAGAGACAGTGTGAGCAGAGGAGGGTCAGAGAGAGGGAGACACAGAATCGGAAACAGGCTCCAGGCTCTGAACTAGCTGTCAGCACAGAGCCTGATGCGGGGCTCGAACTCACGAACCGCGAGATCATGACCTGAGCCGAAGTCGGACGCCCAACCGACTGAGCCCCCCAGGCGCCCCTGTAATCACACTTTCAAGGGTTTGAAATTTTGAAGGGATTTTTGGGAAAGGGACCAAAAAGCCCCTGAAGTCGTACAGAATGAGTTAAACAAATTGCCATCGACCCAGAGAGGGGGAAATAGCAGTTAAATCGACCTGTTATTCATTCACGCCACAAATACGTAGCAGGTGCACCAGGCTGGCGGCCAGCACACGGGGCACGTGCCTTCCTTCGTGGGCAGACGGGGCAGCGGAGAGGTGGCAAGATGGGCCATCGACGAAGCGTCGAGGCACCATGGGGACAAACGCCAGAGAGAAGGAGAGTGTGGCAGGGGGTGTTGTGAAGGAAGCGGCCTGCCTGGTGCAGAGGGGCAGCGGGCGGGCTGCGTGAAGGCCTCGAGAGAGGGCAGTGTCAGTGTGGAGTTGCTGACCGCTGTTCCGGGGACAGCCCCACCTCGGGAGGCCAGACGCCTGTGTCCCTGCCTCCCTCGCCCCTGGGACAAGCCGCGTGACGAGGCTCAGCCAGTCACACGCTTTGAATGGGCTCTTTGACCGGAGCGGCCGGTGCCGGAAGAAGCCGGGGTCTGTAGGCCGTGCACATGGGGAGTGGGTGCTGGAAAATACGGCGTGGCGTGGGTCCAGCTCCTTCTTCCCACGTGACCACCCCGCGCTCCAGCCCCCTCATCCCTCAGAGGGGTTGATGACATCCCAGCCTCACGAGATTCCCAACTCAAGTGAGATCCCAGGCCAGCCGTTGCTGAGGCTAATGGATGTGTGGTGGTTCATACAATTCACCCTCCTTTGTGTGTGTTCAAAAATATAACAGGAAATTTGCCATTTTGACCATTTTTTACATTTTTTATTTTTGTAATTAAACATTTTTTTGAATGTTTACTTATTTTTTTTAAAACAGAGAGAGACGGAGCACGAGCGGGGTAGGGGCAGAGAGAGAGGGAGACACAGAATCCAGGCTCTGAACTGTCAGCACAGAACCTGACATAGGGCTCGAACTCATGAACCGTGAGATCTTGACCTGAGCTGAAGTCAGACGCTCAACTGACTGAGCCACCCAGGCGCCCCCAAATAACAGCTTTTTAAAAAGTTTATTTATTTATTTTGAGAGAAAGAGAGGGAGTGTGAGTTGGGGAGGGGCAGAGAGTGAGAGAGAGTCCCAAGCAGGCCCCGCAGTGTCAGCGCAGAGCCGGGCTCGGGGCTCAAACACACCAACCAGGAGATCATGACCTGAGGTCAACAGTTGGACGCTTAACCAAGTAAGCCACCCAGGCGTCCCCAAAATAACAGCTTTATTGAGATATAATTCACATACTGTACAATTCATGCATTTGAAGTGTGTGCTTCAGGGGCGCCTGGGGGGCTCAGTCGGCTGAGTGTCCGACTTCAGCTCAGGTCATGATCTCATGACCTGTGAGTTCGAGCCCCGCGTTGGACTCTCTGCTGTCAACTCAGAGCACGCTTCGGATCCTCTGTCCCCAGCTCCTCCCCAGCTCGTTCTCTCTCTCTCTCAAAAATAAACATTAATAAAAAAGCGTACAATTCAGTGATTTTTGAGTATATTCAGTTATTCAACCGTCACTGTAATCAATTTTAGAACACTTGGAGCACCTCAGAAAGAAAGGCTATAGTCGTCAGCAGTCCTCCTTCAGCCCCCCTCCCTTGCAGCCCCAGCCCACGCACCCACGCATCTTCTTCTGTCCCCATGCATTTTCCTGTTCTGGAAATTTCATATAAGTGGGACCATACAATAAACACGTGGCCTTGTGTGACTGGCTTCTTTTCTAGCATGTTGTCAAGTTTCATCCGTGCTGTGCTGTGAATCAGTACTTCATACACACCTTTTGGGACAATAACACAATACCTGGAATGATTTTCCATTGCATGGACCGCATTTGGTCTATCTATTCATGTGTTGGTGGACGTTTAGTTTGTTTCCAGCTTTTAGCCATTATGACTAATGCTATGAAAACGTGTGTGGATGTTTTTGTGTTTTCATTTCTCCTGCGTGGACACGTAGCGGTGGAATTGTTGGACCAATGGCAAGTCTATGCTTAACTCTTTGAGGAACTGCCGGCCTGTTTTCTAGAACAGCGCCATTTCACATTCCCGGCGGAGGTTTGGGGAGGCTCCAGGTTCTCCACATCCTCACCAACTCTTGTCACTCTCTCTTTCTCTACTTGTGCATGTGTTTAAGAAATCCCAAAATATGGGGCGCCCGGGTGGCTCAGTCGGTTAAGCATCCAACTCCTGATTTCAGCTCAGGTCATGATCTCACGATTTGTGGGATTGAGCCCGGCGTCGGGCTCTGTGTTGATAGCACAGAGCCTGCTTGAGATTCTCTCTCTCTCTCTCTCTCTCTCTCTCTCTGCCCCTCCCCTGCTCATTCTCTCTCTCTCAAAATAAACAAACATAAAAAAAAACCCAGAAATCCCAGAATAAAAAGGTAGCAAAAATAGAAGAAATTAGAAACGGTGAGAGTGTGCGTAAACTGAAGTGCTTTGGCTGATGTCTTAACAAATGATTGTCCGACACCTGCTGCCATGCGTATTTGGGGCAGAGAGTGAACAAAACAGAGAAAGGTCTCCAATTCAAACTCAGGACTGCTCGAGTTGGTTCTTCCTGAACCATCTTTGGAGGCCGAGCTGAGCCTGGGATTTTCATCCCAGTCGTCAGTCCTCAGAGCTGACCGAGTGGAGGGGGGCGTGCCCTGGAGCTCCTGCTGCCCCCCCAGGTGGCCCCGAGTGCCTGACCCCTGGCACTTGGTGCCTGCGGGTGGGGCGGGGTGGGCTGGCATGGAGTAAGGGGCCACTGGGATGAAGACGAGGCGACCGCAAGGAACGAGACGGTGGAGCCTTACCACTTCCTGGGTGGGTGGGCCCAGGCCCCACGATTTTGAAGAGGCCGCCCCCGGGCTACTGCCTCCCCCCAGGCCAGACTCTCTGATCCCGGCCTCAGGCCTGGGCTAATGGCTGGCGTCCGAGGCGCACAGTCACCCACTTTTTCATCCTCCAGCTTCCTCGTCACTGGGATCGTGTGTGAGTCCCTTCCCCAGACAGGGTGTCCAGCTCTATGTCAGCAGTCAGCCTCTTCTAGGAGCTTCTGTAGACCCTGTCCTGCCAGCACAGCCCCTCCTTGCTGTGCTCGTACCTCAGCTGGAGACGCCGCGGCCTTCATGGTGGCCGCCACCACTCGGTTGGCCTTCAGCACTGATGCCGTTTTCGTCCGTGTGGCCACCGAGCTGTGTTGGGCTAGTTCGTCGTCGGGGCTCCATGCAAACTTTTTTTTTTTTTTAATTTTTTTAATGTTTTATTTTTGAGAGAGAGAGAGACAGCGTGAGCAGGGAAGGGTCAGAGAGAGAGGGAGACACAGAATCCAAAGCAGGCTCCCGGCTCTAAGCTGTCAGCACAGAGTCCGACGCAGGGCTTGAACCCACGAACCGAGAGGTCATGGCCTGAGCTGAAGTCGGGACGCTTAACCGACTGAGGCCCCCAGGCGCCCCTATTTCCTTTTTAAAATTAATTATTATAGTGGCGCCTGGATGGCTCTGTCAGTTAAGCATCCGACTCTTGATTTTGGCTCAGGTCATGACCTCACAGTTCGTGAGATCAAACCCTGCACAGGGCTCTGCCCTGACATTGTGGAGCCCGCTTGGGATTCTCCCCGCCCTCTCAAAATAAACTATTTTTAAATTATTTTTTTTGAAAGAGAGCAAGCACAAATAGGGGAGAGGAGTTGGGGGAAGGGGGGGGAGAGAGAGAGAGAGAGAGAGAGAGAGAGAGACTTAAGTAGGCTCCAATGTTTGCAGAGCCCAACACAGTGCTCAAATTCACCAACCCTGAGATCGTGACATCAAGAGCCAGACACCTGAGCCACCGAGGTGCCCCCAGGCATTAGTATTTCTAATTTACAAATGAGCTCAGAGGTGTGGGAAGGCCAGTGACTTGCTTAAGGTCACTTTTGAACACCATTAGTCTGCCTTCCATACCTGTTTTCATTTGCTTTTGAATAAAACACACCATTAAAATCCACCCATTTTCAGCTCCATGGATTTTAATACAGCCGTGCAGTCACCACGTGAGGCTTCTGGACTTCCATTGCTCCCCCAAAGTCCCTTCTTGTTCCTCTGCAGTCACCCTCACCAGGACTTCTGGCCCTAGGCAACCTGCTGACCCCCCTCCTACCTTTTCTAGAACTCTATGGAAATAAAATCACAGAGCATGTAGCGTTGTCTTCTTCCACGTAGCAGGACATTTCTAACGAGGCACCCCCCCCCGCCCCCCGCCATCTCACTAATGCGGTTTTGCAGCACTGAACCATCTCAATCCCGCTCCGCAGTCTTCGGTCGGCAGTGCTGCAAAACCGTCGTAGGATGCGTTCAGCTTGCTGCTGTGAGTGAATTTTTCAAGGGTTAACAACGGTTTGATGCCAAGTTCGATGGATTTTTGTACGTTGTTCTTAGGACTCCGCTACATTCGCGGACTGTCCCTGCTCCGTTCTTGCAGTCCCTTGCTGGCGGTCCGCCTGCAGACCAGGTGACCTGCCAACAGCCTTCACCTTTGCTCGGCAGGATGGGACTAGTTCCGGAAGGTAGGTGTGAAGCAACACTGGACTTGGACACCACCCCCGCGTCCCCCCCCAGTCGCCCACTGTCCCCCACTGCGTGGAGCATCTAGCTTCCTGGGCAGGGGCGTCCAGGCCCCACGTGGCGTCACCAGGGGATGCTCCAGCCACAGCACACACCTGCCTTGAGCGCTGGGCTCAGTGAGCTGGGGAGGAAGCGTTCAGATGGAAGGTTCTCCATGTGGACTCCCTCAATCGCCTCCAACTGCAGACCAGCTTCTTAGCAGACGCAGGAGACACTTGCCCTGCAAGGCCCCCCACCGGGCACTTACACTCCCTCCTCACTGGGAGCACCTCTCAGTAAACGGCAAAAACAACTTTGGGCTTTGGGGATCGATCTGCACTCAAACACTGATCCACATAAGCAATTCCCGTTTGTCCGAGGGGAGGATTTTTAAGGATTAAATGCAATTACCGCTCACCTGGCGCTTCGTGGCTACCCTTCCACCCCCCCAAGTTCTCTCCCAGCCCATCCCCCTAGACCGGTCACGGCCTCGGTTTGTAGGTGATCTTAGCCTGGGAACCCTGTGTGGACCCACTACCACTCAGTTTTAGGGTTGGAAAGCAGGTTTAACCACTGCTGCTCCCAGCTGCCTGGGGGGGGGGGG